>CM072818.1:3985472-4489524 GCA_036937905.1 Salvia rosmarinus | reverse complement strand
TTATCATAAGTTTGTTAGATGAGATTTCTAAATAAAACTTTTAAATCTATTGAGAAGTGGAAGTTTATAAACGCCCACACGCTGGCTTGTATGTGCGATTTTCATAAGTTCTCTAGAGATAGATATAAAATGAGATAACAAAAGAATTTGAATTGCGGTATGGTCCGTGAATATCAATTCTAAGAATTCATTTCTCAGTTAAAATTGTGGTCATTGCTTAGACATCACCTCAAGTACAACTTCCCCAAGTCCCTTCGTCGATAGTGATGTGGTCTAGTAAGGTCCAATCTTAATTTCATTCAAGGATAAGTTGACATGGATTGAAATTAAACGACTAAAAGGTATATTTTAGTCCGTCGAGGGTTCATGTAAACGCCCACACGCTGGCTTATGTGGAATTCTCTGATTGGAGGTTTCAATTAATATTGTTTTATCAAAGGTTACAATATTATTGTTACGAATTATATGCGATCGTATGCTTATGTGTTTACATTATCGCTTCGTATATGTCTCTTACCCGATTATCAATATGCTCGCACAAAATCCGTTATCCGGTCCAAATTTTATCGAGTGGAAAGAAACATGGAATATGTTCTTATCGCTGAAGAACACATGTTTGTTCTCACTACTCCTAAACCCGATGCCTATCGACGATCGACTAATGAGCAGCGAGAGTCAGGACTTTGGAATAAGTCAAACAATATGGCTAAATGCTATATGATGACTACATGTCCAAAGGCTTGCAGCAGCATCGTCGATGGTAGACGCGACGATATTTGGTCAAGTCTCGAGAGTAAGTTTGGGATGGATCGATCCGCCCACACAATGAGAGAAATTGGCTGTAAGATGGAAGAAGGAAGTTCGGTCCATGAACATGTCTCCCACATGACTATCTCATGGATAGTCTTGATCGGCTTGGGAGGAGGTATTGACGCAGGCCAAGGTCGATATCATCCTCAATACACGCCAAGTCTTTTGAGAACTCTGAATGCGATCATGAGCAAGACCGAGTTTACACTTAGTCCGTTTAATGATCTCGTCATGCAAGGAGTTATGGGAAGGAGCACATGCTCTGCTAGCACATCTAAGGGCCCAAAATTTTCTCGCAAAATGGAAAAGAAAAGAGGCCAAAGGTGGTAAGGCAAGGGAATATGGGAGTAATGGAGCAAGAACATGGTTGCCACCGGAGGCTTAAGAAGCCAAGGAGAAGGGCAGTGGCTTAAGTGCATTGAAGGCCAAGTGCCTATGCTCAAGGCTCAGGTACGCTTGCTTTAGTAACGGAAACATGTTTAGCAACTTGTTCTACCCATTCGGGTAGTAGATACAGCAATCGATCATGTTTGTTACACCTGCGTGGGTTCCTCGGACAAGGGAGCTTGATGGCGAGATAACGATCTCCAGGGCAACGCGAAAGTCGAGTCTGTAGCTTGGAGATGTTACTTTATGTTTTGGAACAACTTTAGTTTTAAAGACGCTTTATATGTGCCGGATTTTCTAGGAACCTTGTTTCGCTTCAAATTATTTACTCATGGATATTCTCGTTATTTTTGATAGTGGTGTTTCTATCATAAGAAATGACGGTTATCCGTGTTGGCACTTTATATAATTCGCTTATACTATTTCTGCAAAACATAATACCTATAACTATGTTCGATCTTCATCAAACCCTAAAAGAGAAAGTTTTCTTCAGAAGATGACCTACTTTTCTCGGCATCTTAGATTAGGTCACATCAATCTAAATAGGATCCAAAGACCGGCTAAGAATGGAGCGTTGGGTAATCTCACGTTACTCCGCTCCTCACCGCGAACTCAGATAAAGGTAAGATGTTCGACCGCACCTTCAAAAGCAAGGGTTATAGAGCCACGTAAATGTTGGAATTAGTCCATTCGACTCGTGTGGACCGATGTCCACACAAGCTCGTGGAGGTACGAGTATTTTGTCACTTCATCGACGACACTAAGGTACGGATACGTATACCGCTTTCACCGAAGTCTCGAATGCTTTGAGAAATTCAAAGAGTTTAAGGCGGAAGTGGAGACGAAGCTAGGTAAAGTATCAAGTCATCTGCTCTCGATCGCGGCATGAATACCTCAAGAACGAAGTTTACGGACTATCTAGTGAAGTGTGGGATTACATCCCAACAAGACTTTCACCCGCACACCACAGAAATGGCGTGTCGAGCAAGAAATAGGACTCTTTTGGAAATGGTTAGATCAATGATGAGTTATGCTACATTGCCTATTTCGCTCCGGGGTATGCCTTAGAGACTACAGCATACTTGCTAAATCTAGCACCGCCCAAGTCACCGAAAAGACCCTTCGAGTTGTGGTTTGGGCGAAGTTCATTTTAAGCCACATAATGATATATAGGCCAAAGACACGGTTTGAACAAGAAGGCCGACAAGTTGGAGGCTAGATCCGACGAAGGTCGCTTATCACTATCCTAGAGGAACGAAGGTGGTTTATTCTATAGTCCTAATGATCGAAGGTCATTATTAGCACTAATGCCCGATTCTTAGAAGAGGATTATATGAAAATCATAAGTCCAAAGTTGAAATCATTCTTCAAGAATTAGATGATCGATTCCACCACCGACAGCCAAAGGTACGAGATGTCGAGTCTAGTGGGAGGGATCGACACCGTGATACTTCAAGAAATTGAAGTGGGTCGAGTTCCACCGAGATACCGACCGCATAAGTGGTACCTACACGCAAGTTGTGTTGTTGAGAACCACAAGTATCCGCACCCACCGCTGCCATCAGGCTGTAGAACCTCGTCAGTGGGAGGGTTGTTCGTCAACCCGAGCGATTTATGTTCGTGGGTGAATCTTCGATTTAGTCCCAGCAGATTTAACATGCAATAATCGACCCATGGACATACAAGGAGGCGATACAAGATATTGATGCAAGATCATGGCACACCGCTATGGACTTAGAAATGGAGTCCATAACGGCTATGGATATATATGAGAAGACACCTCTACCTGCATGGCAAGGAAGCCAGGTAGTAAGTGGATATACAAGAGGAGAAGAGATTCCATGGAGAGGTTTCGCTTTTAAAGCCGTGCTTGTGGCGCAAAGGGTACACTCAAATTGAGGGCATCGATTCGACGAGACCTTTCACCGTAGCAATGCTCAAGTCCATCGTAATTTTCTAGCCATAGCAGCCCACTCGAACCTAGAGGTTTGGCAAATGGATGTTAAACCGCTTTTCAAACGGGTTACCTGAGGAAGGTAGAGACATCTATATGCAAAGAACCTCAAGGTTATGTGGTAAAGGTGAAGAGCATCTAGTATGGAAGCTAAGAAGTCCATTTATGGACTTAAGGTGCCTCCCGATCATGGAACTTACGCTTGACGAGGTGGTAAAGTCCCATGGATTTGCCACGTCACTGTTTAGCGAGAGTTGTGTGTATCGGTTAGATGTCAACGGTGATGTGGTATTTTCGACTTTATGTAGATGACATCCTTCTAGTTGGCAACAACGTGAAGTCGTTATCGACGAAAGAGTGGCTATCCGATCAGTTTCAAATGAAAGACTTAGAGATGCAACACATTCTGGGATCAAGGTTTACCGAGATCGCAAGAAGAAAATGTTGAGCTTATCTCAGCGCCTTACATTGACATCGTGATTACTGCTTTAGTATGCAAACCGCCAAGAAAGGATTGCTACCTTTCGACATGGCGCCTTTATTCTAAACGCAATCACCCATGACCGCAAAGGAGATAGAGGAAATGAGACAAGTTCCTTACGCTCACTGCAGAAGTCTCATGTACGCAATGCTATGCACGACCCGATATCCGCTATGCGGTAGGCATAGTAGCTAGATATCGCCTAACCTGGACAAGCTCATCGATCTGAAGAAGCATATACCAAGCACCGAAAAGGACTCGAGATTATAGGCTAGTTTACAATGCGATAGTCTAATGCCTTCGGGGTTACATGCTGACTGGATTTCCAAGCCGACCGTGATGAGAAAAAGTCAACCTCGGCTATGTGTTTACCTTGGGAGGTGGAGTCAGATCCTCATGGAGTGCAAAGCAATATGCATTGCGGACTCTACCATGGAAGCCGAATATGTAGCCGCCTTGAGGCTTCTAAGGAGGTCAGATGGTTCAAGAACTACCTCATGGATCTAGATGTGGTACCGGTTTGCCCAAGAGTATCATAGTTTATCGTGATAACTCAAAAGTGGGCAAACCTCAAGGAACCACGGACCCACAAGCGACTAAACACATAGAGAGAAAGTACCATGTCATACGAGAAATCGTTAGACGAGGTGACGGTTGATTGAAAAGATTGATACGACGGAAAATCTAGCGGATCCATTCATTTAAGAGCCCGCCGCAAAAGTCTACGATGAACACGTTAGAGGACTCGATTGCGCTTTGATGGCACCCACTTAGAAAGGAAACTTTGTATAAGTGGGAGAAGCAAAGTGATGGTTGTTTGTAATAGCTAGTAGAAGACACATTGTATACTAAAGTTTGCTTTAGTATAAGTGGAGATTGTTGGATTTGTATACCGAAAGCGCTTGGTTGAGCTTATATACAATGTTTCCTGTTACCACTATTACAATCTCCTATCCGATTTGAATACTTGATTGCATATATCCGTGTCCCCTTATCTCATATATGTTAGATCATACATGTGTAGAAGATCACGTAAGTCCGTATGATTGGTCAAGTTTAATGAGATATAAAAGTTTCACAATGAGACGACTTAAGGACGAGTTGTCGGCTTAGGCTGCGCAGATAGATAAGAAGTGACTTGACTTAGTTGCTTGTCTATGCCTGGCACGCCTCGACGTATGAAGGATCATGAGATGTGTTCTTCTTCGACCGTCGTGAAGAACCAAGATCTCGGTGACTTACGATGATCTAAACCTCGATAAGGTATTAGGTGAGTATGAGTTCTTGACCATCACTTGACTTGTTATGGAGTGAGGTTATATGTTCTAACCCAAGATTCTCCGCATCTTGGGTGGTGGCAAAGGTTTGTATGTCACGCTAGTTATCTCAGACGAGTCACCGTGATCCGCTTAGGATGATGACGCCCCTTAAGGAGCTCAAAGGTTTATTGTACTAAACCCCGCAGTTGAGTTAGCTCAAGTACAATAATAAGGTCGAGTGGTACTACTTAAGGAAATGAAGTTATTAATCGTTTTAAGCGCCATTGCTAGAAATGATTAATGGACGCTCGATATCTTAAATACGGGATTCGTAATGTCTAAGTGCAAGCCCGACTCAACTTTGTAATAAAGGGTAAGTCACATTCTTTCTCTAGTGGCATGATCGAATGTTTATAAATTAATTTATGTTCTGGGCTGAACATAAGATAATTAATTTATTTGAGGCCCATCTTTATTCCTTGCATTTGATCCCTGGGCTGGCCCATCCAGGCCCGAAGCTTAGCAAGAAAATCGGCGCCCCCTATAATGCTCTCTAAGGCAAGATTTTATTCTCTTTATCCCACATGGATATAATTATATTTATGGTATATGCATAGATCCTTTCCATATAAGATTATGGTAATAATCTTGAGAGTATGGAAATAATCCTAAGAGTATGGAAATAATCCTAAGAGTATGGTAATATTCCATATAGGATTATGGTAATATTCCATATAGGATTATGGTAATATTCCATATAGGATTAAGGTAGTGCATTATAAATATAAGGTATGAGATAATGTCTAGGCTAATGCTCACATATTGAAGAGAGAATTTTCGGCCATCTCATTATTGAGAGAGAGAATTTTCGAGAGTTTGTGTGTGAGAGCATTGGGTGATTTTCCAAGCATTCTCCATAGATCGCCCTCACCGACGCTGGAGATTGGGCAACCGGATACAGTCCGAAGGTCAAAGCACGAGTCCGATCCGCTCGATCCGCTCATCTCGCTCCATCGACCTATTCGGATCTAAAGGTAAACACGTAAACCCCAACGTGTTGCGATTTAATTATATAGACGCATGCTAGGTTTATAATCAATGTATGGTGAATTAAACACCCAAGATGGATCCTCTGGGCGAGGGTTAACATACGCTTTTCCTACAATTGGTACACATAGCCCGAGGTTGACTTTTCTCATCACGGCCACTTGAACCGAGTCTCAGATAACCCAAAGGCATTAGACTATCGCATTGTAAACTAGCCTATAATCTCGAGTCCTTTTCGTGTACTTGAGTATATGCTTTCATCGCAATTCAATGAGCTTGTCCAGGTTAGATCGATATCAGCTACTATGCCCACCGTGATAGAAGATATCGGGTCTGCATAGCATTGGCAGACATGAGACTTCCTACGGCCAAGCGTAGTGAACTTGTCTCATTTCCTCTATCTCCTTTGCAAATATAGTGATCGCGCTTAGATAAAGGAACGCCATGTCCGAAAGGTAGCAATCCTTTCTCGCGGTTTGCATACTAAACGAGTAATCACAAGATCAATGTAAGACGCCCGAGATAAGCTCAACATTTTCTTCTCGCGATCTCGTAAACCTTGATCCCAAGAATGTACCGCATCTCCTAAGTCTTTCATTTGAAATCGATCGGATAGCCAACTCTTTACGCCCGATAACAATTTTCACGTTGTTGCCAACTAGAAGGATGTCATCTACATAAAGTGCAAGAAATACCACATCACCGCTGACATCTAACCGATACACACAACTCGCTAGGCAACCGTGGTAAATCCATAGGACTTTACCACCTCGTCAAAGCGTAAGTTCCATGATCGGAGGTCGCTTAAGTCCATAAATGGACTTTAAGCTCCATACTAGATGCTCTTCACCCTTACCACATAACCTTCGTGTCCGATATAGATGTCTCTACCTTCCTCAAGGTAACCGCTTAGAAAAGCGGTTTTAACATCCATTTGCCAAACCTCTAGGTTCAAGGGTCTGCATGGCTAGAAGAATTTCGATGGACTTGAGCATTGCTACAGCGAAAGGTCTCATCGAAATCGATGCCCTCAATTTGAGTGTACCTTTCGCCACAAGCCTCGCTTTAAAAGTCAAACCTCTCCATCGGAATCTCTTCCTCTCAGATATCCACTTACTACCTATGGCTTCTGCCATCCGGTAGAGGTGTCTCTCATATACATCCATAGCCGTTATGGACTCCATTTCTAAGTCCATAGCGCGTGCCATGATCTTGCATCAATATCTTCAGACGCCTCCTCAGATGTCCATGGGTCGATTATCGCATGTCTCGTCTCATTGACTAAACCAAGATTCACCCATCGAACATAAATCGCCGGGTTGACGAACAACCTCCCACTACGACGAGGTTCTACAGCACAATGGCAACGGTGGGTGCAGACATACTTGTGGTTCTCTAACTTGCACAACTTGTCGTGTAGGTACCACTTGACGGTCGGTATCTCCAAGTGGAACTCGACCCACTTCAATTTCTTGAAGTATCCGTGTCGATCCTCCCACTAGACTCGACATCTCGCACTTTGGCCTAATCGTGGTGGAATACGATCATCTTCTAATTCTTGAAGAATGATTTCAACTTTGGACTTATGATTTTCATATAATCCTCTTCTAAGAATCGGGCATTAGTGCTAATAATGACCTTCCGATCCTTAGACTATAGAATAAACCACCTTCGCTCCTCTAAGATAGCCAATAAAAGCCTTGCGTCCGATCTAGCTCCAACTTGTCGCCTTCTTGTTCAAAGACGCAGCCGGATCGCCCCATATCCTTATGTGGCTTAAACTCGGGCTTGCGCCCAAACCACAACTCGAAAGCGGGTCTTTTCGATCGACTGACGGTACTAGATTTAGCAAGTATGTCGCCGCCTCTAAGGCATACCCCGTAACGAAATAGGCAATGTAGCATAACTCATCATTGATCTAACCATTTCCAAAAGAGTCCTATTTCTTCGCCCGACACACCATTTTGCTGTAGGTGCCCTTGGTGAAGTCTGCTACGGGATGTAATCCCACACTTCACTAGATAGTCCATAAACTCGCATCGAGGTATTCTCCACCGCGATCGTAACGCAGTGACTTGATACTTTTACCTAGCTTCGCTCCACTTCCGCCTTAAACTCTTTGAATTTCAAAGCATTCTGCACTTGCGCGAAGGCGGTATACGATCCGCACTTGAGTAATCGCCAATGAAAGTGACAAAATACTGCATTCTCCACGAGCTTGTGTGGACATCGGTCCACACAGTCCGAATGGACTAATTCCAACATTTCGTGGCTCTATAACCCTTCGCTTTGAAGGTCCGGTCGACATCTTACCTTCTATACAGATTCGCAGATCGGGAACCGAGTAACCGTGAGATTACCCAACGCCCATTCTTAGCCGCCTGATCCTATTTAGATTGATGTGACCTAATCTAAGATGCCGAGAAAGAGTAGTCATCTTATAAGAAAACTTTCTTTTAGGGTTTGATGAAGATGCAACATAGTTATAGGTATTATGTTTTGCGTAAATAGTATAAAGCTTAATTATATAAAGTGCCAACACGTATAACTTCGCCATTTCTTATGATAGAAACACCACTATCAAAAATAATGTAATATCCATGAGTAAATAATTTTAAACAGAACAAGGTTCCACCGAAAATCCGCACATATAAAACGCCTTTCAAAACTAAACCGTTGTTCCAAAACATAAAGAACATCTCCAACTCGCAACAGCCGACTTTCGCGCTGCTCATGGAGATCGTTATCTCGCCATCAAACAGCCTCCTTGTCCGCAGAACTCCTCGCAAGGTGTAACAAACATGATCGGTTATGCCAGATCTACTACCCAAGAATGGGTAGAACAAGTCGCTAAACATGCTCCGTTATTAAAGCAAACGGCGCACTCGAGCCTCGAGCATAGGGCACTTGGCCTTCCAATGCCGCACTTGAAGCACTTGCCCTTCTCCTTTCGCTTCTTCTGCCTCCGTGGCAACCATGTTCTTGCCCCATTACTCCCACTATTTCCCTGCCTTTACCACCTTTAGCACCCCTTTTCTATTTCCATTTTGCGATGAAAATTTTGGGCCCTTAGATGTGCTAGCAAGAGCACGTGCTCCTTTCCCATAACTCCTTCCGCAAAGCAACGAGATCACAAGAACCGACTAAGTGTAAACTCGGTCTTGCTCATGATCGCATTCACGCCGAAAGTTCTCAAAAGACTTGGCAAAGGTATTGAGGATGATATCGACCTTGGCTTCGCGTCAATACCTCCTCCCAACCGATCAAGACTATCCATGAGACGAGTCATGGGAGACATGTTCATGGACCGAACTTCCTTCTTCCATCTTACACGCCAAGATTTCTCTCATTGTGTGGAAGCGGATCGTCCGATCCGATCGCCCAAACTTACTCTCGAGACTTGACCAAATATCGCCGCGCTCACCATCGATCGATGTCATAGCCGCAAGCCTTTCGACATCGTAGTCATCATATAGCATTTAGCCATATTGTTCGACTTATTCCAAAGTCCGCCGACTCGGCGCCATTAGTCGATGCGCCAAGAAGGGCATCGGGTTTAGAGTAGTGAGAACAAACATGTGTTCTTCAATGATAAGAACATATTCCATGTTTCGCTTCCACTGATAAAATTTGGACCGGATAACGGATTTTGTGCGAGCATATTGATAATCGGCGTAAGAGACATATCCTCAAAACGATAATGTAAACACATAAGCATACGATCGCATATAATTCAGAATAATAATATTGTAACCTTTGATAAAACAATATTAATTGAAACCTCCAATCGCCCAAGGAATTCCACATGCAAGCCACGCTGTGGACGCTACACATGAACCCCCACTGCACTAAAATATACCTTTAGTCGCTTAATTTCAACCATGTCAACTTATCCTTATGACAAATGAAATTAATGATTGGACCTTACTAGACCACATCACTATCGCAAGAAGGGACTTGGCGGGAAGTTGTACTTGAGGTGATGTCTAAGCAATGACCACAATTTTAACAAAGAAGATGAATTCTTAGAATTGGTATACTCACCGGACCATACCGCTCCAATTCAAATTCTTTTGTTATCTCATTTTATATCTATCTCTAGAGAACTTATGAAAATCGCACATGCAAGCCACGCGTGTGGACGCCACACATGAAACTCCCACTTCTCAATAGATTTAAAAGTTTTATTTAGAAATCTCATCTAACAAACTTATGATAAACAAGGCAAGCAAGCCACGCTGGTGGACGCTACTCACAGTGGGCCCTCACTTTGTTTAGAGATCAAAAGGTGGAGGTCTCGACATTTTAATTTGAAAATTAATTTGTCGCTGTTTGCTTAGTCTTTTATTCAAAAAGGTTTGTACATGCGAGATCACGTAATCCTAGCATGCTTTTCTATAGAACTCAACATGTAAAACATGCTCGCAGTAATTCTAAAATATGCTTGATAAACGCGATAAACCTAGCATGCTTACTATGCGCATCCAATTACGTAAAACACATAAAGGTTTGTCGACGATAATATAAACATACATAGCATGCTACCGCATAATTTTAAACATCCACGACATGCATATGAACGATAAAATAAAATAAAACGCTCATCGCGCCTGAATCGTGAAACTCAGACATTTAAATCTAATCTATTACATAGATTTACAAAGCATGTAATTTAAACTTCAAAACGGGCCTCGTGCACGAGCACGGACCGATTCATCAATTGGGCCTCGCGTGCCCGGCACGGGCCGAATAACTGAACGGTCCGGGCCGGGTCGCCCAAAATGTGCCGGGTCTGGCCAGGGCAAAGCCCACCCCGCCACCGCGCCGCCCCGCCTGCTCTCTCGGGCTGCCTCGCGGTCGCTAAGGCGATCATGACCATCGAGCACGCGCGGCGCGGCCTTCCCCGAGCGCCGAACCGCCGAGACGCCGCCGCCAGCCGCCATACCCGCGACCACGAGTCTCGCCGCCGCGCCGGGTTTCGCGCGAACGCGCGCCTGCCGCCCGCTAGCTCGCACGCCACGCAGCTCGCGGTAGTCTCGCGACCGCGAAGTTCCGCCGCTAGCGCCAGGATCCCGCGAGAACGTTGCCGCCTGCCGCCGCAGCCTCGCGATCGCCTAGCGACCGCGAGACTCGCCGCCATGAAACCACCCGCACACGAACGAGAACCTCGCTTTCCGTCAAGCTGCTTCTTCGCTCGCTCGCTCGTTCTTCTTTTACAGATAAGATTTACATAATAAAATCTAATCTAACCACGGATTTTCTCGTGGTGTAAAAACAAAAACCAACAACAACAACAAACGAGCCACGATGAACGACAGATCCACAATTATAAAAACGCACGTAATAATCAAACGTGAATTAATCCAACAGAGCCAAGATTCTGATCCCAGGCTCTGATACCAATTGTAGGGAAAACGTATGTTAACCCTCGCCCCGAGGATCCATCTTGGGTGTTTAATTCACCATACATTGATTATAAACCTAGCATGCGTCTATATAATTAAATCGCAACACGTTGGGGTTTACACGTGTTTACCTTTAGATCTGAATAGGTCGATGGAACGAGATGAACGGATCGAACGGATCGGACTCGTGCTTTGACCTTCTGGACTGTATCCCGGTTGCCCAATCTCCAACGTCGAGTGAGGACGATCTATGGAGAATGCTTCGGAAAATCACCCAATGCTCTCACACACAAACTCTCGAAAATTCTCTCTCTCAATAATGAGATGGCCGAAAATTCTCTCTTCAATATGTGAGCATTAGCCTAGACATTATCTCATACCTTATATTTATAATGCACTACCTTAATCCTATATGGAATATTACCATAATCCTATATGGAATATTACCATAATCCTATATGGAATATTACCATACTCTAGGATTATTTATACTCAAGATTATTACCATAATCTTATATGGAAAGGATCTATGATATACCATAAATATAATTATATCCATGGGATAAAGAGAATAAAATCTCGCCTTTAGAGAGCATTATAGGGGCCGATTTTCTTGCTAAGCTGGGCTCTGGATGGGCCAGCCCAGGATCAAATGCAAGGAATAAAGATGGGCCTCAAATAAATTAATTATCTTATGTTCAGCCCGTAACATAAATTAATTTATAAACATTCGATCATGCCACTAGAAAGAATGCCGACTTACCCTTTATTACCGGTTGAGTCGGGCTTGCACTTAGACATTACGAATCCTCGTATTTAAGATATCGAACGTCCATTAATCATTTCTAGCAAACCGACCGCTTAAAACGATTAATAACTTCATTTCCTTAAGTAGTACCACTCAACCTTATTATTGTACTTGAGCTAACTCAACTCGCAGGGTTTAGTACAATAAACCTTTTGAGCTCCTTATG
The DNA here is from genome assembly GCA_036937905.1 of Salvia rosmarinus. NCBI lineage: Eukaryota > Viridiplantae > Streptophyta > Magnoliopsida > Lamiales > Lamiaceae > Salvia > Salvia rosmarinus. Next base: position 4,477,207 of record CM072818.1, on the reverse strand, counting down.
GGACGCCATCATCCTAAACGGATACGGTGACTCGACATGATAACTAGCGTGACATACAAGATCGCCACCACCCAAGATGCAGAGAATCTTGGGTTAGAACATATAACCTCACTCATAACAAGTCAAAGTGATGGTCAAGAACTCATACTCACCTAATACCTTATCGAGGTTTAGATCATCGTAAGTCACCGAGATCTTGGTTCTTCACGACGGTCGAAAAGAAGAACACATCTCACCGTGATCCTTCAATACGTCGAGACGCATCAAAGATAGACAAGCAACTAAGTTAAGTCACTTATCTATATCTGCGGCTCAAACCGACAACTCGCCCTTAAGTCGTCTCAATGTGAAACTTTTTATATCTCATTAAGCTTGACCAATCATACAGACTTCGTGATCTTCACACACCGTATGATCTAACTTATATATGAGATAAGGGACATGATATATGCAATCAAGTATTCAAATCGAGATAGGAGATTGTAATAGTGGTAACAGGAACATTGTATACAAGCTCAACCAAACCGCTTTCAAGATACAAATCCAACAAATAAAGAATACACAATCTACACGGATGCTTCAAAGAATGGGCTAGGATGTGTATTGATGCAAGAAGGTAAGGTTATTGCTTATGCTTCAAGGCAATTACGTATACACGAGTTGAACTATCCTACGCACGACCTGGAATTAGCAGCGGTCGTACATGCCTTAAAGATATGGAGGCATCACCTTTATGGAGTTAGATGTGAGATCTATACTGACCATAAGAGCCTGAAATATTTCTTTGAGCAGAAAGATCTTAACATGAGGCAGCGTAGATGGTTAGAGCTAGTGAAAGATTACGACTGTGGTATTAATTACCACCCAGGCAAGGCAAATGTTGTAGCCGATGCCTTGAGTCGCAAATCTCACCCTAGTTTGGGATGTCTCATCAGTCATGAGGAAATACTCATAAAGGAATTTCAGAAGATGAACATCGAAGTCATAGATCCGTCTTTGACAATAGAGGGCTGTATTGCAACGTTGATTGCAATCCCAGATTTAAGAATCCGAATCTTAGAAGCTCAGAGGAAGAGCAAGAAGCTAGAAGAAATACGAGCTAAGATCAAGGACAACAACCACCCGAATTTCAAAGAAGCAACAGATAACGTCTTGTTGTATGACGGGAGAGTGTGTGTCCCAGAAGACGAAGGGCTTAGGAGCGAGATCTTGAAGGAAGCCCATGAGACTTCTTACATCAAGACACCCCGAAGCACCAAATGTACCAAGATCTCAAGGAAAAATTTTGGTGGGATGGAATGAAGCGAGACGTAGCCTCCTTCAGAACGTTGTTTGACGTACAACAAGTAAAAGCACTTCACCAACGACCGTATGGAACCTTACAACCGCTAGACATACCTGAGTGGAAATGGGATGATATAGCCATGGACTTTGTTACCGGGCTACCCAAATCACAGAGAGGAATACCGCTATTTGGGTCATCATCGATCGATTGACCAAGAGCGACATTTCCTACCCATTCCGATGACACATGGGTCAAATAGACTAGCACGGTTATGCGCTCGAGAGGTCATACGCCTACATGGAGTTCCAAAGACTATCACGCCTCGATCGAGACTCAAATTTACGCCCAGATTCGGGTGAGCTTACAAAGGAACCGGGGACTCGATTACACTTCAAGATCTGCTCCACCCACGACAGACGGTCATCCGAGAGGACCATTCGAGACAGACCGGAAGACATGCCGAGAACCGTTGTCCTCGATAGAGGAGAAAGTTGGGAACAAGTGTTACCACTTGTGGAATTCGCCGCCACAATAATGTACTACAGCGACTATTGAATGGCCCCGCACGTAAGCGCTTTACGGAAGGAAATGTCGATCACCGCCATGGGATGAAGTGGGAGAAAGGAGAGTATTAGGACCGACGTGGGAGAGATGATTGAGATCGTGTGATGATCCGCCAACGGATCAAGGAGGCCCAAGACCGACAGAAGTCGTGACGCCGACAAACGCCGCATGTAACTACATTTTGAGGAGGAGACAAGGTCTTTGAAAATTTCACCATCTAAAGGGATCGTGAGATTCGGAATAAAAGGGAAGTCATGACCACGCTTCATAGGACCCTATGAAATTCGAGAGAATAGGACCAAGCTTTACAGACTTGCATTGCCGCCAAGTTTTGGAAACGCACAATGTGTTTCACGTTTCACAACCAGGAAGTACATACATGATCTCGATCATGTGATATCGCTTGAGATATTGTCCTCGATGACAATATGAGTTATGTAGAACCGCTTAAGGAAATCTCGACCAACGCACTCCACAAGCTAAGAGACAAAGATATACCGTTAGTGAAAATTCTATGGAGACACCATGGACAAGAAGAAGCAACTGGGAACTAGAATCAGCTATGAAGGAAAATACCCGGATCTTTTCCAAGGTTAGCAAATTCGGGACGAAATTTAATTTAAGGGATGGTATGTAATAACCGTGAAATAAAATTTGTGATTAACGAAGAATTTAACCCGATTTGTTATTAAATCTTTCCTTTTATAATTTAATAGACGAGAAAATTTATCGCTTGATAATCGAACGATAGCGTAGTTGGATTCGATAAATCGGATTACTTAATGTATGTGACGATCATCGATTCTCATTCCAAACAAAACAAGTGAGAAGTCGTAGTCATAATTATTCCCGATATCTAAAATTACCGAAATGGAAAGTTGACCTTGATTCATTTTGTTAACTCCTATCATCTCATCCTCCCACATACCCCTATTCCTCGCAAAGGATCAAACAACACGCAACATGAGACAAATTGAATCTACGAACACAACAAAGAACCTCTCGCAGAGATCTATGCAACAACACCTTTCCTTTTATCAATCCTGCATTTTCATCCTTATACACCCTCCATTTTCAAAGCACAACATCAGATTCTTATTTCACTCATAGCTCCTCTTACATTCTCTCACTCCTTCACACTCTCAACCATCACAACAAACTACGATCAAGAACAACAAAGGGAAGGAAGGCATACACAAACCAAGGCGGACCACATTCAAAGAAAAATTTAAACCTTCATCAAGTAAGCTTCAAACCTTCGTCGTATACATTCCTTATGTATTAGTACAAGTTACTGATTTTTAAATATGCATATTCATCTTTAAATGAAGAACAAAGAACATCCCAACTTCACATTCGCACACATCAAACAAATGAAATAGTAGTTATAGAGCTATGTTCGATTACATCTTCAAGTAGAAACATAAATGAAATTAGAACATATACAACAAGTTCCACAATAGGTTAAACACCTATATACACGAAGGAACCAAATTAATTTGATTTATCTTCGAAGTGTACGAGTTGGGTGAACCATGACCGAGCCACTAGGGCTCGGCTATCACCAACGGCGACAAGAGTGGGAGCAGAGCCGTGGTCGGGCCGACGGCGGTGGATATGGCGTCACGGCAAGGAGAGAGGGCGTGAATCTGGAATGAAGGTAATGGGTGTGTGCCGAGAGGGAGAGCCGAGAGGGGAGGAGACCGAGGTCGTCGCGGAGGCGCGGCTCGCAGACGTCGACTTGGCCGGCTGGAAGGAGGCGGCGACGGCAGCATATGAAAGTGTGCGCCTGGTGGGTGTGTCAGCGTACATACGTGTGTGCGTGAGAGAGTGAGGAGATGAAAGAAGGAAGAAGAAGGAGGAAAGGCGTTCATTGTCACGACCGACGATATGGCCGGCCGAGAGAAGAATGACGGCGGCTTGCTCATTGCGTGTGTGTTTGTGGACTGACGGAGAGAGATAGATCCGAATAGAGGGAGGGGGCGGTTAGGGTGAATTTTGGGTAGGTTAGTTCTTTTGTTTGGGCTAAATGGGTGTGGCCAATTAATTAAATTAGTCAATGTGAATAAATTAAATGGGTGGGATTTATTTAAATAGATGGGCTGGAATTAATTTAGTTGGATGGGCTAAACTATTTAATTAGTTGGGCCAGATTATTTATTTAATTGGGCCGAGATAAAGGTTCACGAAATGGGCCGACTATTGGGCCATAAATTATTAATTAGCTGGACCTATTAATTTTTTTTGAGATGGGCTTCCAGGATGGGCCTCTCTAATTAATTACATTGGGCTCTTATATTTAAATGTGTTGGACATAAATACATGTAGAATTGGACTATCAAGTTTTAATTGGACTTTAATTAATTGAAGTGGGCTTTAATTAATTAAATCTTTTAGACTTAAGAAATTATTTAGATCAACTTTAATTAAATAAAGTGATAAGCTTTAACTAATTATAATTAGACTTTAATTAATTAAGTTACTTAAACTTAATTGATTAATTTAGATAGACCTTAATAATTAATTGAGCTAGACTTTAATTAATTAATTAAGTTACTTAAACTTAATTGATTAATTTAGAAAGACCTTAATAATTAATTGAGCTAGACTTTAATTAATTGATTAAGTTACTTAAACTTAATCAATTAGCTTGGAATGACTTTAATTAATTAAGAGCAATGGGCCTTAATTACTTAATTTAAATAGGTCTTTGACAAATTAAGTCATGTGGAGTTGATCAATTAAAATAATATTGATATGAGCTTTTAAATTAATCCATTTAGTCAACTTAATTGTGGATTTAATTAATTAAATTAAAGAACTTAATTAATTAATTAATGACATTGGTTATGTCAGTAGATAATTGAGAAATATTGGCAACTTTAATTTGTAAAACGCTTGTTAGATGATTGAACCACGGAAATATTTATTGATTGAGTAAGAGTTTTTCCGATAGAATATATGGGACGTGTGAGGTGAGAAACGCGACGAGGAAATGATATTAACGAATGAGTTATTGGAACTCGAATTCGTTGATACGCATTAACAAACGACGGATATTAGTTATGAACTTAGGATTCATAATTGAACGAAACGACGTGAAGAAACATCGATCGCGGAGAAGAATGTAACGACAAAGTGTCGTCTATCGCTATGACGAGACTAATCGAATAGACGAAATATAATTGTTAATAGAGTCTTATCGATAACAAAAATCCTAAAACCCAAGGACTTAAAAGATATCGAGTACGTTAAATAGTAGCAATACTTCGAAAGAAACGAATGACATACTAAATTATATCTCTTACGTTGATAAGGTCCAGCGTGGACGTGACGAAAAACCACAAGGACCACTAGCGGATACTTCAAGAAGGACAATTCTTGAGGTGGGCTTTTCTTGAAACAAAATGATTATGCATAACTCAAAGCATGATTTACAAAAGCTTTATGAAATATTATCGCATGAACCGTTATTATCGCCAAATATTTATGTTTTGTTGTGTCCATATCGAGGTTGATTTGTCCAAATGTGGGACGAGAATTGATTTGTATATATGAATGAGTTGGTCCACCAACGCTAAAAGCGGTAACGATCGGATCCGACCTAGTTGAGGACTAACTCGGATTGTGTACACGTGATTGTGTGTTAAGGTTAGCTACCTCGATCGGTCACGGCGACTATGTGTAGGTGGCCACCCATAGTGCGCAAATGAATGAACGTATGATTGATGAATAAATTACGATATGGAACAACGTGATGAAATAGTCGCCCGACACTTTTGGAAAATGATAAAATATTTGATAGGCATGAGTCTTTAACTAAAATCCTCATGTGCTATTGTGGGCGCTCAATAACTTTTGATAAAGAAAACGTTTTCGGCAATGAGTCCACTAAGTACTTTTGTACTTAGCCCTGCATTTCGTTTTTGATGTGCAGGTTGAGCAAGGATCGATGATGGATGCGAAGTGGTGCAGAGTGGCAGTTATTTTGATGCTTTATTAGGAAGGTTTCTAGAACCTTGGGCATGCATCGTCATATGCATGTCCACACGTTTATTTGCTGCCTAACTCTGATAATTTTTGATGCTTTGATCATAATTACTTTTATGACGTATTAATCGGAGGTTATACCTCGTACTTCGAATTTTGCCCTGATTGGGTTATGTTTGAATCTTGAATCCCTTTTGACAAGTCCTTTTGTGACTTGAGTCTGTATTGAATTTCTTATCCCTTTTTGCCTATGCGTTATTGAGTAATTGAACGATTAATTGCCTTGATTAGCTATGTTTATATCCGCTGCCTTATCATACTGGTGACGATCTATATGATCCGTACTTTATTGGAAAGTCGGGTCGTCACAGCTACATCTGCAATGCGCATCTCCAACGGATCTGCTTCGTGGCGGTCTGCAAAAGGGGAATTGTAGCCTTCAAGAAATTCCTGCAAGAAGGCAACAATTTCAGTGAGAGATTCAACTTGTTGTTTGTCGAGTGATAATGGAGGGAAAGGATGATGCTCGATCAGATCTATGGTTTGCATAACTGAAACCAAGGCTGCATAGGCCGCCGCCATGATCAATCTCAGATGAATGTGAACAGGGTTAATTTCTGAGGATGTTGGAAAAGAATTTGATAGAATCTTAATTTAGCTTCTGCTAACACAATGTCCAAGCCTTAACTGTGCATGAATTAATTAATTATGTGTGAGGTGCCAAAACTTAGACTTATTGTGCATCACATATATTGATGTTGATTTTCGTCTCTTAATATATATGTATATATGTGATGCACATTAAGTCTAAGTCTTCTGCTAAAGTCCACTCTATCATTTTCCTATGCCACTGCCAGTGCCTCATGTCATGACTAAGGCATGCCACTAGCTTGGAGACATCCTATTTTTTCTGCAATCAATGTGATCAAAATCGTGACATGTAATTTTATTTTCTTATAATCTCACAGGTGAAGTTCCAAAAGAAATTTTTCATCTCAATAAATGATGGCATTTGCCATTTGAACATTGGATACAACCAACTTAGTGGATCATTGCCCAGAGAAATGGGGATTACAACCGTTCAAGTATTGTGGCTTTACTACAATAATCTCATTTTGCTCTTTCATTAACTATTATTGACTAACACTAATAAACTAACAACTAAAACTGAAACAATTGAAAGAAACTAACAAAATTGTTAGTGGTATAAACGGTACACTATAAAAAAATAGTGCAGAATAATATTAATAACTATGTGATTTATTATTTTTCACGCAAAATGAAATATGTGCACACGCATGTGTGTAAATAATAAATAGCATGTCGATTATGTTTTCTGTTTTCATAAAATTGATTAATGCACTTGGTAGCTGCACTAATCCAGTTAATTATTAAATTCAATTATCACCAATTATACATCTTAAATGTGAAGATTCATACATATTACTTAATATTGAAAACTTGACTTACTTAAACTTTGCACAAAATTTATTTCAGGTCCAATACCTTCCACAATTGGGAATCTATCAAAGCTGGATTATTTAGGACTCAATCCAACAAATTAAATGGAGAAATTCCATCATCTATCTGCAACTTGAGATCCTCCAAGTTCTGCTTTTATCAATTAACAGTTTGGAAGGAGCATCCATTTCCCAAGTTGCAAGTCTTAGATATATCAAGATTTGTTGGCTCTTACCCGATAGATACTTCACTTTGATGAGACGGATGTGTTTCTACAATTTATACAGTTGAGTTTCACTTTGAAAGGTTTGGATTAGTCATTGCAGAGATTGTTGGATACCTTTACAACAATTGATTTATCATCCAATAGATTTTCGGGACTATTCCACCTTCCATAGGATATCTTAATTCTTTGAGATACTTGAATTTGTCTCACAATAGCCTCATTCAAATATACCAGCGTCTTTTGGGAATATGAATGTACTTGAATCGTTGGACTTGTCAAGAAACAAGTTGGGCGGAGAAATTCGAGTGAATTAACCAGATTGACATTTCTTTCGAAATTAAACCTTTCAATAAATAATCTTGTGGGGAGAATACCACAATCTGAGCAATTTTCCACATTTGACAATGATTCATACGTGGGAAACTCGGGATTATGTGGAGTTCCGTTGACAAAACAATGTGGAGGGAGAGTGCCACAAGAAGATGATGATGATGAGTCTGGATTTGTAGATGGATTTGGGTGGCGATGTATTGCGTTGGGGTATGGAAGTGGATTTGTAGTTGGAATTGGTATTGTTTATTTGATTATTCGATATGGGAGGCCAAGATGGTTAGTGGAATTCTTTTTTGGTGTTGGATATAATTATAAGATGAAGAGAAGAAATAGAGCGACAGCAACACCAAGGAGAAGGTGATTCAAGGCAAAAATTGTGGTTTTCTTGAGCTTCATGGAACTCTTGAATGTTGGGGAACAATTAATGTATGATGTTTTGCAAATATTGTGTCTGAATAAATTGTAATGTAATATTTCTATGTTGAGCTCGTTGCACCAACTAGGTTTATTCTAAATGTGATTCTTACAATTGGGCCTTATATGATTTTGTCTCATAGGACGTATGATTATTGCTAAAAGATTAACTTACATGGATTTAAAAGAAATTTAAAAAGAAATAAGCAATGTAGTTTCAAAGTTCATTTATAACAGATGACATATCATTAATATGATAATGCAAAAATAACTTCCAATATTTAGGTTGTTGCACCAATAATTAAGTTGACCAAGGGATGCAGCTTGCATAACTTACTCCAGATTGCAATTTGCCAAAATTAGATTTACTGTTCCGTTCTTTTTTAAGTGTTCTATTAGCTTTTTTTTCTTATTTCTAATAAGTAACCAAATTTGTAATTTGAGGGTAAAATTATGATATATTTCTTATTTATTCTTATTTAATTATCTTTGAATTTGATAATTAATTGTATAAATGTATTTATCATGGTAAGTAATGAGGTTATAAATATAAATTTACTCATTTCTTTGGTTTGTACTATTTGTTGGTAGGTAATTACACTTAAAAAAACGGATAGAGTAACTCATATGAGCCCGTCTCTGCGGTGTGCGCCACAGAAGACCAATTTAGTTAATTAATATGACACTAATATATATTATCAAATTCTGGGTGCTTTGCTTCCAATACAAAATAAAATTGTGTAATTGTAAGTATTACTTCTATTTTTAGACATGTTTCGTGCACCATCATGAATTGGTACTTTATTTTTCATTAAATATCTAGATTCCTTCTACGGCTCTACTTTAAATGCAGACCAGATTTTTAAAAAATTTAAATAAACATCGAGAAAATCTTTCAAAGTGATTCATCTAGATTGTATACGTATTACCTAAACTAGAAAATGAAGTCCCGAAACTATGAAATTTGTTATTTAGTGAAGGAAATTGTTCATTTCTTTTTAAAAAATATTATAGTTTAACAAAAAAAGAAATAGTTGTAATTGTAATATGCTCAAAGTCACAACTCACAAACTCTCCAAAATTCTAGATTAACACCGACTAGTGATCATGAAGGCATATAATCAGATAAAACTATTTGATCGCCTCCAAAACAAATAATAAAAAAAAAAAGTATGACTATTTGAAAATCGGCTCAAACAAATTATTAAACAATTTTGACATTTTTTTTTCATTCGCTAAAAGCTCATGAAGAACTCAAAGTTTAAAAGTAATTTAATACATATATAATACCGTATGTTCAAGCTCGACTTGTGTTCATTGAGATATAAATATATAGTAGCATTGTACGTATACATTTTGTAACGTCCCATTTTTTGCTTGATTTAATTTGCTTTAAATTTGAATCTTTTGTGTTGGATTTGTGAGTATTCGACGTGCTCGAATTTGTGTTAGACTTGAGGGAGTCCGTAGTTGCGCCTTAGCTAGAAAACGAATTTCATAATTTATTTAGGGCCTTCAAATTTTACTTTACATATATGGACTAAGTAATAAAATAAATTTTGGGCTTCTGAAATTATTAAATTATATTATTAAGTTTTCGGCTTATATAATTATCAAATTATATTATTTATCCTTAAATTAGGCTTTATGTAATACTACCTCCGTCCCATCATTCTTGGCTCGTTTCCTTTTTGGGTTGTCCCAACAAGTTGGCACGTTTCCAAAAAAGGAAACAATTTTACACTAAAAAGTTTCTCGAATTTCATGCCACCTACTTTTTACACACAAAACACAACTCTCCTTAATCTCCGTGCAAAAAGAAAGGAGCCATGAATGGCGGGACGGAGGGAGTATCTTTTTGTTGAGCCCAAGTTTTACTTTTATGGAGAATCAAGTTTTAATTAATAAGAGTTCAAGTATTATTAGGTTTTGATTAGGGTTTATATTTCTTATATATATATACACTCACGCACGCACACACACAACACTCAACACACTACACATACAACACTTAACACATAAGTTGTATGGAGAGATACCGTGGAGTTTGGGCCAATGTTCGCAACTGGAGTATCTTTCCTTGTATGGCAACAACTTTGGTGGTAAGATCTTATTATTTAACATTTGACTGCTCATTAAATTAGTATTTATTCTCAAACTTTTCCAAGTTACATAAAATTGATAATCATACGAATTGAACACTCAAGAAACCAAAAATTCCAGTCGGTCAAAACTTAGTTCAATTCGATTTTAAGCTGAGGCTAATTTGACGTTGACTAGAGTGCAGATATGATCAACAACCAAATTAATTATACGTCCATGCATATAACTATTACTCCATCCATTTCTCTCTAAGTGGCTCGTATTTCTCTTCGGGTCGTTCCATTCTAAGTGGTCTATACCTAAATATAAATCATTTCTACACACAAAAATGCCTCGAAAATTCCGTGAAACATATTACTTTACTTTAAAACAAAATACCCTTTAATCTACTTCCCAAAAACAATGAGCCGCTTAGAACGGGACGGAGATAATATGAACGTAGCAAAACCCCAACATCACATCTCATGGCAGAATAATGAGTTAGAAAGTTGATGCATCAAAGAAATGGACATCCACTAATAAAAATTAAATATATAGATGGACAGTCCGAATCATATAATTTCGAAAGCTCTCAATTAATTTTTGTGTTTTAAACGTACATTGAAAAGGTTATGGAAAAATTGATGAATTTTAAACCCTCAAATAGAATTAAATAAAAGAAGCGCAAAAGTTGTTAATTACTCACATCATTATTTGCATAAGAAGTGCAAAAAGTTGTTAATTACTCACATCATTATTGCATTTGAGTAACTTTTGCCAATTGCCATCACAACTTATAAAAATTCGAAACTTTTTTCCTATACAGAACTAGAAGTGAAAATTGAAGAGGGTTTGTGGACTCCTTCAAGAGGAACTAACCCTCTTCAAGAGGCACACTTCAGTGTATCATTCTCATTACATTTTAAAATTGTAGTTAATAAATTTTAATTACAGATTAAGAAACTCTAATTAAGAATTAATCGATCCTAATCGAGGACTGGTGACCCTTAATTGGAGAGAGAGATCTAAAGAGAGAGAGAGATGAATTAAAAGTGAGAAATACAATTGGTAAAGAAATATTTTTACAAGATATGTGAATGTGACGAAGATATAGTGTACATAATACTCCCTTCGTCCCGGTATTGTTGGCATGTTTCTTTTTGCATGTAGATTAAGAAGGGATGTGTTTTGTGTGTAGAGTAGTGTGTGATACGAAATTGGTAACACCTTTTTAGCGTAAAATTATTTCCTTTTTTGGAACGGGCCAACAATAGCGGGACAGCCCAAAAAGGAAAACGAACCAACAATAATGGGACGGAGAGAGTAGTTTTTTTAGGGTAATATTGTGCATGTGCATTTTTCTTTCAAATGTATCTTAATTTTATGCATACAAACCCCCCCAAAAAAAAAAAATCATGAATCAAATCGCCTCATATATATTCTAGAAGAAAATTTAGAAAATATATATACCACGAGAACTTTTTCCTGCATGTGCACTAACAAGCATGAATTTTTTGTTTGTTTGTTTTTATTTTTATTTTGATTTGATGACTTTTATACCTAATCGCATGTAATATTCCAGAAGATATTGGCGGTCTTATTAACTTGCAAAGTTTGGGTTTGAACTCTAACAAATTGGAAGGATCTTTACAACATCAATTTTCAGCATGCCATCTTTGCAATATGTGGATTTTGCCTTCAATCAATTTAGTGGACCATTATCAACACTAATAGGAAACATGACATCCATTCTTAGAATAGGCCTTGAATATTCAATAAATTGAGTGGTATGTTTAGAGGATAATAATAATATGGTAATTTTGATACAACTTTTTTGGGGTGATATTATGCATCAATTTTATGGTTTCATCATAGGTAATATTCCAAAAGAGATCGGTCGGCTTACTAATTTTGAGAGATTGATGTTGGCTGGAAATAACTTTACTGGATCATTGCCTGGAGAAATTGGGAACTTGACAACCATGTATGGCTTGTTCCTTCACCGCAATGCTTTAAGTGGTATCATTCTCACCCCTCCTAATCAATTAATTTATCGTCAAACTTTATTGTGTTCATATTGTTATTGCTTCATTTCCTTTTTAGACATACGTAATAAGATAGATGAACGTAGGATAAAACAATTTTGTACATGACATAACTTAATAACTAGAATCAAAACCGAAATTATAATTGACATGGGAAGGTAAAAGTAGAAGACAAACACTATTCGTACGAAAGAAAGAATTTATTTAAATTCGAAAGTAATAATTCAAGTACCTCGAAAACAACATTAGGAGGTATTTAAAGGTCTCACAATTCTAATTGAAAACTGAAAGAAATCATAATCCTAAAAGGAAACAAAACACAAAAATAAAATAAAAACCTATGAAAATCCTAAAAAGCCGAAACTAACCTGAAGACGTTGGAACTTGGGCTTGGGACCACTTACATCATCGCGCTGGGTGCCATGAGTTCAACTTCAAACGTCGTTCCATTTCGAAAAGGTATTATAATAGTGATTTCTAGCCCGACTCCAAAAGTTACGTCCGTATCGATTTCTACTGACGACTACCCTTCGCACAATCCTCGGCCGCCAAATAACCTTCTGCAACTTGTTCCACATCAAATATGTAAATGATACTACAAAATAAAGAAAAATATTACTGTTAAGCTATGCAAATTATTATATATTTATATTAAATACCACCATACTAGAACTAAATTTTGCATCAACAGTCATAGTTAAATCAAAAGGTCAAACTAAAATATGCTAAGCTAAAATCAGACAAAAATTTGAAATATGTTATTCATTGATTTATTTTTCTTGGTCAGAAGCTTGATGTTTATTTTAATTTATTTTTGTATTAATTTTGGTGTATGAAACAATGTTGAGACAATTTATTATGTAAGAAATAATATAATTCAAATTGAATGATTTTTTTCCCTTTCAAAATAGGTACTTACTAAATGAATTAGTCATATTTGAATCTCAAATCATCTCTTCAAATTCAGTCTCAAATTACTTAATCCAAACACAACCTAAAAGAATTAATTGCTCATGCTTTCATGTCAAAATCTGAAACACTACAGTTCCCGTCAGTTGGCCTTCTTCAACTCAAGTTAATAGTTTGTACTGTTAGTCCGCTTTAGATGGGTCACCTTTTTAGTAATGAAAAATTAAATCGTGGCAATTGCTAATTACTTGCTAATTATATTGAGTTTCATGATTTTGTAAACATGCAGGTGATATTCTAAAATAAAAAAATAAATCATTCCAACTAACCAATTCAATACCAAAAGAAATTGGGAACATGACTGATTAGACGTATTTTATACGTATATTTTTTGGATGTTTTTGGTGAGTTTAAATGCTTAATATCTACTTAATCCTATTTTATAAAGCTAATTGCATATTTTGTGGATTTTGTAGGTGTTGATTTTATTTTGGAAGAAAATTAAAGACAAGGAATTGGATGAAGATTTATTTGAAAGCTTATGGGATAATATTATTATTATTTTTGAAGCCTTACCCGTTGGTTTTTCTCCTTGGCCATTGTTCGGCCCATTTTTAAGTGTTAGGTTAGTTTATATATTTATTAGGTTAGTTGTTTAAAGGGTTAACAACTCACACAATATTCCACGCCTCCATTCCAGTAGAAAAAAGCTTATTTCACAAAAAAATCACATTGGAGGCAGAATTGACGTGAATCACATTTTGGGAGGCTATCAACCATTTAGTTTTCTTTCTTTTATTCATTCCAGTCGTCGTTTTCTTTTTCTTCATTTATTTAATCTATTGCTTTTATTCTATTATGAGTTCTAGCTAATCTCTTTTATTCTGGCAACGATTAAGGAAGCCCTAGCATGATTCCTATGTGAGATCTAATTTGTTATTTATCCTTTAATTCGTATGCAAGTATTTGTTGTTCTCTATTTTCTCTGTGATTTAATTGTTTCAACCGCTAGCTAGGTAATCGAATATTTAGTAAGTTGAATTAATTAATAGCCAATTAAATCGGCCATACGTAATCGTGGTTTAGGTTTGATTAATGGTAAATTGACCTTCGGTCAAGGAATAACAATCTTAATTCGGTAATCCCGCATCGAGTTTATCGGTTTTGAATCGGGTCTCTAGTTCTTAATGTGTCGATTCATTAAACCTATAGAGCGCCTCTTACGGTTGTCATCGATTAGAGAAATAGTTAGTGAAGCGTCTTCTAATTATCGAGAAGCTAAGGAGAGATAAGATCGCGTCAGAAGCGTCTTCGGTGGTCATAACTGATTTATTTGCATGAGTTAAAGTTATCTTTGCATCGATGAACAAAAGATCAAGCTAGGGTGGAATTAATTGGTTGCCGGAATATCTTCACGCATTTGTTACCTTTCTCTATTTTATTCTCTTTAATCAAATTTAAATTCATATTTCTATTTATTGTTTATTTTAATAATTCTAAGTTTCTAGTAATCCCAATTTATTCGTGGTTACGTTGCAGGTCGAAAGTTTAGGAGAATTCTTGCCGATCCATTGGGAGACGATTTTGCTTACTGCTGTCTGCGCAGTTTGGGCATATCGACTGTCTGTCAGTCGATTATTTTGCTTACTGCTGTCTGTACGGTTTGGGCATACCGACTGTCTGTCAGTCGATTATTTGTTTACTGCTGTCTGTACGGTTTGGGCATTCCGACTGTCTGTCAGTCGATTATTTTTGGTGAAAAGCGACGCACCAAATTTTGGCGCCGTTGCCGGGGATCGGTTTAAGCAGTGATTCTTTCGAATTTTCGGTTTGCCAATTTTATTTATGTTATTTTCTTTTAGTTTATGCCTCGTTCTTCTCGATGGGTGAATTAATTTTAATCCGGAGATCGAGAAGACCGCACGGAGATTGAAAAAACGAACCAAGGAGTTAAAGTGGTGTTAGATCAAATTCACTAGACTCGAAGTTGAACATATAGTTAAAGTTCCAATGGGTGACGAGAGGCACATTGTGAATCCTAATCCGCCAAGAGCTCAATGATAAAGCGAATTAGGCCGCCATAGGAGCAATCACCGTTGTGCATCGATTCGCCCACTATCAATGGAAATGCTGAAATACGACCGGTTTCATTCAAGTGCTACCTAAGTTTGGGATTTACCGGAGAGAGTGCACACAAGCACCTTTGCCGAGTTTGATTTAGTTTTTGCGACTTTACGTCCTAATGGTTTTTCCAAGATAATTTAAAATTGCTAACTTTCTCTCACATTGCGGGCAAAGCTCGAGATTGGCTTTTGATCTTCCTCCTAGTTCGATTCGAACTTGGGATGATTTAGAAGAGCAATTTTGAGGAAATTCTTCCTGAATCAAGAGTCGCAAATTTGAGAATGGCTATCAAGAGCATTAAGTAAAAGAAAACAGAGAGCTTGTCGACTATTGGGAGCGGTTTCAAGAATTGTGTCGTAAATGCCCGATCATGGATTTTCTCAATATCAATTGCTCACTAACTACTTTTATCGTGGTATGTCCGCTTGATAGGAAGATTGTTGATGTCATGGGAAGTTTAACTAACAAAACATTGGAGGAAGCCACACAACTCATTCACGACATGGTTTCCAATGGACAACAATATGAAGATGAGGATGATGACCGTTATAGAGCGGTTCACATGACGAAAAACTCGTGGAGTGAACGAGAAAATTGATGCTCTAACTTCCTTAGTTAGAGGCTTTGCCGTAGCTCAAACTCGTAAGATGAAATGTGAGATTTGTCTTGAAAATACTCATTATATCGATTCTTTCCTACTTTGCGGGAAAATCGTCGAGCAAGCATGCATGGATCCGGAGATGAGCAACATATGAATGCACAAAGGTATAGGAGAAACAATCCTTTCTCCAACACATATAATCCAGTGGAGAAACCACCCAAATTTTAGATGGAATCGCAAGAGCACGGAATCTATGCACGTAATCCTGCATGAAGTCGGGTCAAGATGCCCATCAAGCCGGTGCGAACCGAATATGAGTGATATCATGAAGAGTCTCGCCGAGTAGTGAGATTGTCAAGAACTTGGTGCAAAGTCGCAAGCATTCCAAAGAAGAGACACAAGCCGCGTTGGGTAGTATGGGCACACAGATCACTAATTGGCCACCAAATGAATCGATACAAAATAACCAAGGAAACTTCCATCTCAAACAGAGTTGAATCCCAAGGAGAATGTGTGCTTTGTTATTCTAAGGAGTGGAAAGATGTTAGTTGAACCGAGCCTAAAAAGAAAGATGAGGAAGAAAAAAATGAAGAAGGTGAGAAAACCCAAGGCCATGAGGAGCTACAGACTTCCACAGAGATCAACTCCTCAAAGGTAAGTGGAGAACCTAAAGTTTCAAATTCTCAATCATTGATTACACCTCCATTTCCTTCCAGGTTGGCACGAAACAAGTTTGGGAATGATGCAAAAAATTCCCAATCATTGATTACACCTCCATTTCCTTCCATCTCAAAATTCTTGAAGGAGCTTTGCTCTAAAAAAATGAAATTTGGGAATGATGCAAAATTAGAGTAAGTGGGAATGTGTCATTGTTATTCAAAGAAAATTACCGCAAAAGTGTAAGGATCCCGTATGTTTACTATTCCATGCATAATTGGCAATCGAGGATCGAAAAGTCATGTTAGATCTAGGCGCATCAATAAATGTCATGCCATACTCCGTGTATAAGGACTTAAATTTAGGCCTCAAGCAAACCGGTGTTGTCATTCAATTAGCGAGATAGGTCTAATGCATATCCCAAGGTGTTGTTGAGAATATTCTTGTGAAAGTAAATGATATGTATTTTCCTACGATTTTTATGTTGTCGACATGGATGATTCGCGCTTCTAAGAAGATCTTTGATTTTATTAGGAAGACTATTCATGAAAAGCGCTAGAGCAAAATTGATGTAGATAAGGGTTTTTGAGCCTCGAATTTGATGGAGACATAGTCACATTTAATGTATTTGAAGCTATGAAGCATGTTGAAGATCCCGAACTGCTTTCATGATTGATATTATCAACCCTTTGGTTGAGAACTTTGTTGAGAATTTCGTGGATGATGAACTAGAGCACGTTATTATTAGTGCATTGAGTGAAGAAGATGGAAAACAGAGGAGAATGATGCCATTAAAGAGATTATCAGGCTGATGTACTCATGGAAGAAGTTCCAATTCGGCACCTGTCAAGTAGTATGCCCATCCCGACCAGTACATAATTGATTTTACCATCTGTTGAGAAACCACCCAAGCTGAAATTGAAAATGTTACCTCAACATTTGAAGTATGTGTTCTTGGGGGAGCACGACACACTGCCGGTCATAATATGCAAAGACCTTCGTGAAGAACAAGAGGAATTTGACTTGGAAATTAAGGATAAGAAGGGAGCCGATAATTTAGTTGCTGATCATCTCAACAGACTGCCGAATGACCCAGCTGGTATGCCCATACCGCACGATCCTCCAGATAGACAACAGTTTGCAATTGAAGAGATTAAGATAGTCGAGTTTCAAGAGATGAACTTGGCTACTTCCATAGTCAACTCCTGATCGTACCACCATGGTGTCTAGCCTTGGACCTTAAACAAAGGCGCTGCTTGGGAGCTTACCCAAGATTTTTTTTTTCTCACCTTTATCTTTATTTCATGTTTGTTTTTATTTTTTCAGTTTGTTAAAAAAAACAAAAAAAATATAAAAAATAAAAAAAAATCAGAAAAAAATAAAAAAAAGTGGTTGATTTGGGTTTCGATTGGCAGGTTTTGCAGGAATTAATTGCTAGAAAAGAAGGACCATATCGCTATGGATCGCCGCCTCACACAGATGGAGCAACGCTTTGACCATCTCCACCCACCACATTCGACTGAGCATTGAGCACTTCAGGGAAGTCTCATTTTGCTTTTGTTTTTCTTTTGCTTATCCTATTGCTGTTTTCACACATTGAGGACAATGTGTAGTTTAAGTGGGGAATTTTTGAAGTCGTATGTCTATCTGTGATATCTTTTGCTGGGGGTATGGTTTTTTGTGCATGTTTTGGCTATTGTGAAAGAATAACATGAATGGAATAGATTAGAATACTGTGATGGGATTGCTTGGTTGATTTCCTTGATGAAAATAATTTTGTGAAAGCCCTTATGTGTCTAAGGATGAGAAAATGTGCTTAATTGATCAAATTTTTGAAAACCTACTCAAATATGTGAGGATTGAGCTTATGAGCAAAATTATGAAATGCTCCTTACTTCTTTGTTGAGAGGTTATGTATTCTTGATATCTTGATGTCTGGTTTGCCTTGTTGTCATAGTCGAACTTATGAAGTTGAATTCTTGCATGAACATGATTTAGGCATTTGTTTTGGATTGATAATTGTTAATCATCTCATATTTCCCTAGAGAGCCCACTTGAGCTTTAACCTTTTCTTGATGAATGAAAGCCACAAAAATAATGAACCATAGCCTTTTTAGCCTTCTTTTGTCCCACCAATAATTTGCAAGTAGTTGAGGAAGATGAACTGATAAGTGATAGTGATTTGTTGAATTCTAGATATTTGGGAAAGTTGGTGTATTTTGTTTTGTTGAAGGGTAGTTGGGTTTGTGAAATGATGAGAATTACGAGCACTGATGTGAGTGTGGTTACATATTGATAAATGTGTTGTTGACAATTTTTGGCTATTTGTTGCTGATGCTTCTAAGTAAAAAAAAAAAAAGAGTTGAAAAGAAAAGAAAAAAATATGAAAAGAAAAGAAAAGAAAAGAAAAGAAAAGAAAAGAAAAGGGTTGGTAGCAGAATACTAAAAGAAGAAGAAGAATAAGAAGAAGTCAAGGAGTGAGAATGAATTCTGGGGAGTAAAGTAGAATATTTGGGCTTTGTTTTGGGAGTATATATATGATGAACTGCTTGCATTTTCTTGGATTTAATAATCATTTTCAATACTTTTGTTTCTCCTACCTACGCACCCTAGCCCCATTACAACCTATAGAAGTCCTAATGATTTGTGCTTGAATTTCATTTCATTTTGTTAGAGATAGTGACATATTGGCAAACTTGTGATGGATAGAGTCAAGATGCTTTAGAGTGAATTTATCTTGTCCTTGATTTTGAGCGATCTTGAGTAAATCTTGTGAGGCTGGATTGATTGAACTATTTTGACTTGGACGAAGGGTGTATACATGAAGTTGTTAGAATCAAGGAATGATCTGTGGTATGAAAGGTGGTTATATTTTGATCTTGACTATGATTGTTGTTTCTTGATCAATGGCCAATTGGTATTTCTTTTGAATCGAGTCCCTACCTAGTTTTGTTCTTTTATCTTTTGTTTTGCTTATGCTCGAGGACGAGCATTATTCAATGACAAAGCTTAACTACTTAATGCTCCAAGAAAATAGTTTAAGTGGTATAATACTTTCTCTTTAATTATTGCACCTCAAATAAGTCATTTAGTTATTTATTCCAAAATATATTGACTGCAATATCTCATTGATACAAATTACTTTAAAGCTTTGAATATTTCACAATGAGGAAGGTTATATTCCAAAAGAGATTGGCCGTATTACTAATTTGGAAGAGTTTCATTTGGCAAGCAACAGACTAATTAGTGGATCATTACTGATGGGATATGGCCCAACCGACTAGGCCCACTACTGTGCCCAAACGAGCTGGGCCTAAAGTTTGATAGCGGGCCCACGCGGTTGAGCCCAAGGCGAGCCCTAGTCGCCAAAACCCTAGCCCCTTAACCGCCACCGGGCCAATGGCTAAGATGAACCAGGTCGCGCCACCTCCACGTGGCGCGATAAGGCGAAAGGTCCCTCGCCCGCCAATGGAGGGCATGCTGAGGAAGAGTCACGCCTCGACCAATGGAGAGGACGAGCACGCCTTCAGATTGCAGGTGTTTGGAGTTGTATAAATAGGAGGAAAACCGATATTAGAAGGGTTGACAACTTATCGAATACTAAGAGCTTGTAACTACACTCACCGTACTCATATTATAGTGAAAGTATTGAGAAACACTCCGTGGACGAGATCTCATTAACGATCGAACCACGAAAAGCCTTGGTGTTCTTTGTTGCTTTACATAAATCTCGCACACTCACGTAATCGGATTTATCATTGGCGCCGTCTGGAAACTCCGAACAAGAAAGCTTGCTTCTCTACAACTTAATGGCAAGAACACGCATAACCGCCGCCCACGCCGGCAACAACCGCGGCCGAGGACGCACTGTGTGGTCACTCGGCGTCGGGAAGGAAATCGCAGACGCACAAGCGCAAGACACTCTCGGGCCACATGGAAAACGCTCCATACACCCTCGTGACCGCCTTCCTAATGTGGGGAAGATGCCGACCTCAACGAGGACGAACAAACAGCTCATTCGCCCCACGAGGTCCTCGGCCGAGCCGTGACTAAGTTCCTCAACGCCAATCTTCGCCAATTCCAAAGCTTCTCAACCAGAGGACCAAAGCGAGCGGGCCCCTCGCGGCCCCTGACTGAACACCACGGCCGCCCGAGGCCGCTCCCTCCGAACAAATTAACGCCACCTCGGCGTGATAGCCGAGAACGCGCATCACGCCCGACGTGCGGAGCCGCCACCGCAACCGAGCCGCCGCCTCATTCGCGGAGCCGCCGCGCGACGCAGCCGCCACCACCGCCGCCTCGCCATTCATGAGCCGCCGCCTCCGCCCACGCCGACTGCAGAGCCGAGCAAAACAGAGGGAAGAAAGGCGGGTCGAACCCCGGAGGGACGACAGCGCCGCTATCGATCCCCACCCTCCGTAAAGAAATGGCAACGATCTCCGGGTTCGACCTGCACGGGAGAATCATCTCCCTTTCTCCGTGGAGATTCTAGACACGCCCGCCCCGGGACGGGTACCCAATATACGGCTCACGATGGCCTAGGAGACCCTCCGACTTCCTTTTCGCCACACGACCAACATGGCGATCAAGGAATGGAAGATTTTCACATGTGCAAAATCTTCCCGAGGTGCCGATCTCCAACGCACGACGCCGGTTCACCTCGCCCGCCGTAACAAGATACACCGCTTCTGTGACCTTATGGACCAGCCTCAAATGGCGCTTATCGAAAATGCCGCCCAGCAGCCCTTCCTCCGACTGCTCACAATCCGCCAAGGGCGGACGAGATGATGTCAAATTTCGCCTCTGTTCATCAAAGAGTCGCTCAAAATTGACGACAACAACGACTCTACATCATCAACGCTGCTCAAAATAGGATCCGCCCGCGCTGAACAAAGAAATTACTGTGGAAAACCAAGACGGCGAGCAAGCTTTGAACTCGTGGACAACTCGTCAAGGGAGACGAGTCCGATCGGAAGAAGAGGGAACTGGACGAACGTAAGTCCGAGAGAAAAAGCTAGATGACCAAGTCGAGGCGCCGATCGTCGCCTCGACGGAATCAAAGGGGCCACTGAGTTCAGGCTCGACCTCGGCCCAACCCCCGCGGCAGAGCGCCTCCCCGCCAAATCAAGGGCGGAAATATTCGAGCCCACGCCGAGCTCTTCCCAAGCCCGCCCCCATGAAAGCGAGGATCCAAGAAGAGGTCCACGTATTTAGTATTGTGACTATCACCAAGGGTATGGTCATGATACCGAGGATTGCGAAATTTGGGCTCGCAGATCGACGAGCTCGCTAAAGTGGAGCCTCAAGAAATACCTCGGCCGAGCCGGGCCGAGAAACAGAAGCGCAGAAGAAATGGAGGCGGCAACAACGGCAGTCGACCCCAACAACGCCCCAACCCAAGACGAGGAGGACGAAGGCCCCAACGCTATGGAGCAGGTCTATGTTGTTACCGATCGTCCCTCGACGACGAGGTCGCCCTCAAGAACGATGCCCGAGGCCGCCCTCAAGAGTCAAGAACAAACGACCGGATGCGAGAACATAACATTCTCAGCGAGGACCCGTGCCCAAGATCATGCCGCATGTGACGCCATCACCATACAGCCGTGGTGGGCAACAAAAACGCCCACCGGGTCTATATCGACATCGGAGCCTCCGCCAAGATCATCTTCCGTGGTCTGTCTCGATAAGCTTGGAGGTCTGAGGTATTCTGTACTTCCGCGCCTCCCGGGCCAAGTGAGCTTCACTCAAGAGGCGCCCACCGAGGGGTCATCACCCTTCCGCCACGGTGGACGAGCCCTGTGTCGGTCACCAAGGCCATCCGATTCTTCCCGGTCCGGCCCTCTCCATACAACATCATCCTGGGAGAGATTGGTCAGACGCCACCAAGGCCGCCTGCTCGTCTACCACCACCACCGTTAAGATCCCACCCCTTGGAGTGCTTAGCATCCGTGACCAAACGACAAAGAAAAGAATACCTACGACTCTCAACCCAAGATGCGCCTCGCCTGCATAGCAATTATCGAGCCCTGAGATCGACACCTGTGGATGACCGACCGAGGACCTCCAATTATACGACGACGATCCTCAAGGTCATCCAGTCGGCACCAGGCCCGGTGACATCCGCGGCATGTCATACAACTTAAGGGAATATAGGACGTGTTTTCCGGTCCCCGCTCGATATGACCGAGTGTCGCCCAGCTCATAACTCACCGCCTCAACATCGACCCGCCACAAGCCGGTCAGGAGAAGAAAAGGATATTCAATGAGCGCAGCCAGTCATAAGGGACGAGGTGACTCAACTCAAGGCTAAGATCTTGTTCGAGGTCAAACACCCGACCGGATGGCTAATCCAAATCGTGGTCCCAAGCTGTGGAGGATGGCGCGATGCGCCGATTACACCGACCTCAACAAGCATCGCCCAAAGATTGCTACCCTCCCCGATATCGACAAGAAGGTGGAGGCATTGGTGGGCCACGAGATGTTCACTTCCGGATCTATACAAAGGGTACCACCAAACTCGATGAGTCTTATGACGCCCAAGACCGCATTCATCACCGACTTCGGCGCGTTGTACCGAAGATGCCTTTCGCCTCAAGAACGCCGGGCTACTTACCAAAGGATGGTGGATGCAACATTCAAAGACCACATCGGGAGATCGTCGAGGTTCACGCCGACGACATTGTAGTCAAAGTCGAAAACGGAGAGTTGCGCCGATGACCTCGGCACCATCCTCCAACTCCTCAGGTCGGCCAACCTCAAGCTCAACCCCCAGAAATGTACATTTATGGTGAAGACCGGCAAGTTCTTGGGATGCTGGGTTTCTCAGGAGGGCCTGAAGGCCAACCCCACCAAAGTGAAGGCAGTGCTCGATACGCGGTGCAAAGACCATCCGTGAGATCCACAAACTCACTGGTGCCTAGCCGCCTCAACAGATTGCCTCGAGCCGAGAAGCAGCTCCCCTTCTTCAAGATCCTGAGGAGAGCTCCGAACTTCGCCTGGCAGGAAGAACACCAGGCCGCCACTCAAGGATTACCTTGCCGACCGCCGACCCCGACCGCCCCAAAGCAAGGTGAATCTCTATATCCGCCACCCGGATGAGGCCATCAGTGATGCATCGGTAAGAGATGAGGTGGGACGACAACTCCCATCTATTTTATCACCGAGCTCTCAAAGGACCGAGACGCAGGTACACCGCCTCGAAAAAGTAGATCGGCCCCGTGAACGCCAAACGACGCCCGACCCTACTTCCAAGCTCACTCCGTCTGTGTACTAACCGACTTACCTTGAGACAAATCTATTAAAACCCGAGTCCTCCTGGACGATAGCTAAGTGGGCATTGAGCTCGCGAGCACGACATCTCGACTCACCCGTGCCGACCATAAAGGGCAAGCTCTCGCCGATTTCTGGTTGAGGCCAAGTTCACCGAGGTGGATCCGCCAACAAGTAACTCCAGCCCGCCCCACGGCGGAGGAAGTCGTCCATGCACCGCCAGGTGATTGCTGGCAGATGTACGTCGACGGAGCCTCGTGCAAAACGGGCAACGGGATGGGCATCCTCCTCCTCGGCCCAGATAAACACGAAGTCACCCACGCCTCGGTTCACCTTCCCGACCACCAACAACGAGGTGGAGTACGAGGCCTCGATCTCTGGACTACCGCCAAGGAACAGGGGTGACAAGATCCAAATCTTTGGTGATTCCTGTGTCGTGGTGAACTGTGTGTTAGGCAAACACGAGGCCAAGGAGGACCGGATGAAACAATACCGAGAAGGCAAAGGAGATGCTGACCTGCTCGTGTACTTCAAGATCCACCGAATCCCGAGGAAAACAAATGAAATGACATCCTCGACAAGTTAGCTGCGTCATCAACAAGTCCACCAAAGGAGGAGGTTCGTTCTAGAAGATCGGGAGTCCCACATCGGCATCATCACCGAGATAGAGCCGAATTAGATGTCTCCTCAAGGCCTATCTCGAAGACGGCGACTACCTCAAGATCGGCTCGAAGCGTAAAGATGATGGCGAAGTCCCGTAAGTACTCGCATACGAGGGCGCTCACCGAAATCTTACCTTCAACCCTCCCGAGGTGCCTCGCCGTAAGGTTCGACTACGTGCTCAATGAAATTCACCGAGGTCCCGGAAGCCACATCGGGTCACGAGCTCTCTCAAGAAGATGCCGAGGTCGGATATTATCGCCCACCCCGCAGTGATTCGCCGAGCTCACAAAAGTGCCCGGCGCCGATTCACTCCATCGCCAAAAGCCGCCTCGGACTAATTTAAGCGTACCGCAGAGTCCATGGCCTTTCATGCGGTGGGGATCGACATTGTTGGTCCGTTCGACCGAGCACCAGGTCAGCTTCGATACTTAGTCGTAGCCATATACTATTTCACAAAATGGGTCGAGGCCGAGCCACTTTCAAGCCTCACAAGCAGAAGGATTCAGACCTTCGTATGGAAAAATATAGTCTGTCGCTTCGGCATACCGCACATCCTGGTCTCGGACAACGGCACCCAATTCGTCGACAAAAACTTCAAGGAGTGGTGCGAAGAGCTTCAGATCGATCAACACTTCACCTCGGTCGCACACCCGTAAGCGAATGGTCAGACCGAGGTGACGAACCGCATGATCGTACAAGGATTGAAGAAAAGGCTGGACCGAGCTAAAGGCGACTGGGCTGAAAATCTCCCCCAAGTCCTCTGGTCCTACAGGACCACACCTCGGACGTCGCACGGGAAACCCTTTCACCGGTCTCACGGTACCGAGGCCGCCATACCGGCCGAGATCGGCGCGCCAAGCCCGCGCACTCTTCACTCGACTGTGCCGGGAATGAGGAAGACCATGACCAACCTCGACGCCTCGAGGAGAAGCACGAGCTCGCTTCATAAACGGCCAAGCACAAGGCCCAGTCCCACGGTACTACAACAAAAGGGTCAAAGCCTCCAAGGCCCAAGTAGGCGACCTGCCCCACGAAATAATGAAGCCGAGAGCCGAGCGCCTTAACAAGTCGGATCCGACATGGGAAGGCCCATACCGCTCACGGGACCTCGGCAGCGGGCTTACAAGTCGCTCACCTATCCGGTGCACTTGTCCCCCTAACTCGGCACATTACTCATTTAAGGAGGTATTTTACATAGCTTCGATTTAAGATCGGCATCATGTTAGTCCTTAATTGTTTTGCCAAATACGATGTTGATTACATGTTCAATAAAACATCTGCTTTTCTAATGAATATTTCACTTGCCTCATACATATGTGAGCATCTGTTTTGATACACCACACTTAAACCTTCACAAGGGACGCCTTACGAAGATGAAAATCCCACCAAGTAGGGTACGCACAGATTACCCATTAAGTTGGACGCCTACATGCAAAGCATACAGACACCCATTAAGTTGGACGCCTACATGCAAAGCATACAGACACCCATTAAGTTGGATCGCGTCTACATGCACGCGACATCCGGAATCGATCTCGCCAACTCATACCCCTTTATTTGGGAAGATATGCACTGTACAAAGTCTAAATGCATTAACGACTACAAACAAAGTACTAAGCCATATACAAGACAACCGGCTTGAGCTCGTTTATACCCCTTTATTTGGGAAAATACACACCTCTCAGATACAAGATAAATACATTTACGACCAAAGCGAAGTCCTAAGCTATGTTTGTACCTCTCAAGGGGAAAATATACACTTCAAACGAGTCTAAATACATTTATATCTACATACAAGGTCCTATACTATACACGACCTCATTCGGCTCCCGGCCCGCCGGACCTCTTTCAAGTCGCACCAATTTTCTACAAAGTCTCCGTGCCGACGGTGTATGCCGGGACGAACTCGGTGCCCTCAACCCGCCGATGAGGCCTGACTCACATGCCCGCCTCAAGCGCCGGCATGGGCTCGTGAGCAGCCCGGACAGAGGCGCCGACCTGTGGTCAACTTCACCCACCCCGACACAACGAGCGCAGCGCCAAGATCGGGCGTTCCGGGAGTAGGATTCACCCGAGGTCACACACCGACTCCCCCGACCGGGCACCGGGCTGGAATTACGACCTCACCCCCTACCTGCCGATCTTCCCCGCCGACCCGAGGTCCTCGGTCACCGTCCGCTCCCAGAGGATCGCCCTCCGAATGATCCGCCCCGCACGGGCCCATCAACCGCAGCACTTCGGCATGGTCGGAGTAGCCACCCTCCTCTACGGGTTCTTTTGTGATCGGGTCAGCCGAGTCCGCTGCGGCCTCGCTGCCAGGCCGGGGCATGCGTCGTTTGCGGACGATATCATACATCTCCATGTACTTTACAACGGAGTCGACACAAAGCTTTGAACTTGTTGTTGGACCCTCCTCCTCAAAGACCATACCCTCCGCCAACAAGCTCGAACTCGGTCGTCGACGGATATGGTAGTTCCGCCACCGACGGATTGCCTTCTCATACTCCGCATGATGCCTCCGACACCGAGCTAGCCTCTCCGCAACAGTCAGTCGCCTCGCATCGAATCAAACGCCTTGATAGCATCGCAGATAAGTCCGCCTCACGGATTACGTCATGCGATCCTCGACTTGAACCTCGCTCACCACGGCGGGCCATCTCCCGATCAGCCTCGGTCAACTTCTTCTTGATTCGGAAGAAGACGCCGAGCTCGCATCCATGGCGACTCAAAACTGGGTCACCGCGCACCGACTCCTCCAAAATTGCACCTCCTCGCCTTTCTCGCCGTGGCACCTCGGATCCCTTTCACTTGGCAACAATTCATGGTCGAGTCCCAAGTATTGAGACGCAGCATGCTATAAATAAAAGACAACACAAGTCTCGTAGGTGATAAATATTTTTTATTGCATACGGAAGAATTTGTTACAAGGGCTCGTGGTCCTATCGACCGGCGGTTCGACCTATTACAACAGCCCACTAACCTCGGCCTCTCTCGGGACTCGCTTGGCCTCCTGCCTCCTCCGCCGCTCCTCCGGTGCTCCACCGCCGGGTCGCGCTGGTCGACCTGAGCCGCCGAACTCGGCTCCTCCTCCTCCTCCTCACCGAGCCCGCTCGGCCAAGCTCCCAAGCTCGTGATCTTCATCCACCTTGCATTGGGACACGGCCTCGACCGTCAGAGCGACAAGAGGAGGCTAAAGCCTCCACCACGGGGAAGACGGCTGCTTCGGCGAGCACTCGGGCATAATGCAAGTTCACCGCCTTCTGATCGATCTCAACCCAACCATGCTTCACCTTGTCAAAATCAGGCATCGTGGCCGCCAACCCCTCCAGGTGGGTAGATATCACCTGCGGCCTCATCACGGCGGCCAGATTGGAGATAAAGGCAGAGAAGGACTCCGACTCGATGAGTTTGCTGGTGAAGGCCTTCAGCATGGGACCTTGCCCCGCCAGCAAAGCACTCGTCCGATCAGCCAGTCTCTTCTCCGCCTCGGCTACCTCCTCCCGAGCGCACTCCACCTCAGCACGGGCCTCCCGCACAGCACGGCCCTTCTCCCTCGTGGCGGCCTCAGCGGCCGCCCTTGCAACCTCCACCTCCTTCCTCGCACCGGTTAGCCCGGACTCAACAGCGGCCAGCTTTCTCTCCAGCTCCTCGTGCCGGGATGCAACGACGTCCGCCATGCGGCGCATCTCATTTGCGATCGAGGGCAGGTCCTGCAAATCAAAAGGTTAGTAGCGTAAAAAAAAAAAAAAAAAAAAAACACAACACTAGGGAAGGGCAGAAGATCGCTGGAGATCGGTACCTCGCGCGCATCATGGGCACGAGCCTCCATTTCCAGGCCCGAGCTCCAGATCGGCTGCGGATCCTTCAGCAGATCACTGAGGTTTTCCACCACCACGGGCTGCGGGCTGGACCCAGCCACCCTCGCCCTCTTTTTAGAAGGCTCCCGTCGTCCAGCTGGTGCAGGGCGAGGCGAGGCCGGCTGCTTGACCTCCTTTGTGTGTTTAAGCTTCACTGCATTACAGAAGAAAATCGTATTAGCACAGCAAAATTGAACGTATAAGGAGTAAGAAGATGAGGATGCCCTCACCCAGTTCGGACCCCGATCCCGACGCTTCCGACTCGTAAATACTCAGCCCGGACTTCTTCAGGTCGTCCTCGGTGTAATTTATAGATAAAATCTCACCAAGGCTGTTCACCAACTCCTCCGTATGGCCCAAGGGCTTGATTTTCAGGTCCGCCACCGTACCGATGCCCCACTCATACCTCGGCTGCCCCTCGGCCCGCAGAAAGAAATACCTATGCTGCCAATGGGACACTTTGGAGGGGACAGCTACCTTAAATTTCAGCCGGGGAGATAGATAGTACACCCCTCCTATGGTCTTGACACTAAAAAAGCGCATCAGTACCTCGAAGGAGAACTCCTTATTAACGCCATGACAAGAGAGCCCTAGCCCCACCAACGACCTAATGGAATTCGGGGTCAATTGGCAAATGGGGATCTGGAAATACTCTTGAAGGCTAAGATAAACGGGGGCTAGAGGATACCTAAGACCCGCCCTCAAACTATCTACGTAAACGGTAATAAACCCCTCCGGAGGGGCCATCGCCCTGTCATCCGGCTTCGGCAGGCACCACCACGCCTCCTCCGAAATCCGGCATTCCCGTACGGCTTCAAAAAGCTCCTCCGGTGACAATCCCGACCTCGCCGTGCCCACCCTCATTCCATCCCACACCGAGGACACCGGCGGAACCCTAGAACTCAATCCTATGGATCTACCCAGGCCATTATAACACAGATAGTCTTTTACGTCGGATAACTCACGGCCAGAACCCGAAGCAGAAAGGAAAGTTTCAGAGCGAGAAGAAGATGAAGAAAGCATACTTACTTTTCACGGGAGTATATGGCTCCTTCAGCGAAGATCAGGATCAACTCAGAGAATTTCTCAGAAAATTTTTCTCTCTCAGAATTTGTAAACGTCAAAGAGGAAAGTGAACAGTTGCCTCTTTTGCGCCTATTTATAAGACTAAGGGCGCCTGCAAATTGCCGTTTCAAATTTGACAGGTGCCTACACATGATTGGATGGGTACACGCGCCAAGACGCGACTCGAGGGCCCAATCGCTGGCGCGTATGACGTCGCCGGGATAAGATGGACCGCCATCGACCTAGCAATCATCATACGGACCCGACGCCTCCCGGATGGCGGCGACTGTGTCGATCCCGTCAAGACCGGACCGGACTCCAACCAACCTGCGCCCATTACGGAAAAGTCCACCCGGATCGGACCTCGGTGTAACCTACGCAGAGCGATACCCGGATCGGATCCCGCAGATCAGCCCCCCATTCGGGTCACCCAGTGCACCCGACATCCCCGAAGGGCGGCCTCGGGCCCGACAACGACACCAACCACGGAAAGCAACACCAGCCCGGATCGTACCTCGGCGTAACCCACGCAGAGGCGATATCCAGTCGGACTTTGACTTGCTTCGGTGCCACATCTTTTTCCAAGCAACGGACAACGGACAATAAAAAGACAACGCCCTCAACAAACAACTTCAGCCGAGCCACACCTAACCTCGGCGAAGTGCTTTCTTCACTCCACCTCGGCCCCGCTGTCCCTCGGCTATTCGGGGGGGGCTATGATGGGATATGGCCCAACCGACTAGGCCCACTACCAGGCCCAAACGAGCTGGGCCTAAAGTTTGGTAGCGGGCCCACGCGGTTGAGCCCAAGGCGAGCCCTAGTCGGCCAAAACCCCAGCCCCGCAACCGCCACTTTGGGCGATGGAGAAGATGAACCAAGGTCAGGCGCCACCCTCCACGTGGCGCGCATAAGGCGAAAGGTCCCTGCTCCGGCCAATGGAGGGCATGCCAGAGGAAGAGTCACGTCTCGACCAATGGAGAGGACGAGCACGCCTTCAGTTGCAGGTTTGGAGTTGTATAAATAGGAGGAAAACTGACATTAGAAGGGTTGGCAACTTATCGAATACTAAGAGCTTGTAACTACACTCACTGTACTCATATTATAGTGAAAGTATTGAGGAAACACTCCTCCGTGGACGTAGATCTCATTAACGATCGAACCACGTAAAAGCCTTGGTGTTCTTTGTTGCTTTACATAAATCTCGCACACTCACATAATCGGATTTATCAATTACCAAAAGAGATTGGGAACTTAACAGCTCTTCCCTATTCAACGCTTAATGGAAATAATATAAGCGGTATGATATTTTGATAAATAAAAAAACATAATAGACCACTAATAATTTAATCATTTAATGTTTATTTATCGAAAAGAACTAGTTCAACCATTGTCTTCAATTTATAGTTTTGATTAGGACAAAAACTTGGATGAGCATAATCTCACCATGCGCTCACCCTTGTTTTTGTTAAATTTATTATATCTCAATTATAATAATTAAAAATAATTAAATTTTATTAATTTCTAATTAGTTTTATTAATTCTTAATTATAATTTACTAATTTTAATTTAAAAATTTAATAAAATTGGGGATTATTAATTTATGATTATAGTTAATTAATTTATAATTAGGGTTTATTAATTCAAATTTAGAATTTATTAATTCAAGATTGGGGTTTATTAATTCATAATTAGTATTGTTAATTCACAATTAGATTTTATTAATTCAAACTTATAATTTATTCTTGGGATATTGGTATATAAATACACAAACTTTGATGTGATTTTGGTTTTACACACGAACTTTAAAAGAAGTATATAAATACACGAACTTTGATTGATTTTGGTTTTACATACGAAATTTAAAAGGAGTATATAAATACACGAACTTGTTAATTGTAGTAATTTTATCATAATTTATTTTTCGGCCAAATTAAAACTGACATGACATTAGATATGATGAGTTGACAATGATGTGAAAAATCTTAAAGTTTGTATGTGAAGAAAAAGAAGACATTTGTAGTAGCTTACTTGTTCGTTATTTACTCCATTTACAAATAGTAGGTTTAAGATTTGAAGTGCTCTCTTAGTTTTGTGTGTTTGTGTTATATTCTTTTATTTTTTTTCTTTCTTTATCATGAGTATATGTGTTTTGTGTGTGTTAATGAGTCAATATGTGTGTTGTACCAAATGTAAATATTTCTTTTATTTTTTTTTCTTTCTTTCTCATGATATCTAATGCTATGTCAGTTTCAATTTGGTCGAAAAAATAAATCATGGTAAAATCACTAAAACTAATAAGTTCGCGTATTAATGTATTCCTTTTAAAGTTTGTGTGCAAAATTAAAATTATATCAAAGTTCTTGTATTTATATACTCCTTTTAAAATTCGTGTGCAAAACCAAAATCACATTATAGTTCGTTTATTTATATGCCAATAACCCTTTATTATGTCCCATAGGGACAGCCCAATGGTTAAGGTGGGTTCACGTGGTCGAGAGGTCACTGTGTTCGAACCCACCAAACGCCTCTATGGGTTTGAGCACACACCTGGTTTTTCAAGTGTGGTTTACATCTTGTGTGGTTTGCGGCTATTGCACGTGAGCGTGAGGTTTACCGGTCTTGCGCCTAAGGTAGCGGTGCGGGTTCCCATGATATCAAAAATAAATAAAAAATAACCCTTTATTATTTTACAATTGAGGCTTATTAATTCACAATTAGAATTTATTAATTCAAAATTAGGGTTTATTAATTATAAATTAGGTTTTAATAATTCCAAGTAGGTTTTAATAATTCCATTGGATTTTATTAAGCGAAAATAAGAGTTTATTAATTTACAATTATGATTTATTGACTCTAATTAGGGTTTATTAAATCTAACTAAGATCTATTAGTTTTGAGTTGTAGTTTATTATTTTAATTAGAATTTATTAAATCTTATTTTAAGTTAATTAATTTAATATTAATTAATTAATAATTTACTTATTTATTATGCTCCCTCCATCCCTGTATTGTTGGCTCCTTTCTTTTTATACGTAGATTAATGAGAGTTATGTTTTGTGTGTAAAGTAGTGTGTGGCATGAAATTCAAGACGTTTTTTAGTGTAAAATTATTTTCTTTTTCAGAACAGACCAACAATAACTGAACAACCCAAAAACAAAAAACGAGCCAATAATAATGGAACATGTGAAGTATTAAATAATTAATAAATTAAAATTAGGGGGATCTCGCGAGCGCATAGGAGACCCACCCATTTTACTATGAGAATTGAGTCAGTCTCCTACAATATGTTGTATATCAATATATCTTATTTCCCGAAATTTGGTCGACATCGATGATCATTTCCTTATATCTCGTAGAGCTACTAATTCAGTCTCTAACCACATTTAGATTTTTATTTTCTTATAATCTCACAGGTGAAGTTCCAAAAGAAATTTTTCATCTCAATAAATGATGGCATTTTGATGCGGTGCAAGTTGCGGATGATTTTATGAAACACGCGGATCATCCGAAGAATTGCCGCAATTCTAGAAAGTTCTCAATTTCGAGGAAAACCTAGTATTTTTTGGGTGGAATCGACGTTCCGAAAATTACTCATGGCTTTGCAATGACTGATGGTGGATTTCGGGCAAATTCCATCGTTTAGAGGATCAAATTCGCAGTTTAGTGTTTTTTGGGGTTATTTTGCAATTTCGGATTTTTGTTTTAGCCTTTTTGGCATTTCTTGTATTTTCGGAGATTAGGGTTAGTATTTAATCTCCGTAGTTTCTTTTCGTTGGCAGCTTTTAACATTTTATTGAAATCGAGATTTATCTCTTATCGTCAATTCTCGGTATTCCTTTGAATGAGTTTTGATCTTGTTCTTCCTGTTCCACGCACGCACGCTGCATCAGAGTGGTATCAGTATCCAGCCGATCCTGCATCATGCCACCCCGACAACACCGAGGAGAAAGCGACCAACGATGTTGATGAAGGTATTGGTATTGCTGATTTGCATCGCGACAACGCCGATCTACGTCGATAGGTTGAAATTTTGACGCCCCGATTGGATGAAGCCGTTAACTATCGTCATCCTGACGATGATGATGTTACTGTCACGGATGAAAACCCTTTCGGTGGTGTTGGATTTGTATACTGAAAGCGGTTTTGGTTGAGCTTGTATCTGATGTTTCGTTACCACTATTACAATCTCCTATCGAAATGAATACTTGATTGCATATATCGTGTCCCTTATCTCATATATAAGTTAGATCATACAAATTGTGTAGAAGATCACGTAAGTGCGTATGATTGGTCAAGCTTAATGAGATATAAAAAGTTTCAGGTGAGATAACTTGAGGACGAGTTATCGGTATAGCTCATGCGGTATAGATAAGTGACTTGACTTGGTTGCTTGTCTATCTCGGGTATGCGTCTCGGCGTATTGAAGGATCACGATGAGATGAGTTCTTCTATCGACCGTCGTGAAGAACCAAGATCTCGGTGACTTACGATGATCTAAACCTCGATAAGGTATTAGGTGAGTATGAGTTCTTGACCATCACTTTGACTTGTTATGGGTGAGGGTTAAATGGTCTAACCCAATATTCTCCGCATCTTGGGTGGTGGCGGTGCTTGTATGTCATGCTAGTTATACGTGTCAGTCACCGTATCCGTTAAGGATGATGGCGTCCCTTAAGGAGCTCAAAGGTTTATTGTACTAAACCCCGCAGGTTGAGTTAGCTCAAGTACAATAATAAGGTTGAGTGGTACTACTTAAGAATTAAAGATATTAATTATTTTAAGCAATCGAGAATGCTATAAATAATTAATGGACGCTCGATATCTTAAATACGGGATTCGTAATGTCTAAGTGCAAGCCCGACTCAACTTCGGTAATAAAGGGTAGGTCGACATTTATTCTCTAGTGACATGAATAAATGTTTATAAATTAATTTATGTTACGGGTGAACATAAGATAATTAATTTATTTGAAGCCCATCTTTATTCCTTGCATTTGATCCCTGGTCTGGCCCGTCAGTGCCCATAGCTTAGCAAGAAAATCGGTCCCTATAGCTCTCTATGGCAAGATTTTATTCTCTTTATCCTTCAAGGATATTATTATATTTATGGTATATGCATAGATCATTTCCATATAAGATTATGGTAATAATCACGAGTATGGTAATAATCACGGGAGTATGGTAATTTCCATAAAGAATTATGGTAATTTCCATATGGGATTATGGTAATTTCCATATAGGATTATGGTAATTTCCATATGGGATTAGGTAGTGCATTATAAATATAAGGTATGAGATAAAGTCTAGACAATGCTAATTAATCCTACACACAATTTTCGAGAATCACAAGAGTTTTTATGAGGATTTTTGAAAGCTTTGTGAGAGCATTGGATGATTTTCAAGCATTCTCCATAGATCGTCCTCACTCGACGTTGGAGATTGGGCAACCGGATACGATCCGAAGGTCAAAGCACGAGTCGACCGCCCGTTCCGGCTGGATCCGTTCATCCCGTTCGATCCACCTCGGCGGATCAAAGGTAAACATGAGAAAACCCCAATGTGTTGCAATTAATTATATAGGCGCATGCTAGGAATATAATCAATGTATGGTGAATTAAACACCCAAGATAGATCCTCGGGCGAGGCTAAACCTAGTTTTCCCTACATTGGTATCGAGCACGGGATCGAATCTTGGCTCTGTTGGATTAATTCACGTTTGATTATTACGTGCGCTTAATTAATTGTGGATCCGCATGTTCATCGTGGCTCGTTTTTGTTTTTGTTGGGTTTTTGGTTTTCACCACGAGAAAATCCGTGGTTAGATTATATTTTTTTTCTGTAAATCTTATCTGTAAAAGAAGAACGAAGACGAAAGCACGAAGGACGAGACGATGGGGAAAAACAGGTCTCGCGGGTGTCCCCTGGACGGTTTCTCGCTAGCGAGCCTCGCGGTCGTGAGGGCGATCGCGAGGGGCACGGGCGACGGGGCGCGCGTTCGCGCGCGAGATCCCTGGCGCCTTGCGAGAATCTCGCGGTCGCGAGGACGACCACAAGGCAACGCGGCAGTGCGAGCTAGCGGGCGACGGGGCGTGCGTTCGCGCGTGAGACACCCGGCACTTCGCAAGCAGATTCGCGGTCGCGAGTTTCGGCCGTTGGGCGACGACGTCTCTCGGTAGATGTTCGGCGCTCGAGGGGAGACCACGCACGCATGCTCGTCGGGTCGCGGTCGCCTTAGCGACCGCGAGGAAGCCCGCGAGGAGCACGTGGTCAGCGGCGCGCAAGATCGGGCGCACGATCGGGCTTTGCCCCAGCGGCCCGGCCCAGATTGGGCCGACTCGGCCCAGACCCTTTTTTCCAACCCAACCCAGATTTTCCGGTCCGTGCCCATGCACGCGAGGCCCATTTGTTGAATCCGGTCCGTGCCCATGCACGCGAGGCCCGTTCTCGAAGTTTAATTGCATGCTTTGCAATTCTATGTAATAGATTAGGCGGGGAAAGTGCAGGTTCCACGAGTGGGCCACGATGAACGTTTTATTTTATTTTTATCGTTCATTGCATGTCGTGGATGTTTAAATTATGCAGTAGCATGCTATGTATGTTTAAATTACGTAGACAAACCTTTAAGTGTTTTCGTAATTGGGTGCGCATAGTAAGCATGCTAGGTTTATCACGTTTTCAAGCATATTTTAGAATTCTGCGAGCATGTTTTACATGTTGAGTTCTATAGAAAAGCATGCTAGGATTACGTGATCTGGCATGGACAAACCTTTTGAACAAAAGACTAAGCAAGCAACCCGACAAATTAATTTTTCAAATTAAAATGTCAAGACCTCCACTTTTGATCTCTAAACAAAGTGATACGACCTTGAGTAGTGTCGCCCACACGCGTGGCTTGCTTGCCTTGTTTATCATAAGTTTGTTAGATGAGATTTCTAAATAAAACATTTTAAATCTATTGAGAAGTGGGAGTTTCATGTATGGCGTCCACACGCATGGCTTGCATGTGCGATTTTCATAAGTTCTCTAGAGATAGATATAAAATGAGATAACAAAAGAATTTGAATTGGGCGGTATGGTCCGAGTGGTATGCCAATTCTAAGAATTCATTTCTCCGTAAAAATGTGGTCATTGCTTAGACATCACCTCGAGTACAACTTCCATGAAGTCCTTCTTGCGATAGTGATGTGGTCTAGTAAGGTCAATCGTTAATTTCATTTGTCATAAGGTTAAGTTGACATGGATTGAAATTAAGCGACTAAAAGGTATATTTTAGTGCGGTCGGGGGTTCATATGTAAACATCCACACGCGTGGCTTGCATGTGGGATTCCTTGGGCGATTGGAGGTTTCAATTAATATTGTTTTATCAAAAGGTTACAATATTATTGTTACGAATTATGTGCGATCGTATGCTTATGTGTTTACATTATCGTTTCAGATATGTCTCTTACACCGATTATCAATATGCTCGCACAAAGTCCCTTATCCGGTTCAAATTTTATCGAGTGGAAA
The DNA here is from genome assembly GCA_036937905.1 of Salvia rosmarinus. Classification (NCBI taxonomy): domain Eukaryota; kingdom Viridiplantae; phylum Streptophyta; class Magnoliopsida; order Lamiales; family Lamiaceae; genus Salvia; species Salvia rosmarinus. The sequence continues at coordinate 4,440,152 of CM072818.1, read as the reverse complement.
CGAAACATTGAGAGTGTTCTCACTGCCGAAGAAAATTTATTTGTACTCACTACACCCCGTCCCAAGCCTCTAGACGATTCATCTACTGATGAGGAGTGCAAGGAGCACGAGAAATGGGACAAATCAAATAGAATGGCAAAATGCCTTCTTTTGGTCACCATGTGCGAGTCCGCAACTCCGACATCAAGAGATGGAAGATGCGACCACCATATGGCTAAGTCTTATGAAATCGTATGAGGAGTCGGACGATAAATTGTCATAATTTGACAAAATCAATAATGTCAAGTTCAATGAAGGAAAGCGATTCGGTGCATGACCACGTGAGCAAATGATCAATCTCTTGGAGAGCTCGAGTTGGTTGGAGGATATATTGATGGCGTGTCGAATCGATATGATCCTCAACACTTTGCCCAATCTTTGATGACTTCCGTTATAAAGCAGTCCTTTATGATAAGAGTTATACTCTAGATTCATTGCAAGAGGATCTAGTAACGGAAGAACGCAAAATAGGCAAGGTGCAGATCTTTAGCACGCACCTCGAAAACCACCGCTTTATCGAAGATGAAAGGAAAGTGGAATTCGAGGATGCTAAGGCTAAAGAAAGAGTGGGAGTAATACAAAGGGCTCTACCAAGCGGTTTGAAAAAGCGAAGGAGAAGGGCAAGTGCTTCAAGTGCGGTGAGGCCGGGCATTGGAAGGCTAAGTGCCCCAAGCTCGAGGCTCAGGTATGCCATTTGCTTTAATGTGAAACATGTTTAGCGACTTGTTCTACCCTTTCTTGGATAGTAGACACGGGTGAGGCTGATCATGTTTGTTACACCTTGCGAGGTTCTGCGGACAAGAGAAACTAGCTAATGGCGAGATAACGATCTCCATGGGCAACGCGCGAAAGTCGAGGTATTGCGGTTGGAGATGTTCTTTATGTTTTGGGACAACAGTTTTAGTTTTGAAAGGCGTTTTATATGTGCGGATTTTCGGTGAACCTTGTTTCTGTTTCAAATTATTTACTCATGGATATTACATTATTTTTGATAGTGGTGTTTCTATCATAAGAAATGACGAAGTTATCGTGTTGTACGTTATATAATTCTCTTTATCTATTTACGCAAAACATAATACCTATAACTATGTTGCATCTTCTTCATACCCTAAAAGAGAAAGTTTTCTTCGCAAGATGACACCACTTTTCTTTGGTATCTTAGATTAGGTCATATCAATCTAAATAGGATCAAAGGCGGCTAAGAATGGGCGTTGGGTAATCTCACGATTACTCCATTTTCGATCTGCGAATCTGTATAGAAGGTAAGATGTCGGCGAGACCCTTCAAAGCGAAGGGTTATAGAGCCAAAGAAATGTTGGAGTTAGTCCATTCGACTGTGTGGACCGATGTCCACACAAGCTCGTGGAGAATGCAGTATTTTGTCACTTTCATTGACGATTACTCAAGGTGCAGACACGTATACATGCTTCACCGAAGTCCGAATGCTTTGAGAAATTCAAAGAGTTTAAGGCGGAAGTGGAGGCGAAGCTTGGTAAGAGTATCAAGTCATCATGATCCGATCGCGGTGGCGAATACCTCGATGTGAGTTCATGGACTATCTAGTGAAGTATGGGATTACCTCGATGTACTTCACGGGCATACCACAAAGAAAATGGTGTGTCGAGCGAAGAAATAGGACTCTTTTGGAAATGGTTAGATCAATGATGAGTTATGCAACATTGCCTATTTAGTTACGGGGTATGCCTTAGAAGCGGCATACTTGCTAAATCTAGTACCATCCAAGTAAGTCGAAAAGACCCCTTCGAGTTGTGGTTTGGGCACAAGCCAGTTTAAGCCACATAAAGATATGGGCGATCCGGACACGTCTTTGAACAAGAAGGGCGACAAGTTGGAGGCTAGATCCGACGCAAAGGTTGTTTATTGGCTATCTAGAGGAGCGAAGGTGGTTTATTCTATAGTCTAAGGATCGGAAGGTCATTATTAGCACTAATGCTCGATTCTTAGAAGAGGACTACATGAAAATCATAAATCCAAAGTTGAAATCATTCTTCAAGAATTAGAAGATGATCGTATTCCAACACCGATTAGGCCAAAGTGCGAGATGTCGAGTCTAGTGGGAGGATCGACACGGATACTTCAAGAAATTGAAGTGGGTCGAGTTCACTTGGAGATACCGACCGTCTGAGTGGTACCTACCTAGCAAGTTGTGCAAGTTAGAGAACCACAAGTTTCTGCACCCACCGTTGCCATTGTGTCTATAGCACCTCGTCGTAGTGGGAGGGTTGTTCATCAACCCGAGCGATTTATGTTCGTGGGTGAATTTTCGGATTTAGACCTAGAAAACGAACAGGCAATAATCGATCCATGGACGTCAACGAGGCGTCTGACAATGATGCAAGATCATGGAACTTACGTGTGGGCGAGATGGTAAAGTCTATGGATTTACCCGGTTGCCTAGCGAGAGTTGTGTATATCGTTTAGATGTCAGCGGTGATGTGGTATTTCTTGCACTTCGTAGATGACATTCTTCTATTTGGCAACAATGTGAAGTTGTTATCGGGCGAAAGAGTTGGTAATCTATCGATTTCAAATGAAAGACTAAGGAGATGCAACGTACATTCTTGGAATCACGGTTTACCGAGATCGCAAGAGGAAAATGTTGAGCTTATCTCGGGCGTCTTACATTGATCTTGTGATTACTCGTTTTAGTATGCGAACCGCCTAGAAAGGATTGCTACCTTTCAGACATGGCGTTCCTTTATCTAAAGGAGCAGTCACTTATGACTGCAAAGGAGATAGAGGAAATGAGACAAGTTCCCTACGTTTCCTCCATAGGAAGTCTCATGTAGGCAATGCTATGCACGAGGCCCGATATCTGCTGTGCAGTAGGCATAGTAGCTAGATATCAGTCTAACCCTGGACAAGCACATTGGACTGCAGTAAAGCATATACTCAAGTACCTGAAAAGGACTCGAGATTATAGGCTAGTTTACCATGCAGATAGTCTAATGCCTTTGGGTTATTCAGACTCGGATTTCCAAGCTGACCGTGATAAGAATAAATCTACCTCAGACTATGTGTTTACCTTGGAAGGTGGAACCGTATCCTGGCGGAGTGCAAAGCAGCGATGCATTGCGGACTCTACCATGGAAGCGAATATGTAGCCACCGGAGGTGCTAAGAAGGCTGTATGGTTCAAGAACTACCTCATGGAACTAGATGTGGTACCTGGTTTGCCCATGAGTATCATGGTTTACTGTGATAACTCAGGTGCAATGGTAAACTCGAAGGAATCACGGATCCACAAGGCAAGCAAACACATAGAGAGAAAGTACCATGTCATACGAGAAATCGTTAGACGAGGGGACGTGCTTATTGCAAAGATTGATACGACGGATAACCTAGCGGATCCATTCACGAAAGCCTGCCACAATAAGTCTACGTCAGGGACGTTAGAGGACTTGAATTGCGCTAGATGGTACCCACTTAGAAAGGAAACTTTTGTATAAGTGGGAGAAGCAAAGTGATGGTTTTGTTTGTAATAGCTAGTAGAGACACATTGTATACTAAAAGTTTGTTTTAGTATAAGTGGGAGATTGTTGGTTGTATCTTGAAAGCGTTTTGGTTGAGCTTGTATACAATGTTTCTGTTACCACTATTACAATCTCCTATCCGAAATGAATACTTGATTGCATATATCGTGTCCCTTATCTCATATATAAGTTAGATCATACGATGTGTAGAAGATCACGAAGTGCGTATGATTGGTCAAGCTTAATAAGATATAAAAGTTTCACGGTGAGACAACTTGAGGACGAGTTGTCGGTATAGGCTGGTATAGATAAGAAGTGACTTGACTTGGTTGCTTGTCTATCTTTGATGCGTCTCGGCGTATTGAAGAATCACGGTGAGATGAGTTCTTCTATCGACCGTCGTGAAGAACCAAGATCTCGGTGACTTACGATGATCTAAACCTCGATAAGGTATTAGGTGAGTATGAGTTCTTGACCATCACTTTGACTTGTTATGGGTGAGGGTTAAATGGTCTAACCCAATATTCTCGCATCTTGGGTGGTGGCGGTGCTTGTATGTCATGCTAGTTATACGTATCAGTCACCGTATCCGTTAAGGATGATGGCGTCCCTTAAGGAGCTCAAAGGTTTATTGTACTAAACCCTGCGGTTGAGTTAGCTCAAGTACAATAATAAGGTTGAGTGGTACTACTTAAGGAATTAAAGATATTAATTATTTTAGCGATCAGAATGCTATAAATAATTAATGGACGTTCGATATCTTAAATACGGGATTCGTAATGTCTAAGTGCAAGCCCGACTCAACTTGGTAATAAAGGGGTAGGTCGACATTTATTCTCTAGTGACATGAATAAATGTTTATAAATTAATTTATGTTATGGGCTGAACATAAGATAATTAATTTATTTGAGGCCCATCTTTATTCCTTGCATTTGATCCCTGGGCTGGCCCATCCAGGCCCATAGCTTAGCAAGAAAATCGGTCCCTATAGCTCTCTATGGCAAGATTTTATTCTCTTTATCCTACAAGGATATTATTATATTTATGGTATATGCATAGATCATTTCCATATAAGATTATGGTAATAATCCTGAGAGTATGGTAATAATCCTGGGAGTATGGTAATTTCCATAAAGAATTATGGTAATTTCCATATGGGATTATGGTAATTTCCATATAGGATTATGGTAATTTCCATATGGGATTAAGGTAGTGCATTATAAATATAAGGTATGAGATAAAGTCTAGGACAATGCTAATTAATCCTACACACAATTTTCGAGAATCACAAGAGTTTTTGTGAGGATTTTTCGAAAGCTTTGTGAGAGCATTGGGTGATTTTCCGAAGCATTCTCCATAGATCGTCCTCACTCGACGTTGGAGATTGGGCAACCGGGATACAGTCCAGAAGGTCAAAGCACGAGTCGACCGTTCCGTTCCGACAGATCCGTTCATCCCGTTCGATCCACCTCGACAGATCCAAAGGTAAACACGAGAAAAACCCCAACGTGTTGCAATTAATTATATAGACGCATGCTAGGAATATAATCAATGTATGGTGAATTAAACACCCAAGATAGATCCTCAGGGCGAGGGCTAAACCTAGTTTTCCCTACAGGTGGTCCCCAGAATCATTCTCCCCCATGCCCTAATCACAGATGGGAACATGGTTTCAAGGTGGAGATTCTCCCGTTTAATGGCAATCTTAAACACGAAGATCTCGTCGATTGGCTTTCACAGTTGAAGAGATCACGGAATTGAGGAGGTTCGGATGAACGCCGTGTTTTCGTGGTTACAATGCGCTTGCATGGTCGCGCACAAGCGTGGTGGCAGCAGTTGAAGCAGACCCGTGTGCGGCATGGCAAGAACAAGCTCTTGAGTTGGGACAAATTCAAGAAGCATATTAGGGCTGCGTTTTTACCTTATAATTTTGAGAGGGAATTGTACCAGCGATTCTAGAATCTACGTCAGGGTTCTCGCTCTGTCGATGATTATTGCACGGAATTCTATGAATTCCTTGCCCGTGTCGATATCAATAAGTCCCCACTTCAACTGGTTTCTCGATATATTGGTGGCTTGCGCCTCTAATTACAGGACATGCTTAATATGTTTGACTCTTTAACGGTTGCGAAGCATATCAACGAGCCTCCGGCGGAAATCTGATTAGCTCGGCGTGCGAACACCGGTTTCGCGGTTTACAGCACGATGATCGCTCACTTTTCTAACACGCACGCAAGTATAAGGTAAGCGGTATCGTATCCACGAGGATTGTAACACGAAAACACGAAGCTAACTCTAATCCTTCATCATTATCCAAGCAATGAGAAAATGGTTTGAAAGGTTTTAGGGCTTCAGATATCAAATCCCAAGCAAAGGTAACAACTTGAAAATAACTAAAGCAATAAACAACTCGAAGATATATCAATAAAGAAACACTAACCCTAGGGATGCACAAATCCTACCCACAACGTATGTTTATCCCGCTCCTATTAACGGCTTTTAATCCGGACAGATGGAAGATCACATATATAACCACCAATTTCGATTCGACAATTGTGGCGTTGATTACTAATTTTCCTATTCTCATTACGTCTCTAGGTAAAATCGGTAACTCCAAACAGATCACAAAGAATATGCTTCCTACGAATGTTCCTATCTCAGCTACGACTCAAGGCTTATTCGTATCATGCATTCAAGATCGATTGACAATTAAAGCATTAAGAAATTAGCGGCAACTATGACATGCATCAAGATTGATCGTAAATCAACACATATAAATAAGCACCAAGAATCATGAATCAATGCTTGGAAGGTAAATAACGTTAGCAGGAATCACAACAGTTAGGATAGAATCATGCAAACCCTAGGATTAGAACGGAAATTAGTTAGACATAATTAACGGAATAAAATACGAGAAAATCATAAAAACAGAGATTATATAGATAAAACCCGTAGTGTAGCATCGGAAGAACAATCATTGGGTTCAAATCCCAACCTCAGCGAAAAACAGGAAAATGTGGAAATTGTTCGGACGAAATCGTTCCAAATTGATAACTAAGCGAAGAACTAGCGTAGAATGATGGAAAACTAATGCTAGAATTAATCTAAATCGAAACTAATGTGAAAAGATGTGAAAATATTGAAAACCGAGGTAAAAGGTGCAAATCGCGACCAAAGTTGGGCGCGAGGAGGCAATGCCTATTTATAGATTAGGCGAAACCCCAATTTTCGCGTCGGCCGCCTCTCTGTGACCGGGCTCATGGTCACGAGCTCGGTCACTAGGCATCTCCCTCGCTCGGCTGTTCTCGGGCTCTTGGCGAGCAGCGCTTTAGCTTGGCATACAGCTCGCGACCGCTAGGTGTGGTCGCAGAAATCGGGCGATAGCTCTTTTCAAATGATGGGCGCTCATGGGCGGTCTTGTGATCATTGGTGTGGCCGCGTCGCAAGGCGTTACCTCGAGACCGACCTAGCGATCGCTAGGAAGGTCGCGAGGCTCCAATTTCGCACACATATGGGGCTTGCGCCCGGGCTAGCGGACCGCCTTCACGGTCGCTAGGCCCTGTTTTCAGCCTTCGTTTGCTCGTTCCTCGTTCCATGCTTCGATTTTCAACTTATAAACCTACAAAACATCAAAACGGAACCCAAGAACAATATCTTCCAAGAATATGTAAAAGCATTGATATCCAAGACATAAACGCACATAATTGATCTAAAATCATCTTTAAATATCAACTATAAACGTGTAAAATGCGCGTTTATCAAACCCCCCAAACTTAAAGCATTGTTTGTCCTCAAACAAAACAGAAAAGAAAGAAAGAAGGACACAACGAAAGATCAACGAGCGTCAGCAAAGATGATTAACACAATCAAGCCTCAGAAATATCTCAAAGCTCAAAAATTATTAGCGCACATGACAACATTAGTCAACTCAACAATGTACAACTCTTGAAAGCAAAAATCTCATTCAATTCCACCCTCACAACGGCATGTGCGTAATATATAGAGAACACTCAACTCATAAAGAAATAAAGGACGTGTATGCACTCAAAAATCAATGCAATGCAAAAATCTCACCATAGGCTTGCCATTTCTCTAATATCTCCACCACGTCAAATGTATTCAAATTGGGATAAAAAAGGACTTTTCATAGGTTGTATTGTAGGCACATTGGTTAAGGTAGGATAATATATGGCTAAGTGACTCAAAAATATTCCAAATACTTCCATCTCTATAATCAGCTCATATGGACTATGTCCATATCCTTTTCCTTTCCAACATGCTATTTCGACATTTATTCACTCAAGGTACCATATACTATGATAATTGACTTCCTTTATGTTCATACTATTCACAATTTTTTTTTTTCTTGGCTTTGTAATAGAGCTTATAGGTTCTATTCTTTTTCACACGGGTACCGTACTTTATCTTTTATCCCCACTTTGCATATCAAAACAAATTTTTCTCCCCTTTGATTTCCATATTGGAGGGAAAGGATGATGCTCGATCAGATCTATGGTTTGCATAAGTGAAACCAAGGCTGCATAGGCCGCCGCCATGATAAATCTCAGATGAATGTAAACAGGGTCAATTTCTGAGGATATTGGGAAAGAATTTGATAGAATCTTAATTTAGCTTCTACTAACACAATGTCCAAGCCTTAACTGTGCTTGAATTAATTAATTATGTGTGAGGTGCCAAACTTGCTGACGAAAGTCTTTTAATAATCAATATATGAGTGGGTGGTTGATTGATGTTGATTTTCGTGTCTTAATTGATGATCCAAGAATAAATTATGATTGATGATAATGCTCGAGTTGGTTGATATTGATTAGGACATAGTTAGGCTGTTCCTTAGAAATTTCCGAGTAGGTTCAAAACAGATGTAACCCACTTGAGATCCTATGTTAATATATTGAAGAAACTTTGCAATTTAATGCCAATTTTTTGGGGTCATTCATAATATACACTCAATTCTTTGGGGTCATTCGTATCAAACGATCCTATTACGTTAATTTATTTTAAGTGAAGAAGTAGACACACTGCGAAAAAATTGATCTTCAATGGAAAAGCCATTCATGCTCGGGTCATCGTTTCCGGGTCGGATCCAGTTGTCCACAGCAGTAACCATTTGCATACGATGTACGCCAAACTCGGTTACATAGATTACGCCCAAAGGGCTGTCGGATAAATCCTTGGGTTGCTTCAAAGATATGGTTCTTCGTGATGGGATTACTCCAAACAATGGCGGATCTACACATAGGCTAAGGTGAGCTTAGTCCACTCCAATCTTATTTATTTTTTAATTTTTAGTGTTAGTAATTGTTATCACCGGCGTTAGCTCACTCCTCGGCGATCATGAAGAAGAATTATGATAAGATATGAAGAGCAAGAATGTGAGTTCTTTTGATAAAGAGAGAAAAATATTAAATTTGTGAGCCCTCTACATCAATTAGATTAAACTTTGTAATTAATGTGGGAAGAATAAAAATTGTGGAGCTATTCTTTGACTTGTAGAATTAACAATAAGTGAATCAACACACAAAGTATCTCTAAAAAAATAAGTGCATAGCATATAGAAGGATTTTTTCATAAGTAATGAAATTTGACTCAATTAATAAACAATGCTCATAAAAGTGAAGAAAACTTTGCCCCTTCCAGATAAACAATGCTCATAAAAAATGTTTCTGCAAGAAATCTTTTGTGCTGTTTTTTCAACAACTCATAGTGTTTTCTATTTGAAGAATTGGTACACAACTGGAAGTATTTCAACAATCTGAGAGGAAAAAAGAAAGAAAAAAAGAAAGATATATCAGCCAATCGGCAGCTCTTTTCATAACAAAAAGTTTGAACAAAGCGAAATATATGTTTTCACGTCTAACTTATTAACACGCCCAAAATTGATCACCACTTTCTGAAATTCCAACCGATGAAATACCAGCCTACGTGGAAGTCCTCAGCTATTTTTCTTTCAACTCCCCAATTAATAACTCATCTTTTTTTTTTTTTGGTCTTAGATATCTTGGAACTTTTTGGTCTTAGATATCAATTGGTTGGGGATGTTCCACTTGTTGGTCTTAGATATACCGTGATGGAGCCACGATTTTTGTTCTGAAGATTCAATTAGTAGTAAAACTATATAATATATGACCTTAAAATAGAATAATAAGTTAATTTGAGATTGTTATAAAAGTAGCTATTTTTCTATTTAAGATAAAATCTAGCCATAACTGTATAAACATACAAAATATAGCTACTTTTTTGTGTAAATATACAAATTTACCCTTAATGGGAATGTTTTAAAAATAAATAATAATAATAAAAATATTGTTATCACACGAAGATTACACAAATGAACGAGCTTGTTCGTTTAGTTGTGTAACAATTCAAAATAAACACTATGTAATCACACGAAAATCATATATTAGTCACAAATTCATATATCAGAGTATTATGGTAAGAACGACTAATTTTTCATGTTTTCACTATCGTGCTTATTTTTACATTTTTTTTTATTCTTCAACGAGTGCAAGAAGCCAAGATCATAAGAAAAAATATAGGAAAAAGATTAAGAAGTATTATATTAGGCATGAAAAAGTACAACACTCCCAAAATCCACAACAAATATTATCTTAGATGTGTGAGACGAAAGCAATCAAGAAATATAAACTATTGAGCAAATCCGTTGGATGAAGATTGAGATAGACGGTAGAGAAGGCCTGCAAAACAAGTTTGGAGGAGGTTCTCCGAAGTCTCTTTATCCGTGAGTGTTGAGTATGAGAATACGTGTAAAGCATGTGTGTATCGTAGAGAGTGCATACCCTAAAGCGGCGTAGAAGGGATGGTATTTTTAAGGGGTTTCCCTGTTATACCTGGAGTTTAAATACACGTTCCCAGTGGGGCTGAGAGAGCTGTCTTGTTATTCTCCATTGATCTGCGTCCCCTGGAAGATGATGTTCATTCCTTCATCCACACGCTCAAGGATATGGAAAAGCGCTACATGGATGAATTACGTAATATGCCTGAAGACGACGAGGAGGAATCTAGAATTGATCTTCTTGGTGGAATGCAGTCAAAGATGACTGGATTATCGGATCAATTCAAGAATGTCAAAAGAAAAATTCTTATGCAGGAATGTGGCAAGAAGGCTGTGTACGCACTTGTTGGAACGGCAGGCGTTGGGAAGACCACTCTGGCTGAGCAAATTTTTCAAGATCCAGAAATCAAGAGCTATTTTAAGCATCGTGCGTGGGTCAGGGTAGGCAGAAAACATCAACTTGATCAACTTTCACTGGACATTCTAGCTCAACTCTTTGAAATTACACTGGATGAAGAAATAGACGACGACAACTTGGAGAAATGTTCGAAGGCAAGAAATGTCTCATTGTGCTGGATGATGTGTGGGAGCAACAAATAATGGATCCCTTGATGGATTCTCTTCCATACGTTAAACGTGGATTGATTCAAATCTTGGTTACTGGTCGAGAGTGGAAGGTAATTAAAAATACCAGGGAAATGAATAGTTTTTATACCATCGAAGTGGTGCGCTTTTTGAATGAAGAGGAAAGTAAGGATCTGCTGTGCGAGAAGGTGTTTGGTGAAGAGATGTGCCCTCCTCCACTAGACAAAGCCGCCACCAAAATTGCCAACAATTGTGAAGGTCTTCCCCTCATGATAGTCACAGTTGCCGGCATCTTATCAGTAAGCCCCCGGAATAGAGACCCGACGTACTGGAACGATGTTGCAGAAATGCGAAATTCAGTCTTATGCATATAATGATATATCAAAGGTACTTTTCCCAAGTTACGAATACTTACCTTGATACTTAAAAATGCTTTTTCTGTATATGGGAGTTTTCTCTCCAGAGTTTAACATCCCCTCATCCAAGATCATCAATATGTTGACTGCTGAGGGGTGGTTTGTTCATACAAACAAAAAGCAATCTTTGGAAGGCAGGGTTCGTATGGGTAAGCGTATGGGAGGTGTTAAAAATTTGACTGCTGAGGAGTGCTTTCTTGACAAGAAAAAAACAATCTTTGGAAGTGTCCCTTGAGAAATGTCTGGACGAGCTTTGTATGGATAAGAATCTTGTTTTATACAACAGAAAGATCAGTTTTTGGTATGGGAACATTCATTCTGGCATGTTGAGAACTTGCCGGCTTCATTCTACGTGGCGGCACGTGTGTAGAGGAGAAGCTCGGAAGAACAAGTTTTATCATGTCTTCAATAAGCTTGTTGATGCCTCAGAACAAGGTCAGCGCTGCTTGTGTCTCCACAATAACATTTTGTTTGGCATCAAAGATTTCTACAACTCAGTGAGAATGCACGGTGCATCCTCTGCACGTTCAGTCCTTTTTATGGTCCGTACCACCAATAACCAGTCCAGATAGATGTCGGTTTTAGGTTGCTTAGGGAACTAGATGCTCTTAAACAACGTTTCTACACTTTCCCACCGGAAATTCTGTCACTAGTCCAACTAAAGTACCTTGCTCTAACTTGCAATGGAGAAATCCCTACAACCATATCCAAACTTTTCATCCTTCAAGTCTTGATTATCCATCAACATATGAACATTAGATGTCGTAGAGCTCCATCATATGTCCCAATACAAATATGGGATATGCAAGAGTTAGAGCATATTGAGATCTTGGGAAAGAGCCTCGTAGCTCCATCTCATGTTGCTTCTTTGGAAAAGCTCTCAACACTAATAGGTGTGAATGCAAGCATTTCTACCATCTTGGAACTCTCCAAACGAATTCCTAATATAAGGAAATTAGGAATTCAGATCGAGCTAACGCCTTATGATGACCATGATGACCTTTTGAGTTGCTTTGGTTGCATTTCAACACTTGGAAGTTTGCGGACACTTAAATGCAGTATCATAAATCCTGTTGTCCCTGCGGCTCCTAGTCCATTGGTGGTTGCCATTCGCTACGATGTCCCAGCGGCTCCTAGTACGTTGATGTTGCCACGCCGTTTGAAAAAATTACATTTGAGTGGCATGGGTTTTCCCTGGGAATACATGGATGCCATTGGCTCTTTGGAATTTCTTAAAGTGCTCAAATTGAGATCCTACGCCTTTCGGGGTTCGAAGTGGGAAACAAAAGAGGAACATTTTCCGAGACTTGAGTTTCTGTTAATTGAAGACAGTGATTTGGAGCAATGGGGAGCAGAATCTGGAAGCTTCCCTGAGATTACCTACCTAAGTTTGAAACATTGCTACAAAGTGAAAATGATCCGTTGGCAGTCTGTTACTAAAGAGAGAAAGATGGAGTTGGTGGACTGCAATCCTTCAGCTTTGAAGTGTGCCGAGAAATTACAAGGTTCCATCATATATGGCAGCACTGAAGTTACTGGCTCTTCTTCTTTTGACGAGAAACCGATTGCAATTAACTTTGAAAGGTTAGTCTTGCAACTGCAGATCAAATCATGTCTTAGTCTTAATATATATTTCATGATAACTGTGGATGTCAAATTCTGATTACACTCACAATAGACTTAATTTAAATTTTGATGTTACAAAATATTAGTCAGTCTATAAATGAGTATTTCACAACTAAAATGAGTGAGGTGCCGCTCCAATGTGTGCGGGTGCGTTTGTAGGTTTATTATCCTCCGAATATTCATGTCCATGTTCTTCTTTTGACCTTGAGTTGCGATGAGGCATTCTTTGTCAGCATTTGTTGTTTTTGTACAACATCTTGTACTTTTCATACTCCGCTCCTTCTCTTTCAAAGCATTTGGTCATCAAGTTGAGTTCATCAAGAGTTGGCTTAGAATTCTTGAGTGAAGAAGTTCCTTCAACTGCTATCAATATGTCGCCAATCTTTGCCTTGAGGGAAACATCACTGGTTGCTAATGGTAGTTCATCTTTAGCTTGATTTGATTGTTAGGTTCGATCTTTTCTTTGAAGTTTGTGTTGGAAAAAAAAGGTGTACAAAAACAGTACAGAACTTGCCGGGCGTATTACAACGTGAAACAGAAAGGTAGAAAGATCAAAACTAACAATGAATTTGAAACTAGAAAACAGAATAAAATACAGTTAACCGTATTCTAATGCCGAGTCGAGGAGGCCTCTTTCCGCAAGACGAGATACGCCCCGGTAGTGCTCTCGGTTCTGGCGTATCGTCTCCAAAGATAAAACGGCAGCGTCTCGTGGGTGGCAGCACCGCGGACCAACGAGCTCCGGCGAACTGGAATGAGGCGAGGACAAAGCTTGGACACTAGCTATGTATGCAGGGAGTGCTTTGGAATGCTGGAATGCAGATTGGCAGTGGTTGGCTTATGCTGGGGAGACATGTCCTATTTATAGGCGTCGCCCCTCACGGGAGCATCTTTGAGTCAACACCGCATTGATGTCGGGTGTTACGGAGTTATGTCCCCTATTGAGTCTGTGGCGGTTTCGGAGACAACGTGGGCACGTTTCCGCGAGCCATCATGTCGGGCGTTACCGGCGGTTACGATGAATCGGACAACGCGTGCGTCGTGTTCGTTGGGCGTATCGGACGTCTCTTGAGTGCAGCGAGAGCCCAGCGGATTGGGCCACACGAGTTGGGCCTCGGACCAACTCCATCGCACGCGAGCCCAGCGGTTGGGCTACAATTGGGCCTCGGACCAACTTCATCTTTGGGCTCGATCAAGCGTTGATCCAAAATATAAGGACGATGGGCCCGGAACCGGGCCGACGAACGAGCGCCCAAAGAACACCCAGACCAATGCAAGATCAAGATCCAAGATCCAAGATCCACGGACCACGGACCACGGAACGGGAACCGAACCGGGCGGAGCGGGCGGGCGGGCCGCGAACACGCGGGCGCGGGCGGCGGCACCGGCACCGGGCGGGCGGCGGCGGCGGCGGCGGCGGCGGCTTGTGGCGTGGGCTTTCGACCCATCACTTGTGCACATAATTATACTAAGTGTTCAATGACCCACTTATATAGACAATTAATGAAGGTACATTAATCAATGTGGGATAAGGATTAATTAATCCATGCTTATCCCATTAATCACATAACTCCATGTTTAAGTGACCAACTTTGATCCATTATTTCTCACTCACCGAAATCGGTTTGAGAATGTGAATACACCACGATCATCTACCGGAGCGTAGATCGATCCTATGCCGTTTAATTTCACAAAATTAAGCGTTCGTCACTCAAAATCTTGGTCAAAGTAGCTTCCTGAAAACTTGACCACATATATAATATTATATATATATGCACGCGATTTTCAACAGTTTGAACTTCCAAGCTTTATCAGTGAAAACTACTTCAAGTGTGAGACTTTGGAAAGATCCTAAGTGGTTAGATACGTAGTGATGTATGTATCGATAGGATCACCTCAACCTATCCACCATTCACGAGCTCTTGAGCAGCAATTCATCATGAAAATATGAAGTCTCTAATGGCAATTATCTGTTCACTCGTGCTCGTGTGCGAAGAAACGAAGAAATGTGAAGATAAAGGAAACGAAACAATTCTCATTCAAAACTGGAAATCTGGGTTACTCCTTTACAGACTCTTGAGAGCTATTTATACAGTTTCGATGAAGCTAAGTGGCTCTCTAACTAACCTCTAACAACTTTCTTAACAACTAACTAACTCGACTAACTCTTCTTCCTTGAGCTGTAGATTCATGCCACCTGTCTTCTCCGATGCTCGCTGCTTTATTTATAAAAGCGTGCTCCTTTATATTACGTTTCTACTGAGGTTTCATGACAGTATCCCACTTTGCAGAAGAAGCTCTAATGATATTCAAATTCATTGTTTATTCTTGGACTCCTTTCTAAGTCCTACAATCCATTTATGATGTTGGTGAATCTTCATTGCAGTGATAATTTATTTATCAATTTTCAGGTACGGGGAGTTGTGCTATATCGCAGTGCCGGAAAAACCACGTTTGCCGAAAAACCCACGTTTGCTGGATAAACCACGTTCTTTATCCCTTTGTTTATAATTTCAATTGCCTGTATAATTGCATTGTCACCTGAATTTAAAAGTTGCCACTTATTTTGGATTCTGTTAAGGCCTATATCCTTAATGATTATGTATTGAATGAAGATTGTTATCGGTTGGTTTTGATTCAAAACATTACTTGCTTTACTTTGTGATTCGGGACGATGACCTTTTTTGTGTTATGCATGATTTTCTCTTTGTTTGGTATCATCTGTCTGTAACAAAAAATTTGTATTTAAATCTTTATAAATACAAAATTGTATACAAAATCAATTGAATTTGGATTTGATATATTTGAGATGAGTTTGATCTCTATATTTCATCCGATTCTTCTCTTCAATGTGGATTCTTGAACGATCTTGAATGTTCTTCGAGTTGTTTGGAGGGGATGTGATTCCTTGATCTCCTTGAACTTGAAGTTTGAATTTGAAGATATTGATCTGAAGGACTTCAGCCTTGTTTTCAGATCGAACGTTGGATTTGATTTGAAATATTGAAGAACGTTTGAAGATCTTCAAGTTTGAGCGCCAATGCGGAGGACTTTCACCTTGTTTCCGAATTGAACGCTATCTTTGTGAAAGTGTTGGTTCGTCTGGATCTCTATGTTGTGTACCGTGTTACCGTAACGTACACCGGCACAAGAGTAAAAACTACAGCGAAAATTAAAAAGGAAGACATAATGTAATTTTTCTACAGGTTGTTAAATCAACCTATAGAAAAATCACAATGTATGGCGAAAATCACTAAACGAGAGTATCTTACAAAAACTCAATATCACCTTGACAAGACCAAGATGATAACAAAAGAAACTCTCACACTAAAACTATCTCTCACTCAAACAATGCTCAAGAACAGACTCAAGAGCTGTACGAAAATAGCAAGTGCTAAAGACAATGTTATCGCAACACATAAAACAACACTTGCTTACAGATAGCTATCTCTCCATGCTTTTCGTGTCATTCCTTCAAGTATTTATAGGAGTAGCATTTCTTGATCTCCAAGCTCATCTAGGACGTGGCCCATGACTTGTAGTGGGCTGCAACGTTCATGAAGACATGGTAAAAGTAGTTCCTTGAAACTAGGAGCTAACCTAACTGCTGCAACAACATCCACTTCAGCAGCTATTCTGTTCACTCCACTTTAACCATTTCCTTGTTTTTAGGAGCTTCACTTTATGCTTCATATCCACGATTTCAGCCCACTAAACTAGGAGATTTAATTACTCCAAAATAGCCTATAACACACGTGAAGAAAGATCAAAATAATTCATAAAATTAGAGGAAAAGAATAGTGTTAAAATAACTCTAACAAACTCCCCCTTTTTGTCTTTCTTCACAAAACACACCAACTCCTTTTGAACTTCAAACACTCCCCCTGAATATTAAGACTCCCCCTGAATATCAAGACTCCCCCTGAGAATGATACCTGCAAACAAGGACAACAAAAACCAACAAAGCAGAATATATACGCTCTCAGACATGTGAGCAGAACAACTTCGTTAGCACAGCAGACATCATCCAAAATAGAAGCCAACCCAAATTCATACCAAGGAGTCTAAAACAAATTAGAAACTTTGTCCAACAAAACATGAGGAGAAAAATAAAAAAAAAAAAGAAACGTTCAAGTTCAAACCACAGTCCAGCCACCTTCAAGTTAAACCAACATAACCAAACAACTAAGAAAAACTTCAACAATCAAGATGCGCCTTCTTCATCAGAATCCACTCCCCCTTTTTGGGAAGAAAGCAGGGTTTTGAGATCTCTTTATCCCATCAAAAGTTTGCAGATTCTCAGAGTGAAACTTCCAGGTTGCACGCTCAAGCTCTTCAACCTGTTGCACGAGTGACTGCAACATTATTGTGGTCACTGTTATCACTGTAGCTTCCTCAGCATCATCAGTAGCAGGAGCATGTGGATCAACCCATGGAAGGTCATTGACCTTTTTCCTGCTAAACAACTGTGAGCTGATTGTGTACGTTGGGATTTTCTCCAGTTGTGAGGGCTGTACCAGCTCGTCGAGACCGTGATTCTTCATCAACCTGTAAATAAGAGAAGGAAACGGGAGGGAGGCAAGTTGAGATGGTCCAGTAATTGCTGCAATTTGCTCGAATATTATCTGGCCAAGGTTTACTGGAGAATTTTTGCCAATGTTATAAAGGAGAGCGCCATGTTGCTGAGTGACAATGGTTGTATTGGATGTGACAATCCAATTACTTGCCATGATCTTGTGAAGTACCGAGTACATGTAGGTCAAAAGTGATGCCTTCATCGGTTGCTTCCACTTCTTCTCTTTTCCACCCGTTATCACCACAGCCACTTCATCAAAAAATTTCACTTCTGCAGTGACCATATACTCTCTACCAAGTAATTCTTTAATGAGAAAAGGATTGGTAGAGAACACTCTACCCTTATAGTATACACTACCATATTTGTTGGACAGGGAATCACCGAACGAGGGGCACAAGTTCGTATACACCATTGAATTGATCTCTTAGCATACGATTCAATATCCGTGACGGAAGAAAGTAACTTTCTAGAAGTTAGAAAATTTACAGGCTCTCTATTTTTGGGCAGAGAGAGAATAGAGAGGGATACACGAGAGGCAGAGGGAGAGGGAAAGTGAGATTGTGAGGTTCTTGAAGAGGGAAAATAGAGCGTGAGGTAGAGAGTGTACAAGGGAGAGGGTGTTCTTCCTTGGGTGTAATTCTTGGGTTCCTCACGGACATATTCTTCAATATTACAATTGGTGTTGCTCCCGTGGACGTAGGCTTTGCCGAACCACGTAAATATCTTGTCTTGTTTATCTTCGTACATATTTTGATAGCTTGTTGGTTATTACTTGTTTTGCGGGTGCATTGTTTATGCTTGTGAGTGTCTCTCGTGCTTTGTCTATTGTTTCCGCTTCATTGGTATTATTGTATGGATTTGCAATAGATGACAAAAACTACCATATTTGTTGGACAGGGAATCACCGAACGAGGGGCACAAGTTCGTATACACCATTTGAATTGATCTCTTAGCATACGATTCAATATCCGTGACGGAAGAAAGTAACTTTCTAGAAGTTAGAAAATTTACCAGATTATACTCCGACAAAAATGTTGCATCAATTCTCCGTTCACTGTAGCATGTGAGCCTTCTTTAAAGTGATCCCAGTTTTCTGCACTTTTGGTAGTATAGAAGTGTTTAGAAAACGCTTTCCTTGCTTCCACCTCAGAGTCGTCGAATATGGACTCTTCCTTAGAGTATTTCTCATTATCTTTGTTACTTTTTCCTTCTGGTGCTACAGTCTCTGTCTCCTCAGCATCTTCCTCAACAGCTTCTGCCTCAACTTCTGTCTCAACATCCTCAGCATGTTCCTCACCAACTCCCTCAGCTTCCTCAGTCACCTTTTTCTTTCCTTCTTTGACTTGTTCCCGTTTTAGTTGACGAAGAACCTCTTGAATAAGAGCTTCATCCTATGGATCCGAAGGGTGAGAAATTGAATCAGCATCTTCCTCATTTCTGGGAGCTTCCTCTTCAGTTTCTGGAATCACAGGTTCCACCACGACCTTTTTGGATTTCTTCTTCTTCCCTTTCTTTTATGGTGGAGGAACATCTTCATCAACTAAATTGATTTGGATTGGAGGAGGCGGTCAAGACACCCTCGGTTGTCTTGGAATGCGGTCAGATCTCCGAGTAGGTTTTTTCTTGCCCTTTGATGAGTCTTCCTCAGTGCGCCTTCTCTTAACAGATTTTGATTTCTCTGTTCTTTCGGGAATCAACATAGAAATTGGCTCAGGATTGAGGACATCATGTAAGGCGTCATCATCAGGGTTTACCGAAGACACTGTTGTGGCCATTTGGGATTCGGAGCGTCGGTGATGGGTTCGACGGTAGCATGTACCGGAGATTCAGTAGGAATGGCGACATCAGCTGGTTCAGCAGTGGTGGTAACCGAGGTTGGAGCTGTTGCTACAGTGGTAACGGGAACAGTAGCTTTTGGTGTTCCGACTCCGGTAGGAGGTGCTGCTTTAATGGCTGATGAAATTGCTTCTTGTAACCTTGCCCAGTCTTCAGGATTTGCAAGGATCTGTCGGAGTTGCTCAACAGAAAACGATGATGGTGAAGATATTTTTGAAGAAAGAGGGAAAAACCCTAAGCTCGGTAAAAGAGAGAGAGAAAGAGAGATAAAGGGTCGGTAAAAGAAAGGTGAGTGAAGCAGTGAAATAAAATAAGTGTAATATTTATACACCACAGAAAATTATTCAACACTTCTCGAAAATTATTAAAAAAATATTACCCATTTTTTACGAAAAATCTGGTAGAATTTTGAAGTGATGATATGGATAAATATGAATTCCAACAGATAAAATCGCTGATATAGTTAAAGAGAGATAAAAATCCCTATAAAATAGGGGTAAACAAACCGACTTCTGTAAAATTCTGAACAACCTAGTGTTGACCAACAAGTTGCCCTAACATCTCCAAACACATTGACTCAGTTTATCATTTAAAACATGCAATAGGTACAGAACCACGTAAAATTCGATTTTCTTTATAACTTAGAGTGCATCGTCACAGCGAACGCCGTGCCCCTAGCCTTGGTTTTCGAAAGCAATCATGGTTTTACCATTTTGTAAGGTAGCATCGTCGCAGCGAACGCCGTGCCCCCCAAACTACTTTGGTGTTGCTGTACCTTTATAATTATATATACAATGCTGAGTCTGTGTTGAAGAACATGTCATGGGAACAGTTAGTACAACATAGGCAAAACATAGTTGCATCATTTTTAGAATAAAACACGAAAACTTGATGCAACAAACAAGCCTTATTTTTACTCATGAAGGCAGAGGCCAAGAGACCTCCTTAAACATGTGAATCTCTCAAAATCCAAAGGTTTTGTGAAAATATCAGCAATTTGACTATCAGTTTTCACATAATCCATTTTAATCACCTCTTGTTCTACCAAATCTCTAATAAAATGATGTCTTATATCAATATGTTTGGTTCGAGAGTGTTGAACATGATTCTTAGAGATATTTATAGCACTTATATTATCACAATATACAGTTAAATCACTGCCCTCCATTCCATAATCATATAGCATTTGTTTAAGCCATAAAAGTTGTGTGCAACAAACACCAGCCGCCACATATTCAGATCCAGCAGTTGAAAGAGACACACAATTTTGCTTACGACTATGCCATGAAATGATGTTATTTCCAAGATAAAAACACCATCCACTTGTGTTTTTCCTATCATCAACATCTCCAGCCCAATCCGAATCACTATACCCAACCAAACTAGTGTTCGTATCTTTAGAAAAGAAGATACTTAGTTCGGATGTGCCAGCAACATACCTGATAACACGCTTAACAGCCTTAAGATGAGACATTTTTGGCTTAGCTTGATACAGCACATACACGGATTAATCGAACATGAGGTCCGGTGTGGCCGTGAGATCTGATGAGGCTCCATATCATTGATCTGTAGAGTGTTGGATCAACATCCCTCCCAGCATCATCTTTTGTTAGCTTATCTGAGGAGGCCATTGGTGTCCTCATGTGTTTGGCTCCTTCTAGCTGAAATCTTTTCACCATATCCTTTGCATACTTGCTTTGGGATATGAAAATACCTTCTCTTCCTTGCTTGACTTGAAGACCCAAGAAATAGGTCAACTCTCCCACCATGCTCATTTCGAACTTTGTCGACATAGCACCTGCAAAATCATCAAGCATCTTTTGTTAGAACCTACAATCATATCATCAATATAAATCTGAGTAATGAAAATATGATGCTCTTCCCTTTTGATAAACAATGTTCTATCAACATTACCTCTAACAAAGTCATATTCAAGCAAGAAATTTGTCAAATGACTATACTATGCTCTAAGAGCTTGTTTGAGGCCATACAACGCCTTTTTCAACCTGAACACATGATTAGATTTTTGTGGATCTTCGAAACCTTTCGGCTGCTCGATAGACTTCTTCTTTGAGCACACCATTCAAGAATGCTCCCTTGACATCCATTTGAAACAGTTTGATATTAAGGTGACATGAAATAGCAAGGAGAAGTCGTATGGATTCAAGACGTGCTACGAGAGAAAATGTATCATCGAAGTCCACTCCTTCCACTTGAGTGTAGCCTTGTGCCACCAACCTTGCTTTGTTTCGAACAATGGTTCTAATTTCATCGGATTTGTTCTTGAATATCCACTTTGTTCCTATAACATTTCTGTCAACAGGTCTAGGGACCAAGTACCACACATCATTTCGAACAAATTGATTTAGCTCATCATGCAGAGCTATAACCCAGAATTCATCTCCTAATGCTTCTTTGATATTTTTAGGTTCAATTTTGGAGACAAAACATATAAATCCTGGTATAGATATGCATATGGACGATAAGTAAATCATTTTTCTATAATCGAGAGGAGCCTTACCTCTAGTTCGAACACCATCATGAACATCACCTATAACTTGAGTAGTTGGATGATTCTTTCAAATTCTTCCAGGTGGTTCCCGTCTCCGACTGCCTCGTTGGACTTCGATCTCCAGATCTTCATTGGATATATCTTGATTCTCTGGAACTCGAGGTGGTGTTGTGGGTAATGTTGGCCCAATATTTTCTTGTGCAGTTGTGGATGACTGGTGCTCTTTCATTTCTCCAGTTCCTTCCGCAACCTCTACAGTACCTTCTTCCTGTGTACCTAAAGAACTTCCATAGTCATCAAATACTACATTCACAGATTCTTGTATCGTTTGTAATCTTAAGTTAAAAACACGATACACTTGACTGTTGAGAGAATACCCTACAAAAATTCCTTTGTCACTTTTTTCATCAAATTTTGTGAGGTATTCTCTGTCATTTAGTATGTAGCATACGCAACCAAAAACACCAAAGTATTTGAGGTTGAGTTTCTTACCTTTCAGGATTTTATAAGGAGTTTTAAAATAACCTGGTCTGATGTTGACTCGATTGTTGATGTGACATGCTGTGTTCACAGCTTCTGCCCAGAAGCATTTAGACATGTTTTTCGAGCTCAACATGACCCGTGCCATCTCCACTAACGTCCTATTCTTGCGTTCAACCACTCCGTTTTGTTGTGGTGTTTTTGGTGCCGAGAACTCTTGGAAAATACCCTTCTTTTCACAAAAGTTTGTGAAATACGAGTTCTCAAATTCACGTCCATGGTCCGACCTGATTCTTGACACTTTGACACCAAACATGTTAGAAGTTCTTGCAAACATGGTTTTGAACACATTGAACGCATCAGATTTTTCACGAAGAAAGAAGATCCAAGTATACCTTGAGTAATCATCTACAATGACATAAATATACCTCTTTCTTCCAATGCTTTCTACCTCAACGGGACCAACCAAATCCATGTGAACTAACTCAAAACATCTGGTCGTACCGAAATGTTGTTCTGGATGTTTCACGACACTGTGGGTAGCATGAATTTGTTTCCCTTTTTGAAAATCCTCACACACAACTTTGCTTCCTTGTGTGATCTTTGGTAATCCCCTGACAGCTTCCAGCTTAGTTAACCTGTCAAGATTACGAAAGTTAGTATGTCCTAGTCTTTGATGCCATAGCACGCCATCATCAATCTGTGCTTTATTGCATTTAGGTTCATTTGCCATGTAATAATTATCAGCTGACCTTTGGCCCTTCATTATGCATAGATTATGATCATCAAACACTTCACAAGAATTTTTATCAAACTTAACTTGCAAATTTTCATCACATAATTGACTTATGCTAATCAAATTTGCCATTAAACCTTGAACATGAAATACATTCTTGAGAGTGGGCAAACTTGAGACACTCAAACAACCTTTACCAACGATTTTACCTTTGGAACCTCCACCAAAACTTACATTCCCACCGTCATACGACTGATATTCGGACAAGAACGCCTTGTTGTTTGTCATGTGACGGGATCATCCACTATCAAAGTACCATGAACCTGAAACATTAGTCTTTAATGCAGTATATACAACATTACATTTCAGTTCATCTTTTCTTACCTACACGTACTTATGCTCGACTACATGTCGTTTCTCACTTGTTGAAGAGATTCTTTCATCATTTCTTCTTTGAAAGCAAAATGGTCTAATATGACCGGGAGTATGATAGTAGTTACACACATACCTCCTTTGTTTTCTCTTCTTTTCGGGCTTTACACCTTCTTTCACGAATGGATTTTCACTTGGCGGTACAATCAGCTTGGGTGTTTTCTGGTTTGTTGTCTTCACTGCTTGCGTAGCAGTTCCTTCACCAGTATAGCCCAGACCAGCAGTAGTTAAACTTTTAGGCATATAACTATCATACCTATGTCCAGTTTCCATCCACCTTTTGATCGTAGCTTGCTCATTTTCAAGTTGGGTTGACACTTTGTTGAGCTCTATCTCCTTTTGAGTGACAATGCATTCAAACTTTGCAAGAGATGCTTTAAGTCTTGTATTCTCATCCCTTGTCATCTCAAGATCCTTTTCAGTTCTTCTTTCTTCCCAAAAAGGGGGAGTAAATGTTGAGGATGCTGAGAATGCTCAGAAGCTGTTGCTGACAACTGTGATACGGAAACACCTGCTACAACAAGCACATGATCTGTGGTCGTTTGAAAACACTGACTCCTTTTTTATTTTCTGTTGGAAAACTCGTTGTTATTCCTTCATTGCTGGATGTTTTTTAACACTTTGATATGCATTGTATGATGGATTTAATTCTGTCTTATTTTGATGTGTTATGTTATCGAATGTGTTCTGGTCACATATTTGGCAATATATGTTCTGCTTTGTTGGTATTGTATTTTTTCTCACAGGTATAAACTAAGGGGGAGTGTTGAAGCTCAGGGGGAGTTCTTAGTTTTGTGAAGAAACACAAAAAGGGGGAGTTTGTTAGAGTTATCTTTAACTCTATTAAACTTTCTTAATTGTTATTTGTTTTGTTCTTTCTTCACGTTTTTTGTTGTAGGTTGGAAAGGAGTTATGCAAGCTCCTATTTTAGTGGGATAAGTTCATGGAGATGAAGTGATATGAAGCTGAAGAGAAGCTCCTAAATTCGTGGGAAATGTTGAAGTGGAGCTGAACAAGAAAGAGTGAAAATAGCTGCCGGAAGAGATGAAGAGATGTTATTGCAGCAGTTGGGGTTGTTCCTATTTTCAAGGAACTAACTCAACCACTTCCACATGATTGTAGCAGCCTACTCCAAGTCTTTGTTAGAGTTATTTTAACTCTATTCTTTTCCTCTAATTTTATGAATTATTTTGATCTTTCTTCACGTGTGTTATAGGCTATTTTGGAGTAATTAAATCTCCTAGTTTAGTGGGCTGAAATCGTGGATATGAAGCATAAAGTGAAGCTCCTAAAAATAAGGAAATGGTTAAAGTGGAGCTGAACAGAATAGCTGCTGAAGTGGATGTTGTTGCAGCAGTTGGGTTAGCTCCTAGTTTCAAGGAACTACTTTTACCATGTCTTCATGAACGTTGCAGCCCACTTTAAGTCATGGGCCACGTCCTAGATGAGCTTGGAGATCAAGAAATGCTACTCCTATAAATACTTGAAGAAATGACACGAAAAGTGTGGAGAGATAGCTATCTATAAGCAAGTGTTTTTTTATGTGTTGCGATAACATTGTCTTTAGCACTTGCTATTTTAAATACGACTCTTGAGTCATTCTTGAGCATTGTTTGAGTGAGAGATAGTTTTAGTGTGAGAGTTTCTTTTGTTATCATCTTGGTCTTGTCAATGTGATATTGAGTTTTTGTAAGATACTCTCGTTTAGTGATTTTCGCCATACGATCGACATCTATAGGTTGATTTAACAACCTGTAGAAAAATTAAAGTGTGTCTTCATTTTTAATTCGCTGTAGTTTTACTCTTGTGCCTGTGTGCGTTACTGTAACACGGTGCACATCATAGAGATCCAGGTGAGCCAACACTTTCACTTTGATTTGATTTGGAGGATGATCTTGGCGAAGAACGTGGTGATTTGCACGAAGAACGCCTTGAATGTTTGAAGAAGACTTTGAATGTCGGAGAATGCTTCGCAGAGGATTCTTTAAGTATTTTGAGCTCTTCAAATCTTTGATTTCTTCACTTCACTTCATCTCTACTAATGAAGCCCCAACACTCCTATTTGTAGGTGTAGTCTAGTGGACTTATGGGCTTATGAGCCTTTTGGGCCATCAAGCCATGAGCTTGGGCTTATGGGCCTTTTGAGCCATCAAATGGGCATTTGGGCCACCAAACCATGGGTTTGGGCTTGAGCTTGGACTTATAGGAAATCAAACCATGGGCTTGAGCTTATGGGCCTTTTATGGCTAATTTGGCACAATTTGAGTGATTATTCTTCTCCGATGTCGTTGTCACATGTCATTCTCCTATTTGTCGATAAAATTAAATATTAATCACATATCTATTTATTTTGGAATATATTCCACTAATAAAATAGAAATATAATTAATTATTTAATTTGTAATTTACACGTGGCATGATCTCATTTACTAACAATTTTAATTGTCTACAAATTTCCCCATCGAGACTTGTTCATGGACGAGTTGTCTTGGAAATGGACGAGTCTCGAAATCCACTTAGATAGTTTAAACTCTTATCGAGGAGTTCTTGACTTTGAATTTGATCTCGAATTTGTAAACAGTTTATACTCGTATTTAGGAGTTCTTGAACTTGAATTTGAATTTATAAACAGTTTATACTCGTCTTAAGGATTTCTTCGACTTGGATGTGAATTTGTAAACAGTTTATACTCGTATTAAGGAGTTCTTCGACTTGGGTTTGAATTTGTAAACAGTTTATACTCGTATTTAGGAGTTCTTCGACTTGGATTTGAATTTGTAAACAGTTTATACTCGTATTTAGGAGTTCTTGAATTTTAATTTGAATTTGTAAACAGTTTATAGGACATCAAACCATGGGCTTGAGCTTGGGCTTATAGGACATCAAACCATGGGCTTGAGCTTATGGGTCTTTTATGGCTAATTTGGCACAATTTGAGTGATTATTCCTCCCCGATGTCGTTGTCACATGTCATTCTCCTATTTGCCGATAAAATTAAATATTAATCACATATCTATTTATTTTGGAATAAATTCCACTAATAAAATAGAAATATAATTAATTATTTAATTTGTAATTTACACGTGGCATGATCTCATTTACTAACAATTTTAATTGTCTACACTGTCATCATTAGGTCTGTTTTCCTAGTTTAACTGCTTGAATCTCTGCATCACTTACTTTGTGCCTTTATTTTCTAATGTCAGAATGTGATCAAGCTTTCATAACCAAGAACTAGGATACAAAAATTGAAGCTTGCGTTTTTTGATGTGGTGTTTAGATTTAAGAAAATGTTCACATGGAAAAGTAGGAAAAATCACTTAATCTCAACCAAGATGAAAGCATAGACAGGGAGTTTTTTTTTCAATTTTATTTATACATGCCCAGAAGCTAGGGTCCCTGTCATCTTCTTCAAAACGAACTGTTCATACCAATTGAGTTACAAATGGACTCCAAGAACTAGACAAGATGTATACCTGTATTAGTACAGACCTAAACTTGTGTTTTCCTTGAAACCAAAAAGAGGAACATCACTCGAGCTAATTTGTCAAGGGATATTTTGTAGTTTACTGTCTCAAAAGCTAGAGGAAAACAAAAAAACATAACCATAACATAATCCTATTTGACAATGGTAAACAGAGATGAGGAAATTAAAACATGTGCAGTGATCTACTCTAAGTTGCAACTTTGTATGTATTTCTCACCTCTCACCTTCTACTTCATTAGCAGAAGCATCGGCACGTCCTGAGATATACAACAGAGAATGATAGTTAATATGAAATCGATTGATGTGATCTACACTATATATAGCCATATATAAGCCTCAACTCATATATATACTATCATTCGTTTATGATACTTGGAACTTGTTCTAATAAAAGTGTAATTGATACTTACAAGTTGGAGAAAGATTTCATTAAAATTGGTTATATTGAAATACGAGGCACGTTTCCCTTTTGGATGGAAACACTCCCTCAACTTCGTGTCCTCGTCTTGAGGTCTAACAAGTTGAATGGTGAGATGTTGGTGGCTTCAAAGACTGAGCATCCATTACCCAAGTTGCAAGTCTTAGATGTATCAAGAAATGCATTTTTTGGCTCTTTACCTGATAGATATTTCAAGAACTTCAGAGGCATGGTAGATGCCAAGGAAAATCAAACAGATGATGAGATGGATGTGTTTCTAAAATTTATACAGTTGAGTTTCACTATGAAAGGCTTGGATCAGTCACTGTAGAGATTGTTGGATACCTTTACAACAATTGATTTATCCTCCAAAAAATTTGTGGGACTATTCCACCTTCCATAGGATATCTTAATTCTTTGAGATATTTGAACTTGTCACACAATAGCCTCACAGGAAATATACCAGCATCTTTTGGGAATATGAATGTACTTGAATCATTGGACGCAAACAAGTTGGGCGGAGAAATTCCTAGTGAATTGACCAGATTGACATTTCTTTCGAAATTAAACCTTTCAATGAATAATTTTGTGGGGAGATAATACCACCATCTGAGCAATTTTTCACATTTGACAATGATTCATTTATGAGAAACTCGGGATTATTGAAAGAGTTACGCCCGATGCACCAATTAGATTGATCGTTTTTACTTTTTTAATGAATTTATAAATATAATCGTATTGGAATTTATATTAACAAAGACATTTATTTATCTATTGTATTTGTTACTAATAATTTATCTACTTTAGATAAAGTCCTTAGACCATGATAAGTTATAAGATATGGTCACGCATATGATGGTGATTATGAAATATGTCTTTGAAGCTTTGGTATTAACATTAGTTCCGAGTGAAATGACTTTCAGGATATGACATTGAATTGTTGGAAATAACTCGCATGTATGATACACACACATAAGATGAGAATGTTGCGTTTCATCAATATTAACGTAGTTGACGTAAGTGTATATACGTGGATGCTTGTTAGAGAACAAGTACACTGAACTGACCCGCTAGAAATTCTTATATGAAATTTATTTTATTGAAATAAGAATTTCTAATATATGATAGTGCATGATTAGTCCTTTGACTTGAGACACTATAGTAATCTTGTATGAGTTCTATTTCATTTTGATATATTCTCTGATTACTATACAACCGTTAAAGAGTTTATGTTGGATACGATATGAATAAATATGGAGATTAATGCGTGGCCGATAAAGAATCTATTACTTGTTTAAGACGATAGAATCTTCTACAGTTTTCAGTGTTCATAACTCGAAGACCTTGGTCAAGGCAAGATGAATGAATTTGAATGAAAATATAACTATTGGATTGTTTTGAGTTTTCGATTTAATTCCGTACTCAATATCCAATTTGAGGATTAGATAATAGAAGGACCGTACATGTATGATGATTCATATTTAAAATAGGTTTACTCGCTATTTCACCTAGTACTAGGTGGTTGTGCTACTTGCTAGATGTTCCCATGGTTTATAGGTTTCTTGAAATTAAAGAGTTAATTTCAAGTAAATTAATTTAATGGATAAATTAATTGAATAAATGTTATTTGTTTAAGTTGCAATTTGTTATAAGCCTATTGCTAGTGCTAGTCGTGAACCTAAGAGGGTCACACACATAAAACTAGAACGTGTCAATTAAATTGATTCAGTAGTTGAATCCGATTAATTAATGGTGATTAATTAATTAAACTTGTTCTAATTTATTATGTTAAATTAGATATTCAATTAGATTGATATATTTGAATATTATAGGATTAACAAGTCTAATTCTATATTAAATTAATTAGATTAATTTAAATAGGCATAAAATTAGATATAATAAATATATAACTGTATCCGGATAAAAGTAATCCGGATATAGTCCGGATAGAAAGAAGAATAAAAGAGATTTACTATGAGTAAATCACATTAAATCAATAAGGAACTAATTCCTTAATTATGGATATTAATCATGATTAATGATGGTAACGATTTTTATGATTGTTTCATTTCTTTAAGAGATGAAAAGACGTCATTCTTCCTCTCTTTTTGATGGTTGCTCAGTTTTTCAAGATACAAAAGGTGTTTGGTTTTGCTAGTGAAAAATTATTCACTTGATTCATTCTATAAAGTGTGGACTTGATAGATGAGAGACGTTTGGATCCCTACGAGTTTGATAAACGAGCAATCGATTGCTTTTAATCTCTACATCAAACGGAGTGTGAAAATGTATGCAATGATTCGATCATTCTTGTCTTACATTGTGTTAACGTGAAGTCGTTAAAATCGTTGGAATGAAATAATCGTTATTTCATTTATTATTTCAAAAATTTTAATTTCCGCTGCATTTTTCGACCTGATCCCGGCAATTATGTGGAGTTCTGATGACAAAACAATGTGGAGGGAGAGTGCCACAAAAAGATGATGACGACGAGTCTGGATTTGTAGATGGATTTGGGTGGTGATGTGTTGCGTTGGGGTATGGAAGTGGATTTGTAGTTGCAATTGGTATTGGGTATTTCATTATTCGATATGGGAGACCAAGATGGTTAGTGGAATTATTTTTTGGTGTTGGATATAATTATAATATGAAGAGAAGAAATAGAGCAACAGCAACACCAAGGAAGGTGATTCAAGGCAAAAATTGTGGTTTTCTTGAGCTTCATTTGGAACTCTTGCATGTTGGGAAACAATTAATGTATGATGTTTTGCAACTATTGTGTCTGAATAAATGGTAATGTAATATTTTTATGTTAGGCTCGTTGCACCTACTAGGTTTATTCTAAAAGTATGTGATTCTTACAATTGGGCCTTATATGATTTTGTCTCATAGGACGTATGATTATTGCTAAAAGATTAACTTACATGGATTTAAAAAGAAATAAGAAATGTAGTTTCAATCCTAACAGCCGCAGTGTGAGAATTTTGCCTTTTTTTAGGATGATTCCTTGTGGATACTAGATAAAGTCCTTCTAATTTTTAATCGCTGAATCACTGTGATTTACCCTCTCACATTTTCATGGAGCTCACATTTTCATGGGGCTGGAGTGTGATGGCTTCCAGAAGGAGAGCTTCCCTTTTTGGAACAAATAATGTAGTTTCAAAGTTCAGATGTAACAAATGACATATCATTAATATGATAATACAAAAATAACTTCAAATATTTAGGTTGTTGCACAAATAATTAAGGTGACCAAGGGATGCAGCTTGCATAAATTACTCCAGATTGCAATTTGCCAAAAATTAGATTTACTCCCTCCGTAAAATTGTGGGTGACACTATATATTACCAAATTCTGGGTGCTTTGCTTCCAATACAAAATATATTACCATATTTGTAATTTAACACATAATGTGATACATCATGAATTGGTTCTTTTATTTTATTGGGGGAAATAGCATTTAACACTCCAACATTTGCGACTTTTTACATCCATGTCCCAACGTATGTATAACAACTAATCAGACCATAACATTTCAAATGGGTTCACAATAACGTCATGACCATCGAATTTGGGCCAATTTTGCCTAGTTGGCATACAAGAAGTCTACGTTAAATGCACACGTGGAACACAAAATTATATAATATCCAAGAAAAACATAAAATGACATCGTTTTTTCGATTTATTGTTTTCACCTCAAAATTTCTGCATCAGACTCTTTAATCTCAAATCCTATTAGTAAAAATTCAAGAGGTCGCCTTTTCTCAGAATAATATGATTTTCCTTCCTCAACTTGATCATGTCGGTCGATCTATCCTTATTCTCCATCTCTATCGTCTCCTTCTTCACCTCCGTCTCCTCTACCTCCAGCAGTGGTGTGCAGTAATTGGAGTGCGCCTCCATACATCTCCTCATACCATAAGTCGCCTGAAGTCGCGAATTGGGGTTTCAGCAACGGTGCAGGATCAGATTTGATTTTGGGCTGGTCAATTTGGGTGAATTTAGAGGAGACATCGCACATATGGAAGCGGTGGAGGTGGAGCTAGGGTTTGCTTGTGAAAGCGCTGCTACCATGGCTGCCGATTGGGGATTCAGTGAAGAGCTTATGATGCACGCTTGTGAGAAGATAAGGTGCTCTGCAAGGACAAGCTCGGTCGTCTCAGTTAGCTCCCTTGTGTCGTCACCTGCAAAAACCCCATCACCATATGGAGAACCTTCTCCAATGGAACTCATTCTAAATGTACCCATACCAAAACTGTATCAAATAGGAACAAAAAGCATAAGTGATTAGCTAATTGCCTAATAGTTGTCCACCTACAGATTTGGACAACTGTAATCAAGTAAACTTTCTTATATGATAATCACCCAAACATGCATCTTGCATGGTGTTTCAGATAAGAGGATTATAGGTAAGTTGGGACCAAAGTTTAAATTGAAAAACGACGTCGTTTTCTTTTAAAAAAATTATTTCACATGTGTAATTAACGTGGATTTTTGATATGTCAGCTAGACAAAATTGGCCCAAATTTGATGGTCAGGACGTTATTGTGAACTCATTTGAAATGTTATTGTCTGATTTGTTATTATGCTTATGTTGGAACATGGATGTAAAAAATCATAAATGTTGGAGTGTTAAATTATATTTTTCCTTTTATTGGAGACAACATAGTTTCATTAAATATCTAGATTTCTTCTATGGCACTACTTTAAATGCAGACCAGATTTTTTAAAAATTAAATAAACATCGAGAAGATCTTTCAAAGTGAGAATTCATCTAGATTATATACGTATTACCTAAACTAGAAAATGAAGTCCCGAAAACTATGAAATTTGATACTCACTATCTATTAATATATTAATTTATTATCGCCATGACCCATCTTTTTAAATCCACTTACTTTATATTTATTATAATTTATTAAAACCCGTGCTACCAAAATCAAGAAACGAATTTGATGGACGGATGAAGTATATTTTAACAAAAAAGAAATAGTTGTAATTGTAACATACTCAAAAGTCACTACTCACAAACTCTCCAAAATTCTAGATTAACGCCGACTAGTGATCATGAAGGCATATAATTAGATAAAACTATTTGATCGCCTCCAAAAATAAAAATTAATACGATTGTCTGAAAAATCGGGTCAAACAAATTAATAAAGAATTTTGACATTTTTTCATTCGGTAAAAGCTCGTGAAGAACGCAAAGTTTAAAAGTAATTTAATACAAATAAATTTACTCATCAGTATCTTAATATTCTTCGTCAAAGGGAAGAAATTATGGTAACCTTAAATATAAAATAATTATATATAAATAATTGTTATATTTATATATCTCTTTGTTTAGTACTTTGTAATGCCACCTTTTTAATAATTATAGTTTGAAGGAATTAATTTGGTATTAACCGAGTTGTTATAACTTAATGAGTAGAGCTAGTAATTTTTGGTATTTGTTTATTTGGGAAGGTTAGTAAAATCATTTTCCTATTACCAAAAATTTATAGGTTCAAATTTTATTAATATAATAATATATTTAATATAGGCTAATCCATCATATACTTTGATGGATCGAACAATTTGAGCTTGTTCGACCGCCTAATATATAAATACTCAATTATATGTATTGGCTGTGTAATCTATCATCCAAAGTAAACGTCCTCCAAGTGGTCTGTGACTTTCTTAGTGATCAATAATATGATTTTGTTGCATCATTGCATTTTGTTGATTAACCTCGACTTGTTATAACCTGGAGCAGGTGTTGAGTCATTCGACATTGATCTGGAGAATCAAAAGGTGACCATGAAAGGATATATCCCGCCCGAAACTGTTCTTCAGGCTTTGTCGAAGACTGGGAAGGCAACCTCGTTGTGGGAGACGGGTGAGGCCGGATCAAAGTTTGCATAGGCTATTTGTGGTGTTGCAATCTATATGGTGGTGTTTGGACAGCATGGAACAATATGTTGGTGAGAGCATATGTAAGTCATAAGTAGTAGCTTCTTGCAAGCATAATCGTGAAATACCTTCATTTTCTTGTCTGTAAAGATAAATTTATCTCTTTAATTTAATTGATGTAAGGGAAGTGGATGGCTGGAGATATGGCTTATTCGGGAATGTGATAAAATTGAATAATTTTCTTAAGAAGTATTAGATATGAAATGTTTATGGATTTTTGAGACATTATCAAATTTATGCAGTGGCCTGTCGAGTAAGAGATGAATAGAGAAGTGAGATGACATAAAATGTGAATTTATTATTTTTTTAAAGCAATATGAATTTATTCTATATTTATAACATTTGACCTAATTATAGCTCATAAAGACTTCATTAGTTCAGGATTTTGTACATTTTTGTGTGAAGCTATAATAACGAATTCCCTTCTATTTTACAATTGGTAGCGTTAACTTAAATAACTTGTAGGAATGTAGTTACTACCTTATTAGATTTTTAATTGAGACTCATAGTCATAGAGATTTGTGGCATGTTAGTCCCCTCCGATTCTTTTCATGACCTGGATTAGACCTACAATTTTTTTTATTAATTTACTTTTTTTTCGTCCCACAGGAACGGTCCAATAGTTAAGGTGAATTTCTGTGGCCTATAGATCACATGTTCGAATCCCACCAAATACCTCTATGAGTTTGAGTCTATCACACCTATTTTTTCAAGTATGGTTTATCTATCATGTGTGGTTTTTGAGTCTATCACATCTACTTTTCCAAGTATGGTTTATATATCATATGTGATTTGTTGGCTATTGCACAGGAACGTGTGCGGCTGCGAGTACCCATGATACAAAAAAAAAAAAAATTATACATTTGTTAATGTTTCTATTATTATTATATATAGATTTTATAGTGGGAAAAGAAATAGACTATGTATAGGACCTTATATCGGATTAGATCCAGTGTCCTTTTTTTTTTGGTGCTGCCTTGTCCTACTTATATCTATTATTTTAATAATAACTAGATTGTAACACGTTGAAATTCAACGAAAAATTACATTACTTTGTATATATGATTATAAGAGATAAAATATTTACGTATAAAATACATGTTACTTATCACAACCCATAAAATAATATCCAAATATTATAAAGTAAACATTAATAGTACCTAGTATTAAAAAAATCAAGAGTCACTAATTGTGAAAATATTAAAAATTGTGAAAATAACTAAATATTTAAAATATGTTGAAATTAAACATAGGCATGAAGATTAATGGTCAGAATCACTTTAACATTCGTAAGCATGTGAAAAATATTTGTACCCGTCTAGAATATATCTACACGGTCTTGTCTTAAATTTGATTAATTACCTAAACTCGTTTAAATTTATAAATATAAGTTGTTATAGTGATTGAAATTTATATGCTCGTACATACCTAAAACTGATTGAAACATGATTTTATTACTCCATTTTGTCCCAAAAATACCGCTAACTATCGAAATATATTTAAATTTACAAATATAAGTTGTTACAGTAATTTTTGATTTTTCTCAATAAAATGACTCGAACATTATAGAATAAACATTAATAATAAATAATATAAAGAAAAGATTTAAAAATAAAGAACATGTCTAGCATATACATAACCGCACACATCCCACATTTGATTAATTACTCGAACCTATTTAATTTTATTAATATAAATTGTTACAATAATTAGTTATCCGTCTCAATAACAGTTGAACACTATATGTTAATTATTAATAATAAATTATATAAATAAATAAAAGATTAAAATTGAAAAAAATTATGTAGATATGTCGATTAATGTATTTATCCGTCTATAATATATATTTTTGTATCAAAATAATATAAATAAGAAAAGACCTACAAATAGAGAAAATCATATTCTCATCTCATCTCGTATAGTAATATCCGCTAATTACCCGAATTCGTTTA
The DNA here is from genome assembly GCA_036937905.1 of Salvia rosmarinus. Taxonomy (NCBI): domain Eukaryota; kingdom Viridiplantae; phylum Streptophyta; class Magnoliopsida; order Lamiales; family Lamiaceae; genus Salvia; species Salvia rosmarinus. The sequence continues at coordinate 4,404,798 of CM072818.1, read as the reverse complement.
AATTTATGAAATATATAATTAATAAAATATATATTGCTCCAATAGATTGAAAATTGAGAAATTTATAAGTAAATATATCAATCAATGTCTAGACATGTTTAGAAGTTATATATACATGCAATTATCACAAATAAAAACTATTTTACTATTTGTTCTTGCATCATTGTCGTATATTAATATCCACTAATTGACTGAATTTATTTAAATTTATAAAATATATATTACAATTATTGGTTATCCTATCAATGTAAATTTGATCATAATTATTCAAATTTTTTTTATCAATTTGTGAAATCTCATGAAAAATCAATATGAGTATCAAAATTTATTTAAATAAATTGTACAAAATATATCCATTTATTTTAGATTTTAAATTTGTGAAGTTTATGAGAAATTGATGCTAGATTAGAAATTTGTTTAAAGAATTTTATATATATATATATATATATATATATATATATATATATAATTTTATTTTTGTCTTGAATTGGTAAAGTCTCATGAAAAAATTCAAAATAATATTAGCAACTCTAAATAAAATTTCTCAATAAAAATATATAGCTATTTATTTGGCCAACTAATTAATTAATCGACCAAATTAAATCGATAGTGCAAAATAATTGTGAATATTGGGATGAAAAAATACATACAACTATTTATATAGATTTGAATCTGATTAAAAAGGATAATTTGCTAATTTATTGCTCTATCCTATATGGACTCGCATTATTTGACAAAATTAAATATTATTGACTAAAATAAGTTAAGTAACCTTAAGCAAATTAAATTTTCAAAAATAAATTTTCAATAAAAAAATATAAGTATTTTTTGACCAAATAATTAATTAATTGGTCAAATTAAATTATGGTGCAAAAAAATTGTGGGATGAGATAATATACATTGATTTTAAATTTTTATATAGATTAATGTCCAATAGGTGGAGTATGATTAGTAAGCGATATGTGATGAGTAATTTTATTATTAAAATATATTTTTTGAAAAGTATTAAATGGTATATTTTATATAACTAATTTCAAATATTAGTTATCTCGTAACAACATGTTCAATCTCTATTTACATGAACATTTATCAAAAGGTCATTTTCAAAGTCTTTTAGTATATTTTTCAATCCATAGTTTTCATTATCTCAGTTATATTCTTAAATCCATTATTCGTCCATAAGATATGAGGATGATGTAGCATTAAGTTTCACTAATCCTATTATATTAATTAGCCAAATTAAATTAGTGGTGTAAAATAATTATAGGATGCAAAAGATTCACATTGATTCTAAGTATATATATATATATATATAGTTTGGTTATAAATAAAACCATTCTTATCCTAAAAACTAAGAACCAGAATAAAAATTGTTATGAAAGTTGATGAATCAGTTGTGAAAATTAATGAATCCAAAAATAGAATTTTCGCCGGTTCGAACCCATGAGGCGAAAATTCTATTTTTGGATTCGAGAATTTTCTCATGGATTCATCAACTTTCACCGTAATCATCGGTTTTGGTTCTCACGTTTTCAGGATAAAATGGTTTCACGTTAACCTCCCATATATATATATATATATATATATATATATATAGGGGTTGGTTATAGTGAGAACCATTTCTTAGATAAGAACTAAGAACCAATAACTACCATTAGATTAAGTAAGATCGGACGACACATAATTATTTAATGATAAAAATAGCCAAATCCCTAAATTTTCGTTATTTGGATATTCCACATTCTATTTTCGTTGTTCATAATTCATGTTGTTATGCATATAATCATAGTTCTTGTGCATGCTATTCATTTCAATTCATTGTTATGTTCATGTAATTCATGGTGTTATGCATATAATAGTAGTAATTATGCATACGAGAATAATTACGAAAATCAATATACAAATCCCTTGATTTTAGGGCTAAAGCGGTTATCATTAAATTATGAGGATAATTAACTATTTATAATTAATCTTGACCATTAGATTATAAAATGAATGGACCACATTAGTTCTTGGATTCCAAAAAGTTAGAGTTCTCATTTGATCCACTCCTATATATATATATATATATATATATATATATATATATATATATAAGTTGTTCAATTGGTGGAGTATGATTAGAAATCAATGTGAGATAAGATAATTTTAGTTTAATTAGAATTAGAATTTAAAAGACATTAAATAAAGAATTTAGATAAATAAGAATGAGATGAATTTAGTAGTGCCACATAAGATATGATGATGATGTGGCACTAAATTTCACTGATCCTATTATATATTGATTTTATAAATTAAAATTTATTATAATATTGTGAATTATATTTAACTTATATTTCAAAAAGTTTGAAGTTAAAAAATTTATATATCCAAATTATAAATTTATCAATCTTAATAATGAATTATAACTCATAAAAGTAAAATTAAATGCTAAAAATAATTTATATATTTTCTTTGGATGGAATAGATCTTATTTAATACTTATGGAATTAAATAAAGCATAAAAAATTGCTAAATCTCAAATCTATATATTTCTTGACCCTATCTTTCTTGGATCTACCTTATTTCTTGAAACCCACTTCATTTTAAGGTAAATCAAGTAATATCTTTAATCAAAGACAGGAGACGGAGGCAACAGCAGGAAACATATTACCCAAACTAGATAATTAAACCGCTAATGAGCAGGAAACGTATTACCCCATGTCACTGCCTCGCCTCATTCGATCAGCCGTTGATAACAAATCGATTTTCAATGGAAAAGCAATTCATGCTCGGTTCATCATATCCGGGTCGGACCTAGACGTCCAGAGCAGCAACCATTTGCTCACGATGTACGCGAAACTCGATTACATTGATTACGCCCAGAAACTATTCGATGGAATGCCTGTTAGAAACCTCGTCACATGGACATCACTTGTTTCCGCTTATTCCCAAATGGGGTTGTCAGAGAAAGCCTTGGATTGTTTCAGAGACATGGTTCTTGAATATGGGGTTACTCCAAATGATTATACTTACGTCGCCGCTCTTTCGGCTTGTGCTCAAGTAAGGGCGTTGAGGAGTGGGAAAGAGATACATGCGAGGATATGCAGAATGGAAGAAACTGTAAATAGCTTTGTGAATAATAGTTTGGTTAACTTCTATGGGAAATGCGGGTCGTTGAAATCAGCCAGGGTAGTGTTTGAGACCATTTCTGAGCCAAATACTGTTAGTTGTGTTTCTCTAATTTCTAGTTACACGCAGAGTGGGGAGAATGAGGAGGGACTCAGAATCTTCTTGAGGTCATTGAGGATTGGAGTGAAGATTAATGAGTTTTCATATGGGAGCATACTACACGCTTGTGCTGCATTGCAGATTTTGGATGTTGGAAGGCAAGTCCAAGCTCTGGCTGTCAAATCTGGTGTTAGGATGGATCAATTTGTTGTGACATGCTTGGTTAATTTCTATGCAAAATGCGGCGAGTTGGAGTTGGCAAGTAGGGCGCTGAGAGAGTCGGAAAAGCCGAATATGACAGCTTGGACTGCACTGATTGGGGGCTGTGTTCATCTTGGTAAAAGCAGAGAGGCTATTGATCTTTTTCAAGAGATGCTTTCGGCCGGCTTGAAACCGAATGAGCAGACATTTGCTTGTGTGCTCGGAGCCTTTAGTAGGGATGAGGAAACCAAAGGTGGTATGCAGCTCCATTGTTTGATTACAAAATTGGGAGTTAAGTCATTTACTTTTGTCTCCAACGCACTACTAGATTTTTATGCGAAAATTAGTTGTTTAGATGAGTCCTTCAAAACCTTTTCCGAAATGGGTTTACATGATATTGTTAGCTGGAATGCTTTGATTGCTGGCTGCATCGACTCAGGCTGTTACGAAGTAGCAATCAGAGTAATCAAGAGCATGTTATTGGAGGGGTTTGAACCTGATATTTACACATATTCGAGTCTTTTGAGTATTTGTGGGGACCTACCTGCAGCCGAGTGGGGCAAGCAAACTCACTGCCGCATCATCAAGCCTAGATTAGATTCTAACGTAGTGGTTGGGAGCACTCTAGTAGATATGTATGCCAAGTGTGGGCGACTGAAAGATGCAAGAAAAGTTTTCGATACCCTCCCAAGAAAGAATCTTGTTTCGTGGAATTCCATGATTGGAGGCTATGCTCAACATGGATTTGGCAGAGAAGCACTTGAAATATTTGAGGTTATGCTGAGGAATGGGGTTAAACCGAATGACATCACATACCTTGGAGTGTTCTCTTCGTGTGGACATGTTGGAGCTTTGGAGGAGGCGTTGCATCATTTTGGATCAATGACCAGGGAGTTTGGTATTGCACCAAGAGCTGATCATTTAGCCTGCATAGTTGTCCTGTTTGCCCGAAAAGGGCAAACGAAAGAGGCTTATGACTTCATAAGAAATTTTGGCAGTGCTCCTAATAAAGTAGTGTGGAGAAGTCTTCTATCCGGCTGTGTGATTAACAGGGATTTGGAGTTGGCCAGATATGCTGCTGAGAAAATTTTACGCATTGATCCAAAGGATACGTCAGCTCATGTGATGCTATCAAATATCTATGCTGATTCGGATATGTGGAGTGAAGCATCTGAAATCAGAAGATTACTGGAGGAGAAAACAATGAAGAAGGAACCTGGTTATAGCTGGACTTAGAGGGTGTTTGGCTGAGCTTATAAGCTCCCCAAAACAGCTTATAAGCTGTTTTGAAGCTTGGAAAACAGCTTATAAGCTGTTTTTGGGGAACTTATAAGCTCAGCCAAACATCCTCTTAGTTGGAGAATAGAACAATATGTATGAAGTTTGAAGTATACTGATAGTGCGTGCACGTGGTCCACTGCCTCGATCCACTTGGCTGCATCGGCCCTAGGAAAGAGCTCACCACCATATGTTCTTCATTCCATGAACAACCCCCGATCTGAGTCGACAATCAAGCTTCATAGGATCTTTCTTTCCTGGTGCAGGTAGTCTGCAATATCATGATGCTTTTCCTTCATCTTTGTGAAATCTTGTTACTGCTAGATGTCTTGGAGTGTTTAACAATCAAGTTAAACAATCAAGTTAAAGCTCCAATTATTTTACATAGTTACAGAAGCATTGGCTTATTTCATGATATAGATGCTGCTGCATAAAAAATTCATAATCTTTTTTCTAAGTGTTTCCTCATCATAGCATGTTATGCCTTGAAGTACTGTTATACAGTTTTTTTAAAACATTTGAGTAAAACGAGGTCAATGCCTTTAAAAATCTCTATTAAATAAAGAGATTTGAAGCTCAACAAATGACTTAATAAAGTGTATCTTTATGCTTCTCTCAAATTGCTAATGCACTCTCACCTCTAAGTAGTAGTTTAAATGAAATTGAGCTAACCTCGAGGCCATGTGGTTATATATATACACTAGACAGAGAGAGAGAGAACTTATATGAGCAACTACTATGAGCACCCCTGACATGGATAGCACTCACATGAGCAATATGCTTGTATATGTGATTTACAAGCATAGTTTTAGATCTAAGTTGGAACAATCCTAATCCTATAGTAGCTGTTAATTATAAGTCACTTGGCATTAAATCACGCAGCAAGATTCTAACTGTCATCTACCTCTAATTTTTTGGTTTTGCTCGTCTGATTCACTCAGCTCACATGTAGTAGAATTTAGAAAGTAAACTTCTCTTATTGAAAACTAATGAACTCATGAACTGCATGCTAATTTCTTTGAAATCAATAGTTTTATGTCTTGTTTCCACTTTACCTTGTATATATTCTTTTAATCTACTTAGTATTCACATATACTGGATAAGAAAATCTCAAGAAGCAGAGGCACAAATATGAAAGGATATGACAAATGTGTGTAAAGAGAAGGCAAGCCTTATAGGTTACAACATACAATAAAGCAAACACACACATATTCCCAAACTAGAAAGCTTTATCGCCACTAGTGTCTTCTAGACTTGATTTCTCACAACTCTTCTTTGTCCATCCTGCGATGGTGGAGGTCGAATATCATCTTAAAAAACATCCTTAATTTTCTCGAAGTATTTTTCCCTGAAGCTTGGGCAAAATAAAAGCTGCCAGGAAAAGCTTCCTAAGCCACAACATATCTGGCAGCAGCAAACACATAATCCCACTCAATCTCCCTCACTGATTCCGCATTTTCTGGTCTTGGCGGCGGTAGTGGGTTTGTGGAGATAATGTTGAGATGGAGACCACATAATCCTATGTTCCCTTCAAAACAATCAGTGGAAAATGTCTGAATTTGAGAGCCAACTGGAATCACTTCGACCAGCTTGTTGTGGGATACATTCATGACCTAAAGGAATGTGAGCCCTGCAATCTCCTTTGGTATCTTGCCCGTTAGCTGGTTCACTCAGAGGTCCAGTGCTTCAAGCATCGTCAAGTATCTCTCATCATGTGTCTCCACCTGGAAGGCTTAAAGGATCCAGATAGCCGCCGAAGTTATGCTAAGCTATGTCAATGATTTGAAGATTTGGCCAGCTCTTGTTACATCTCACTCTCCATGAAATCTGTTGGCGTGCAACACAAGCACACACACAAGCTCAACGGAGGCATGCATGGGAAACTGCCATCTATCTGGTTGCCTCCAACACTGAGGACCTCTAACAATTGCAATTTTCCAGGAAACCCAACTTGCCCTATTAAATTGTTGTTACTGAGATCCAAAAATTGTAGGCGACAATTAGCAGTAAAGTTTGGAACATGACCAGCGATGGTATTTCTCCCCAAGTTAAGCACCGGAAGATAATCACAGAGTGGAATATTAGCACTTTCATTCGGTGAGTTCTTTGTGGTTATGTCAGGGTCATTGTAACGATATCTGCTCTCTGCCTTTGGTCCCATTTTTGTACAAAAATATTATCATTAGACTTCAACTGGAATGCAGAAAGCCATTTCAAAGACCTAAGATGTGGAACTACCTTTTTATATGATTATGAATAGCTAATTTGATATTAGTAAGTACTGAAACTTTCTGTAAAAGAAATCATACCGCTGTCCACCAAGGGCTCAACAGCTGCTTCATGCTGATATTGACATAATAGCCACCAACCTTCTCTTCAATGACCTGAAAGGTAGAGAACTCCTGGATATCCCCTCCTGTGTTCTTCTTGATCAGGACACTTTTCTATTATCATATGTTTGCAGTGTGATCCACTATCCTGTCTTACTGTAAACTAGATCCATTTAGCTATTACCGTCTGCTGCATATTCAACATATTAATCTAATAGACTTCATCTCACTTTCTATAAAAACTACAGTACGTCCAAAGAGATATCCGGCTTAGAGGGTGAACTTTCATCAAAGAGAAATGTGCTGTCCACTCAGGCAACACAGATTCATAATCTAGCCGAGGAAGTTCATATTGACTCTCCGTCTGACACTGTTCCTGATGGTTTAGTGACAACTAGTTTGTCCAACAATGAAGTAGGAGAACTTTCTAAGTTGGAGAAATGGTCAACAGAGTTCGCCGATTTCCTTGATGTATTGTTAGCTGAAAGAAGGATCGATGAAGCTTAAGCCAGCCTTGATGAGGATGAACTGGTTGTGGCTGAAGCAAAAGAAAGACTCTGTCTCCTGTCACTTCAGACTTCTATAAGTGAACTGAACACAGACAAAGGTTAGCTGATCAGCTTGCTGAATCTGCTTGCCAACCTTCCACATGGGGTTCTGAGCTCCATGCATCAATTTCTGCTCTTAAAAGCTTGGTGATGGTCCGCCTGCTCATAAGTTTACGCCTTAATGCTCATTATCAGATATATCAATACAACATGCAAAGTCTCCGCCCATCGAGCATATCTTATGGTGGAGCATATACAGTTGCACTTTCACAGCTTGCGTTCTCTGCCATTACTCAAGCAGCAAGCTATTTTTGGCAAGGAGACAGCTTATACATCTGCGCTTGTCATGTGGGCAACAGATAGAAGCATTTGCACTTCTAATCAAAAGACATGCACTAGCTTCATCCGCAGCTTCTGGGGGATTGAGATCTGCTGCAGAATGTGTTCAAATAGCATTAGGCCACTGTTCGTTACTGGAAGCTCGTGGTCTTGCTCTTTGTCCTGGTCTTATAAGCTTTTTAGACCCAGTGTTGAGCAAGCTCTGGATGCCAATTTGAAGCGAATTGAAGAGAGAGCAGCTGTGTTAGCGGCTGCTGATGATTGGGAGCTCACATATCCTCCTAGATCTGTGCGTTTGTCTGGAAGAACCAGTTCAGCTGTTGCAGTTAGTGCATTGGCACATCAGCACAAGCTTTCAAGTAGTGGTCATCGTTTCAATTCAATGGTCATAAGTGTGAGCAGAATATGATGAACATCTTTAATATTTTATTTTTTTATTTTTTAATTCTAGGGTTGTAGCTCAACTTTAATTGTAGTTAACCCACCAAGGCTTTTATTTAATTTTTGTAATTTACTCTCAATTGCATGGTTTTATCTTCTTGTGTCAGTCCATGTTCTAGGATGACTTGCTTATTGGCTTCATTTTTTCTGGTTTTAAAACTCTCTTGGAAGGGTGTGTTGAAGTACTTTTGGGAACAAAATATCTGCATTAGTTCTTTTCTGCAACATTTTCTTTTATTGATGGTGCGAACCTTGATCCTATTTACGGGCCTCTATTAAGTATGCAGTTAGGAAGTAGAACACTGGATGGCTTGTTCCAGGTGTTCCATTCGCTTCACCTCCTTCAATGGAGGAAGAGGGTGATTTTGAGGGTTCAGGAAATAAAATTGTTCGAACGACTGAAACTGAAGCACAACAAATAGCATTGCTAGCCAATGCATCCTCACTCGCTGAGGAGCTATTGCCTCGTACAGCAGTGAAGCTCACCCATTGATTGAGCTTATTGTCTAGGGTAAATATTAGTTCATGTCCCAAAGTTTGCGACTTTTTAGTTAATGTCCTAAAGTAATCATTTTGTTATTTTGGTCCCTAACGTTCCATAAAATTTCTATTAATATCCTACCGATCAATTTCTGGCGAACAAACAATTAGTGGCTGCCTGAGAGCCATGTTGGATGCCACATCAATTAAGAAAAAACTTGTAAAAGTTCATCAAAACGATAGAAAATCCAAGAAAAACCCAGTCTCGAAATTGATTTTTTGTCGTTTTAGTGAGTTTTTACATGTTTTTCTTTTTTATTTTAATTGATGTGGCGTCCAATATGGCTCTACGGCAACCATGTAAGCGTTTGATCGACAGGACATAAATAGATTTTTTTTGAAATGTTAGATACCAAAATAAAAATAATAATATGCTTGCGTTCAGACATTGACAAATAAGTTGTGAAACGTTGGGACATAAACTGACATTTACCCTTGTCTTATTTATTTTATTTTAAACAAATTAATTTAATGAATATCTGATGATGTCATGGATGGAAATAGAATGTCACTACGAAAAGCTGAACTAGAAATGTGAATAAACTTAAAGAGATTTGTAGAATAAATAATGACATTTGTTGGGAGCACGCTTGCAATATCACCCCTGGATTCTTGTTGGTAAATAAACACTAGTTTGGGACTTGCATGTTGAGTGACGAGTTTTAGCCCCCCCCAAATTATTGGTAAATAAAAAGAGAGGCGAAATTGTCACTGAGTTGAAGAAAGAGAGGTGTCCGTTTTCAAAAAGCATTAACTTGAAAGTTGTGATTTGCCAAGTTTAGAAGCTCTCTATTCTCCCCCCAGAGAAAGACATCAACCTTGAAGGGTACTTCTCCTTGCAATTCTTCTTGCTCCTCTACTATCGCTTTCATAGACTTCACTGCTGATGCGCTGCAGTCTTCCAACACAATTGATTGCAGCGTTGGTATTTCACCTATTTCTGTAGGAATCTCCTTCAAGTTTCCTAATCGACGAAGATGGAGGTGCTCAAGGCATGGAAAGTGTGAGCTCTCCATCGTCCAGTATTCCAATTCCCCACCTTTCAATGACAAGTATTTGAGGCTGGGGAACTGGCATCTGAAGAAGGGGAAATGAACTTATTCTTCGCGACATGTATTCAAAGCTACCCCTCGTCATTCGAAGAGTCAAACTCTTAAGAGAGTGAGGAAAAGTAACCTTTTCCTCAAAATCACATCTTAGATCGAAACTGCATTCAAGAGATTCCAGCTTTCGCAGACGTTCGATGTTGTGGAAACAATAATGGTCGTCATATGACTCATTTTCTTTGATTCGGAAGCAATAAATTATTTCCAACTTCTTGATGTTGGGAATTCTTCGAATCACCTCTTCATCACACTTGAAATCCCTTACTCCGGTCAGCGTTTGTAGATTCTCCATGATGATATCGTTGTCGCTCGGAGGGTCTGGGAGACGGAATCCGTTGCCATAGAACTTGACATGCCTTAGTTGAGGCATCTTCCAAATTTCGAAAGATGCATTAACGTCACTTTCAGGATATAAGAACATTAATGTCTGTAACAAAAAGAAACCGCAAATTAAATAACTCAAGCATTTTCTTTAGGGAATACTTGTGTTTGTAATCGATATCATCTGCTCGCAGTGTCCTCAACAATCTTAAATTGGGCAACAATCGAACTCTTTCACCATCACTTATGCAGGTACGGGCTTGTGGTGTAGACTCCAACGCATCAAGAACTTTCTTCGTTGAAGTGCTTCTCGGAATAACAATGCGTCGTTGGCTGTTTGAGCCTCGAGGGCTATGTTGCTCTACCACATGATAAAACATCTCCTTTTGAGCTTCTCTCAAGCAGAGGTCTCTCAACAAATCATGAATTTTGCAGTACTTTACTTTTCCAGTGGATCCCAACTTGTGAACTAGAATTAGATTTCTATCAATTAGTTCCTTTAAGTACTCTTCTGCAATTGTTTCCAAGCTCTGGCCTCTAACTGGTTTTATAAACCCTTCAGAAACCCATTGCATGATTAGTGTCGATACTCTAATTTCACTATCTTCGTCAAACACCCCCATATATAGAAAGCAAGGCTTTAGATGAACTGGCAAATGGTTGTAGCTCAATTTCAGTATCTTCAAGCAATGATCATCATTCTCCGAATTCACCACTGAATTTAAGCTTCTCCTAACAGATTCCCAACATTCTTTTGTTCGTTCTAGTTTTTCCAAAACACCTCCTATCACAACTATTGATAATGGGAGTCCTCTGCAACTCTGTACAATCTTCTTTCCAATTTTCTCCAATTCAAGAGGGCAACTTTTCCCCCTAAACACAATGTTGGAGAACATAATCCAGCTACTAACCTCATCCAAAAACTTCATTTTAAGGCCATAATCCTTGTCCAATTGAAAACCCAAATTCGATAGCCTAGTTGTCACCATTATCCGACTACCATTACCATTTTCAGGAAAAAAACGTTGTATTTCTTCCCATGCCTCAACACTCCACATATCATCCAACACAATTAAAAACCTTCTATATGATAAATATTGGTGGAGTGCTAGTCCTACTTCATCTTCTCTCATTTTACTCAGCGATTCACTCCTTTTATTTGCTTGAGATAGAATTTTGCAAAGAATTTCTTTTGTGTTATATTGCTGAGAAATCGTAGCCCAAGCACAAATATCAAAACGAGCTTTAAAAGATGGCCGCTCATAAATATTTCTGGCAAGAGTGGTCTTACCAATTCCGCCCATCCCAACGATTGGGATGACTTGGCGATCGACCCGTCCATCATCGAGCTTCTCCATGAGTTGAATCATGAGATCATCAGAGCCCAGCATGGTGCTGTTCAGCCTAGGGAGTGAAGATGTTGAGGAACCATGCAGATGCTGAGTATTGTTGGACTACCTCCTTCTCTGCAACGATCTCCATCACTTCTTTCTTGATCAAATCCATGTCTCCTATCACCTTCTGCAGACCTTCATACAAGTCCGTGGAAGTTATATTTTCTCCATCATTATTGGGTTCCTTTAGACTTGGAAAGAAATTGAGGAACCCTCCCTTTTCCTTCTAGGAAGACTTCGATACACAATATGAGTTTCGATAACATCTTCAGCCGCATAAGCTGCATCTGCAATACGCATCTCCAACGGATCTGCTTCGTGGCGGTCTGCAAAAGGGGAATTGTAGCCTTCAAGAAATTCCTGCAAGAAGGTAACAATTTCAGTGAGAGATTCAACTTGTTGTTTGTTGAGTGATATTGGAGGGAAAGGATGATGCTCGATCAGATCTATGGTTTGCATAACTGAAACCAAGGCTGCATAGGCCGCCGCCATGATCAATCTCAGATGAATGTAAACAGGGTTAATTTCTGAGGATTTTGGAAAAGAATTTGATAGAATCTTAATTTAGCTTCTGCTAACACAATGTCCAAGCCTTAACTGTGCTTGAATTAATTAATTATGTGTGAGGTGCCAAACTTGCTGATGAAAGTCTTTTAATAATCAATATATGAGTAGGTGGTTGATTGATGTTGATTTTCGTGTCTTAATTGATGCATCCAAGAATAAACTATTATTTTGATGATAATGCTCGAGTTTTAATAATCAATATATGAGTGGGTGGTAGATTGATGTTGATTTTCGTGTCTTAATTGATGATAATGCTCGAGTTGGTTGATATTGATTAGGAAGTAGCTAAGCAATTTCTTAGAAATTTCCGAGTAGGTTCAAAACAGATGTAAGCCACTTGAGATCCTATGTTAATTTATTGGCGAAAAATGCATGTATCAAACGATTATTTGCAATTTAATGCCAATTCTTTGGGGTCATTCATAATGTACACACAATTCTTTGGGGTCATTAGTATCAAAGAGTTACAGCCCTTGCACGATATTCTGCGAAGAGCATGAGGAAGGTGAATGCTTGGGATGGAAGAATCAAAGAGAGAGAATGGGATTTGGAAGACTTATTGGAATCCACTTTCACGGATCATATTCTTTCACAATCTAGAAGCAGTGGCGGTGAGAGAGCTGTCTTGTTATTCTCAATTGATCTGCGTCCCCTGAAAGATGATGTTCGTTCCTTCATACACATGCTCAAGGATATGGAAAAGCTCTACATGTATGAATTACATAATACTCCCTCGGTCCCCTAAATCTATTCCTGTAATGTTCAACACGAGTTTTAATAAAAGTTGTTGAATGTATTATGAGTAGAGTAAGGGTCCCATAGTAATGTAATAATAAATTAGTTAATGATGGGCCATAAGTGGTAAAAAGTGTAAATAAATGAGTTGTTGAGGATTAAAAAGAGATTTAATAATGGACTATGGGTGATAAAAGATGTAAATAAAGGATATTATCGAGGGTAAAGTTGGGAAGATAATTACCATAAATGAATAGATAAGAAATTGGGGGACGTTCCAAAAAGGAAAACTAGGAAGAAAATTAGGGAACGAGAGAGTATGCCTGAAGAAACCGAGGAGGAATCTAGAATTGATCTTTTTGGTGGAATGCAGTCAAAGATGATTGGATTATCGGATCAATTCAAGAATATGGCAAGAAGGCTGTGTACGCACTTGTTGGAACGGCAGGCGTTGGGAAGACCACTCTTGCTGAGCAATTTTTCAAGATCCAGAAATGAAGAGCTATTTTAAGCATCGTGCGTGGGTCAGGGTAGGCAGAAAACATCAACTTGATCAACTTTCGCGAGAGCTCAACTGTTTGAAATTACACTCGATGTAGAAATAAACGTCGACAAGTTGGAACTTGGAAGAAATGTTCGAGGGCAAGAAATGTCTGGATGATGTGTGGGAGCAACAAATAATGGATCCCTTGATGGATTCTCTTCCATACATTAAACGTGGATTGATTCAGATCCTGGTTACTTCTCGAGTGGAAGGTAATTAAAATACCAGGAAATGAACAGTTTTTATACCATCGAAGTGGTGCGCTTTTTGAATGAAGAGGAAAGTAAGGATCTGCTGTGCGAGAAGGTGTTTGGTGAAGAGATGTGCCCTCCTCAACTAGACAAAGCCGCCACCAAAATTGCCAACAATTGTGAAGGTCTTCCTCTCATGATAGTCACAGTTGCCGGCATCTTATCAGTAAGCCCCCGGAATAGAGACCCAACGTACTGGAACGATGTTGCAGAAATGCGAAATTCAGTCTTCACGGATGCATATAATGCTATATCAAAGGTACTTTTCCCAAGTTACGAATACTTACCTCGATACTTAAAAATGCTTTTTCTGTATATGGGAGTTTTCTCTCCAGAGTATGACATCCCCCCATCCAAGATCATCAATATGTTGACTGCTGAGGGGTGGTTTGTTCATACAAACAAAAAACAACCTTTGGAAGGCGGGGTTCGTATGGGTAAGCGTATGGGAGGTGTTAAAAATTTGACTGCTGAGGAGTGCTTTCTTGACACAAGAAAAAAACAATCTTTGGAAGTGTCCCTTGAGAAATGTCTGGACGAGCTTTGTATGGATAAGAATCTTGTTTTATACAACAGAAGGAGCATTTTTTGGTATGGGAACATTCATTCTGGCATGTTGAGAACTTGTCGGCTTCATTCTACGTGGCGGCACGTGTGTAGAGGAGAAGCTCGGAAGAACAAGTTTTATCATGTCTTCAATAAGCTTGTTGATGCCTCAGAACAAGGTCAGCGCTGCTTGTGTCTCCACAATAACATTTTGTTTGGCATCAAAGATTTCTGCAACTCAGTGAGAATGAACGGTGCATCCTCTGCACGTTCAGTCCTTTTTCATGGTCCGTACCACCAATACCCAGTCCAGATAGATGTCGGTTTCAGGTTGCTTAGGGAACTAGATGCTCTTAAACAACGTTTCTACACTTTCCCAACGGAAATTCTGTCACTAGTCCACCTAAAGTACCTTGCTCTAACTTGCAATGGAGAAATCCCTACAACCATATCCAAACTTTTCATCCTTCAAGTCTTGATTATCCATCCACATTTGAACATTAGATGTCGTAGAGCTCCATCATATGTCCCTATACAAATATGGGATATGCAAGAGTTAGAGCATATTGAGATCTTGGGAAAGAGCCTCGTAGCTCCATCTCATGTTGCTTCTTTGGAAAAGCTCTCAACACTAGTAGGTGTGAATGCAAGCATTTCTACTATCTCGGAACTCTCCAAACGAATTCCTAATATAAGGAAATTAGGAATTCAGATCGAGCTAACGCCTTATGATGACCATGATGACCTTTTGAGTTGCTTTGGTTGCATTTCAACACTTGGAAATTTGCAGACACTTAAATGCAGTATCACAAATCCTGTGGTTCAGTATCGCTACGTTGTCCCTGCGGCTCCTAGTCCATTGGTCGTTGCCATTCGCTACGATGTCCCTGCGGCTCCTAGTCCATTGATGTTGCCACGCCGTTTGAAAAAATTACATTTGAGTGGCATGGGTTTTCCCTGGGAATACATGGATGCAATTGGCTCTTTGGAATTTCTTAAAGTGCTCAAATTGAGATCCTCGCCTTCGGGGTTCAAGTGGAAACAAAGAGGAACATTTTCCGAGACTTGAGTTTCTTCTAATTGAAGACAGTGATTTGGAGCAATGGGAAGCAGAATCTGGAAGTTTCCCTGAGCTTACCTACCTAAGTTTGAAACATTGCTACAAACTGAAAATGATCTGTTGGCAGTCTGTTATTAAAGAGAGAAAGATGGAGTTGGTGACTGCAATCCTTCAGCTTTGAAGTGTGCCGCGCAATTACAGGTTCCATCATATGGCAGCATTGAAGTTACTGGCTCTTCTTCTTTTGAGGAGAAACCTATTGCAATTAACTTTGAAAGGTTAGTCTTGCAACTGCAAATCAATCATGTCTTAGTCTTAATATATATTTCATGATAACTGTGGATGTCAAATTCTGATTACACTCACAACAGACTTAATTTAAATTTTGATGTTACAAAATATGTTGTTTTTGTACAAACCATCAAAATAACTGTAGGTTCTTCTTTTGACCTTGAGTTGAGATGAGGCATTCTTTGTCAGCATTTGTTGTTTTTGTACAACATCTTGTACTTTCCATACTCCCCACTTTCTCTTTCAAAGCATTTGGTCATCAAGTTGAGTTCATCAAGAGTTGGCTTAGAATTCTTGAGTGAAGAAGTTCCTTCAACTGCTATCAATATGTCGCCAATCTTTGCCTTGAGGGAAACATCACTGGTTGCTAATGGTAGTTCATCTTTAGCTTGATTTGATTGTTAGGTTCGATCTTTTCTTTGAAGTTTGAACTTCCAAGCTTTATCAGTGAAAACTACTTCAAGTGTGACTTTGGAAAGATCCTAAGTGGTTAGATACGTAGTGATGTATGTATCCCACTTTGCAGAAGAAGCTCTAATGATATTCAAATTCATTGTTTATTCTTGGACTCCTTTCTAAGTCCAACAATCCATTTATTATGTTGGTGAATCTCATTGCAGTGATTTATTTATCAATTTTCAGGCACGGGGAGTTGTGCTATATAGCAATGCCGGAAAAACCACGTTTGCCGGAAAGCCCACGTTTGCTGGATAAACCACGTTCTCTATCCCTTTGTTTATAATTTCAATTGCCTGTATAATTGGATTGTCACCTGAATTTAAAAGTTGCCACTTATTTTGGATTCTATTAAGGCCTATATCCTTAATGGATTATGTATTGATTGAAAACATTACTTGCTTTACTCTGTGATTCGAGGACGATGACCTTTTTTGTGTTATGCATGATTTTCTCTTTGGTTTGGTATCATCTGTCATCATTAGGTTTGTTTTCCTAGTTTAACTGCTTGAATCTCTGCATCACTTATTTTGTGCCTTTTTTTTTTTGGTCAATTAATACAGAAATTTTAAAGGTTGCGTCACGGTGGACTCGAACCCGAGACCTTTGGTCTCGGACATTAACCACTCTACCATTAGACCAACACATACACACACTTATTTGGCCTTTATTTTCTAATGTCAGAATGTGATCAAGCTTTCTAACCAAGAAATAGGATACAAAAATTGAAGCTTGCGTTATTTATGTGGTATTTAGATTTAAGAAAATGTTCACATGGAAAAGTAGGAAAAATCACTTAATCTCAACCAAGATGAAAGCATAGACTGGGAGTTCTTTTTTCAATTTTATTTAGACATACCAAATTTATTTATACATCCCTTTTGGATGGAAACACTCCCTCAACTTCGTGTCCTCGTCTTGAGGTCTAACAAGTTGAATGGTGAGATGTTGGTGGTTTCAAAGACTGAGCATCCATTTGTTGGCTCTTTACTTGATAAATATTTCTAGAACTTCAGAGGCAGGGTAGATGCCAAGGAATCAAACAGATGATGAGACGAATGTGTTTCTATAATTTATACAGTTGAGTTTCACTTTGAAAGGTTTGGATCAGTCGTTGTAGAGATTGTTGGATACCTTTACAACAATTGATTTATCCTCCAATAAATTTTATGGGACTATTCCACCTTCCATAGGATATCTTAAGTCTTTGAGATATTTGAATTTGTCACACAATAGCCTCACAGGAAATAGACCAGCATCTTTTGCGAATATGAATGTACTTGAATCGTCGGACTTGTCAACAAACAAGTTGGGCAGAGAAATTCCGAGTGAATTGACCGGATTGACATTTCTTTCGAAATTAAACTTTTCAATGAATAATCTTGTGGGGAGAATACCACAATCTGAGCAATTTTCCACATTTGACAATGATTCATATATGAGAAACACGGGATTATTGAAAGAGTTACACCCGGTGCACCAATTAGATTGGTCGTTTTTACTTTTTAAATGAATTTGTAAATTCAATCTTATTGGAATTTATATTACTAAAAGCATTTATTTATCTATTGTATTTGTTATTAATAATTTACGTATTTTAGATAAGATAAGAGGAAATATGCCTAAATAACCATTTTGCTTAACAAAAGATTGATTGTAACCACAAAAATAAAAATATATTAATTGTAATCAAAAGAGACAATTTTGCCCTTTATATTAAGTTATTAATATATTTTTGAAATAAATATAAAAATAGAATTAAGTTATTAATATATTTTTGAAATAAATATAAAAATAGAAAATGAAAATCAGTTTTTCTTTTCAAAATTAATTAAAATGAAAAAAAAAATCGAAATATAGTTTTGTTCTTCAGAAAATGAAAATCACTTTCGATTCTTCTTTCTTCTTCTTCTTCTTCTTCTTCTTCTTCTTCTTCTTCTTCACCACCTAGGGTTCCAAATATATTTCATTAGATTGAGGTGAAATTAAATCTTTTCAATGTAACTTTACTACTACAATGAACGAGCTTTTATTTCTTTTTATATTTCGTGCTTTGTAGTTTATGATTTTATGATGTTGGTTTCGTGTTCTTAAAGACGCGAAATTCAGCTTAAGAAGCGATTTGCAGACATGACGCGAAATTACACAATTTCGCGTTATGTTCACGAATCTTGAAATTGGGTAAGACGCGAAATTTAAGTTTCCTAATTTCGCGTCTTAGTATAATTTTCACAGTGATGCGTAATTATTGCATAATTTCGTTTCTTAGCGCATTTTACACACAAATGCTAAATTGTGTAATTTCGCATCATGACCAGTTTCGCGTCAGTGTCTTGTGTTTGTGAGTATTATGCTAAACATATATGGATTTTGTGCGATGCAGATGAAGGCAAAGTGTATAATACTAACACATGGAGGTCAATGGAATGACACTACATATGTAGGCGGAGAACAAGAATTTATTCGTGTGCCATCGGATGGGATGACATATGTGGGATTAATGAGAAAGGTTGGATACACCGTGCAAGTTGAGTTGGGCTAGCATACCGGTATTTATTGGTATATATCGCGGTACGATATATATCGATATACCACCTTCGTGCGCTTTTGTTGAAGGATTCAAGGATGAACCACTTTCGTGCATTGTAGGAGTACCTGATACTAAACAAATAGCGCATAAAGATTATAAACTTTTATGTTAAAATCCATACAACTGTGAAATTTGTAATTTTGCATGGAATGTAATTTACACAGTCGCACAATTGATAATTCTGTGTGATCGAGTGTGTAATTGCACTACCACGTGCAATTGATAACTATGTGTAATTACACTACCACGCGCAATATAATTTACACTGTCATGCGCAATTAATAATTTCGCGTGAATGTTTACTTACGCGCGTCAGTGTAAATTAAACTGTTATGCGAAATTGACTCCATTCGCATTACCCATAATTTTCGCGTGACAGTGTAAATTAAACTGTTATGCGAAATTGATAATTTTGCATTATCCATAATTTGTTCGCGTGACTGTGTAAATTAAACTGTCATGCGAAATTATAATTTCGCGTTACCTCTATTTTCGCATGACAGTATGTGTTTGATTCATTAGATGTTATGAAACCTGTGAAAATCAAAAATAAATAAAAAATAACCAAGTAAAACCGAAATAATTCAAATTAAAAATCTCCAAATATAAAACTACTTCAGGACTAGCAGCAAGTGGATGTTCTGAATGCTCAACTAACTTTGGAACCAAAGCAACAAGGTCGAGCTGTAGATTCTTGGGAGCTTTATCCAATACGAGAGCAATCTTTTGGGCAGAATGTGGCCTCCTTCTTGGTTCTGGACAACCTTGTGGAACAACTTCATCAAGTGCTCTCAGGGAGTTGACAATTAAGCCAAGAATATGTATCAAGTTATATGGGCACATGATCGTGGATGTTCAAGATATTGGTAAAGCATCTCTCTCAAAGAGAGAAAATCGAAGGAATTAAAATAGTCACTCAGTAACATCAGGGGGGGTGGGGGGAAGTAAGGGTTTCAGGAAAGAAAGCTTCCACCTATGCAAACCGTGCAAATGAGAATGATAATCGCAGCAACAACAATCAGGAAGCTAGTTGCTTGTAACATCTTTCAAAGATGCAAGGACAACAGCAGGAAGCTAGAAACATATCAGGAAGCTAGAAACAGATGCAAGGAAGCTAGAAACAGATCAGGAAGCTAAAAAGAAAATGAGAATCGCAACAACAACAACAATCTAAGCTCTCTTTTTTATTTAAGTATAAATAATATCAAATAGATTCACGAAGTTCAATGTACATAGATTACACATTGGACAACGAAATTACATTTTAGAGTTGTCCAACAAATTACAAACATTCCAATTGCCATCAAAACTTGATAGTAGACAACAATCTAAGCTCACTCAAATCATAACTCTTCCAAGTCTACAGCAAAGGTTCTCTCTGCTCAGGAACAGCAGCTCCATTTCGATTCCCCTTAGCCCTCTCCTGCCATATTCTCCCACTTCTTCAAACGACAAACCCTTAGTTTCCGGAATGAAAACAGCCACAAATATGAACGCCACGACTGCCACAGCAGCAAGGATCAAGAACGTCGGGCCAGTGCATGTGGCCTCGGCTATCGACAGAAAACTCTGAGCTACAATGAGATTCGATATCCAAGTCACAGTAGCTGACATGCCTCCACAGAGTCCTCGGTAGGCTTCTGGGTATATTTCTGAGTTCACAGAATCATAGTCCATGGGACGGGACCCATCCCCGGTGCAAAGAAAGCGATGTAAAGAGCCAAACCTGTGGGATGTTGGCCCATATATCTTTATTTATTTATCCCTCTCTCACTCGGCCCACCAGCCCACCAGCCCAGTAGCCCTTTAGCCCATTACCCTAACCCTACTGCCTCCCCTTTCCCGATGCCTCACTTTACCTAAACCTAATTGAGGCTGCGCCTCTCTTCTCCCCCCCGTCTCCTCGTTTCCTCCGTACCTTCCACCACCATTACTGAAGCTCTCTTGAGCTCTTCACCACCATTAATGGCTACCCCGTGCCTCCTCCTGCGTCCTCCATATATAAACACCCCCGTACCCTTCTGTGATGTAGAGTTTTTTGGATACCATAGAGAGGTTTTCCTGTTGTGTACTCTGAGAAGTTGTCCCGTGTCTTGTGAGAGAGTGTGGCTGCCGGATTCCTTTGCTAAGGTCTCCTGTTTGGTAGTCTGTAAAGCTCGAGTGGTTACTTTCCTTTCCTACCTTTCACCTCACCGAAACCCTAGATCATTTGTTCTTGGGAGTGTTTACTGCCTTGTGGGAAAATCGAGCCACCGTGTCCGGGACACCTTTTCCCAATTTTGTGATCTGTTCGTGTGTGACGGTGAAGAACTAAAGAGTTCTGTAGTGCTTGAGCACTTTGTGAAGTAGGCGAGAAGGTGGGAACCAGCGGTGAACCATGGCTAGGCGGAGATACCCAACATTGGTATCGAGCCACGGTGACCTAGCCCGGGCACCTCCGACCTCACCTCCTTCGCCCCGCCGCCTTACTAGCCGCACAAATTCGCTCCCGACGAGCAAGGAAAACGGTAAGACCGGCCTCTCCCCTACCTAGGAGAGTCGGCTCTAGTAAAAGGCTGAAACCCTTCTCTGAGTCCTAGGGTTTGTGTCCTTAGCTTTGTTCTGTGGTTTGTTGTTTTGTGGTTTGATCTGTGTTCTGTGTTTGAGTATCTTGCGATCCTGTTTCTTGTCTGCTTCCGCTTTGGTTTGTGTTATTACGTGTATTCCTTGTAACTCAAGCATTCAAAAGCTTAAAGGTTAACTTTGCTTAAGGTCCGGTTAAATGCGATTCACTTTCAAGTGTCTCCTCGTCTGAGTAGCCCTGGATAGCGAGGTTAATACAAAGGTTACAGTGGTTTCTTGTGATTTTCCTTGGTTTTTTGCTTTCTGTTCCTACGTGTTCTTTATTTGGTGTTCATCGAAAAACTCACTAAGTCTTGTGAGTTTCGACTTCTGATTAGTTCTTGTTTGGAAAACTTACCTTGGGTTGTCTTGAGTGAACCTCGCTCCCCGAGACTCATCTGTCTTGAGGCGAGAAATCCTCAACACTTTAAGCCCTCGGTTTGTCAACCACAAGATAGGGAGTTCTTTCCCTGTTTTCTTGGGTGTGGTTTGTTGTTTGTGCTCTGTTGTGATCTCCTGCATCTTCCCTGATTGTGTTTGTGCTACCCTCCTTGTGTGTTATCATGAACAACTGAATTTGGTGCCTTTTAATGGAAGGGATGATTTCCAGGACTGGAAAACTAAAATTGAGTGTATTCTGGTCAAAGAAAAAGTTAAAAGGGCCATTATTACCAAAATTGATAGTACAACTACTGATGAAAGGTTAATGGATATGAATGATAGTGCTAGGGCCACTATCTTACTTAACTGAGCGATTACGTGGTCGTAAAAGTTTCCCAACATCAATGTGCAAAGATTTGTGGGATAATTTGAATTCTTTATATTCTACTTCAATGAAGAAAATGCTTGGTCCTACAAAATCGGTTTATGTCATATCAAATGGATATTTCAAAGACATTGATGCAAACATGGATGATTTTAATAAACTGTTGCATGACCTAAAGCTGGCTGGAGATGACTCTATTGAAAAATATTCTGCTCAGATTTTGTTAGGATCCATTCCTCAATCATTTTCTGAAGTCAAATCTACTCTAAAATATGGTGGGTCTAAAGTGAATTGTGAAATGATTGTCAATGGCCTTAAAGCGAGGAAAATGGTGAAATTACTAAAATCCAAGCCCTCTCATGGTGATATTATGTATGCTAATAAAAATGATCCCAAAAGGCCTCACCATCAATCTGAAAAATCTGAAAAACCCAGAAATGATTTTGGTAATAGGCAGAACTTTAATCAGCAACATAATCAACCTCATTTTTCAAATCAAGGTCAAGTTTTTGAACAAAAACCTAGGAAGGTTTGTTGGAACTGTGGAAAACCTGGGCATTTTATAAACAGATGTAGGCTGCCAAAGAAGAAAAACTTTGTTCCTAATGAGCCAAAACAAAATGCTAATAATGTGTATGAAGAGGAAGGTGTGTATATGATGCATGACTATGATTTTCAGATTATAAGTTACTCAAATGCCATTTCAAACTCTGTAAATTCTGATGAATGGTTAATTGACTCTGGCTGTACCTTTCATGTTACCCCTTTTAAACACATGTTTCATAATCTACAGCCTGTTAAATCTGGACATGTTGCTTTGGCTGATGGCCAAAACTGTGAAATTCTGGGAAAAGGAGATATATGCTTAAAATTTGAAAATGGGAGCTTGCTCACTTTAAAAGTAAGATATGTGCCTAATCTGAAATTCGGTCTCTTGTGCGTATCTAAAATTGCGATAGCATGATAAGTGGGTGCGTGAATTATTTAAGGTTTCAATTTGAAAAGACTCAAGTTATATTTTTCACCCTAGAAAGGAAACCTATACTGTGCATCTTGAGTCATTCCTTTACTTGTTGCAAACATGGTGCATGAAGACAAATCTACAATATGGCATGCTAGACTAGGGCATATGAGTAATAAAGGGTTGGAAATTCGAATAAAGCTGGAGCTTTTGGAAATGATAAAGTGTGGTGTGATATTTTGTGAACCATGTGTTATGGGTAAACATCATAAGTCTGCTTTTCGTGTCCAAACCTAATCCTAGAAATCATATAAGCATCGAAATTCTTGAGTACATCACACCGATGTGTGGGGACACGCAAAGGTATCCACACATGGTGGAAATGTATTTTCATCCATCATTGATGATTTTCAAGAAAAACACAGGTATTTCTAATGAAACATAAATCGATGTTTTGAAAAGTCATCGATTGGGCTAATAAAATCCAAAATCAAAGCGGAAAGAGGATTAAATTCTTAAGATCGATAATGGTCTAGAATTACGTAATCAAGCCATGGACAATTGGTGTTCTACTTACGGTATAACCGGACATAAGTCATCCCCTACACTCCACAACAAAATGGAGTTGTAGAAAGAATGAATAGGACTCTCCTTGAGAGAGTAAGAAGTCTTCTTGTTGCCTCGGTCTCTCAAAACATTTTTGGGAGAAGCTTTCATTACAAACAACCTATTTGATAAATAGGTCTCCTACATTCCTTTAAAAGGAATGTTGCTGAATCAGTTTTGGAATAAACTGTTTATCGAAACATTTAAAGGTGTTTGGGTGTCTTTGCTTATGTGCATCAAAGTATAGGAAAACTTGAACCTAGAGCTAAGAAATGTGTGTTTTGGGTTATCACGATGGTGTAAAGGATACTGATTGTGGGATAAGTGTACGGTTTCAAAACATGCATAAGTAGGGATGTTGCTTTTAATGAACCGAGTTTTCCTTGTTTACATGAATCCTCACCTCTGCTGCTCCAAGTGAGGTGGAGAAAGATAATGTGCATGACAAATATGATTTCATGTTTTACCCTTCTTTGTTCCAAATGAGGTGGATCCTCAAACCCCGAACAAGAGGAACTAAATGAACCTACACGAAACCTCGCACTTTAAACCGATTCTAACCCCATATCGAATCGAATCGAATCGAATCAACCCCGAAAACCTAAATAATTATCACCTTGCTAGAGATAGGAAAGAAGACATGTGAGGCTGCTGCTAGGTTTGATGACTATAATCTCTCTTATATGCTTTTAATGTATTCACTAATGTTGATTATTCGAACCAAACTCCTTCTCGAGGCGGTTGAGTCTCTTGAATCGATAAATGGCTTGCGACCATGAATTCGAAATGAAATCTCGCATGATAATGAAACATGGGTCTGGTGGAAAAACGATGATTGTTACGTGGTTGAATGTAAATGGCTATTCAAGATTAAAATGAACACGAAAATGTTAGGTATAAAGCTAGGCTTGTAGCTAAAGGGTTTACCAAAAGAAGGAATTGATTATAATGAAATCTTTGCCCCGTTGTTAAATTCACCTTTGTTCGAATAATGCTTGCCTTGGTTGCTCACTTTAGCGGGAGCTGAAACAAATGGATGTTACCACCGCCTTCTTGCATGGTGAACTTGAAAATAATATTTACATGAAACAACACGAAGGTTTTGTGAGTAAAGATTTTCCGATCATGTTTGTTTGCTTAAAAATCTTTGTATGGTGCAAAGCAGTCTCCCAGACGGTGGAATATTAAATTTGACCAATGCATGCAAAGTCTAAATTTCTCTAGAAGTCGGTTTGACCACTGCCTTTATTACATGAACTCGGGCCTCTGTTTACGCTTACGTATGTAGATGATATGCTAATCCTTGGCCCTTGTTTGAAAACTATTCAGCATGTTCAAAAGTGTTTGTGTGAAAATTTCAGCATGAAAGATCTTGGAGATGCAAAGAAAATCTTGGGCATGAACATAGAAAGAAATAGGAAAAGTCCACCTTACTACGCATCAAAGTGATTATGTGAATCGATTTTGCTTAAGTTCAACATGTCTAATTGCAAATCATTAATATACCTCTTGCTTCTCACTTTGTGTTAAGCAAAACATGAGCTCCTCAATCAAATTCGAAATGGATGAAATGAAAATGTTCCTTATGCAAATGCCATTGGGTGCATTATGTATCTAATGATTAGCACTAGGCACGACATTGCATATCTTTGTTTCTTGCTTGAGTAGATATATGGCAATCTGGACTTCCATTGGGAAGGCGTAAAATAATTTGTTTAGATACTTAAAGTCTACTATGAACAATGGTGCGCTTTTAAATCGATAATGGTGTTAAGTGTATTGGTTATGTGGATTCCAACTATGCTAATGACAAAGACCAAAGAAAATCTACAACCTCCTATGTGTTCACCTTATGTGGTTCTAGCATTAGTTGGAAATCTCAACTTCAAAGCATAGTGGCTTTATCTACTCTGTAATCTGAGTACATAGCAGCCACCGAGGTCATTAAAAAGCAATTTGGTTAAAAGGTGTTATTCGAAATAAACTACATTGATGATAAACCTATTTTGTACTCTGATAGTCAGTCTGTAATTCAATTATGCAAAAATCCTGTCTTTCATGATAGAACAAAACACATAGATGTTAGGTACCATTTTATTAGGGATGTGGTTGAAAAAGGAGAAATTATTCTTGATAAAATTCCCTCTGAATTTAATCCTGCTGATATGGGCACAAAATGTCTTCCTGTTGCTAAATTAGAATCTTGTAAAAGAATCCTTAACTTTGGATAATGTGTCTGCATGTTTTCTGTCTTTCTTCTTGTTGTTTTTTCATGTTCCTGTTTTCTTCTTTGTATGTTCTCTGTCTGTTTTTCCTTTTTTCTTTTGTGTCTGTTTGGTATGTTTGTTCTTGTCTGTCAGTCTTCCTCTATGATAACCTACTTGTAGGTTTGAGAAATGGTGAGTTTTACCCTTGGGTTGGTCTCCTGTGTTTGAGATTGAGTTAAATATGCTTAATATTTTCTCACCCTCTATTATCTTGTCTTTGTGATAGGATGATGGAAAAAATTGGCTATGATGATAAAACTTGTTGATATGGCAGTGCACACTTCCTTGGCGACATAAAGATCTACGGGCCAAAGGTGGATATGTGGGATGTTGGCCCATATATCTTTATTTATTTATCCTCTCTCACTCGGCCCACTGACCCCACCACCCAGAGAGCTCAAGTGGCCATTACCCTAACCCTACTTCTACCTTCCCCTTTCCCGATGCCTCACTTTACCTAAACCTAATTGAGGTGCGCCTCTCTTCCCCATCTCCTCGTTTCTCCGTACCTTCCACCACCATTCTTGAAGCTCTCTTGAGCTCTTCACCACCATTAATGGCTACCCGTGCCTCCTCCTGCGTCCTCCATATATAAACACCCCTGCACTTACGTGATGTAGAGTTTTTGGATACCATGAGAGGTTTTCTGTTGTGTACTCGAGAAGTTGTCCGTGTCTTGTGAGAGAGTGTGGCTGCGGATTCCTTTGCTAAGGTCTCTGTTTGGTAGTCTGTAAAGCTCGAGTGGTTACTTTCCCTTTCCTACCTTTCACCTACTGAAAACCCTAGATCTGTTTGTTGCCGGAGTGTTGCGCTGCCTTGTGGGAAAATCTGAGCCACCGTGTCCGAGGACACCTTTTCCCAATTTTTGTGATCTGTTCGTGTGCAGACAGTGAAGAGCTAAAGAGTTCTGTAGTGCTTGAGCACTTTGTGAAGTAGGCAGAAAGGTCGGGAACCAAGCGGTGAACCCTTGGCTAGGCGGAGATACCCAACAAAACCTAAAACCACGATCCGCCATAGACTCGGTTACTGTAATCAGATGGTTGGAGGAGAAATGCCACAGCGAGGATTATCAGGGATATGGTTACTCCAAACAAACTGCTGAGTGCCAGCTTCCTTCGACCAAAATGATCGATGAGGTATATTCCGAGAACTGTACCTAGGGCGTTCATGAAAGCTACATTGAGGGATAGGAGGAGTGCTAGTTGGTTGGACTGGAATCCAGCCATTTGGACTATAGTCTATAGTCAGACTGTAATACATCACTGTGTTGATGCCAGTGAACTGTTGGAATGCCTGCAAAATCAGAAATATCAGGTGTTCAAAACTTGCCTCATCTGCAAATTTTTAATCTATCGAGCATCACCAATGAAACTTAATGAAGAAAAATCGCACAATATACCTTCTAAAGTATTTTAAATGACCAAAACAATTAATTATTTGGTTGACCATTATAACAGTATTCTTATTACCTGCAATCCAGCTCCAGCCAAGAAGGCAACCCAGATACCCCAAGCATCCACCGCCATGTACCCGGAACCTATTTTACCATAACAAAAAAAAATATAAGTTGATAAAAACATTTGAAAATAGACTTGATCACGCACTTTTACCCATTCCAATTGACAATTTATCAGTTTTAGTTCCTCTAGTATACATGAATATCATCTATATCTGAATTATACATAAACATTTCAAAGAGAAAGTCCTTTGCTTCTATACATGCTAAATTCTTCTCACTACTCATCTACCAAAATTCAGATTCCAGTTTCCACAATCATTTCTGCGGCAGCACCCATTGCACCAATCCCACTTATTCCAAGAAGAGCCAAAGCCAATTCCTCCTCATTCCATTGCTTCAGCCCCTTGCTCACTCTCTTGAGAACCTCCACATCGACCTCCAGCATCCACACAGGCGTACAGCTCACCATCAAGTTTAGATACCCGTTACATATGCCCTCCACTACGCCTTGTTACAGCCGAGTGATATCTTCCAGTCAAGGCGCTGGCAACAAACTCAAGTGCTTCTGGAGAACCTTGAGCCGTCTCTTGGATGCAACCGATGCTGCAAGTTGAGGAACCTGGAATAAATTTTGTACAAAGTTGGAGCATATTAGACTATTAGTACCCGAATACATTAAGAAATTTGACTTGGATAGGAATAGATACAGCATATTAGACGATGGTGCAGAAGATGATTTAATTGCAAGCACTGATAGATCCCAAAAAATGGCTCACTATTAGATCCTAGATAGTCGGTCTTTGGTTATTTTTTGCAAGATGGTTTGACAGATTTTTTAGTATGATGCCATGGTTATTGCATCAACAATACTAGTTATGCACCCATACGTGAAATATAAACAAGATGTGTTTACATATGATCTTTAATGTTTCAGAAATTTTTTATTAATATTCAGATCAAACACTATGTGCCATAGAAGAGTCTGCAATGCAAACATCCTCAGGGTGCGGACTGCCATAGAAGAGTCTGCAATGCAAACAATCCGTTAGCTGGGATATAGTATCATGGTCGTCTGCAAAATCTTAATAGGTTCAAATATAATGTAGATTATTTCATTTTACGGCTTCTGGACAGTTGTGCAACAAGCGAGAAGCAATGTTGTAAAAAGCGTGAAGCGGGAGTGAGGCGTTTTACATTTTTGAGGCGAGACGGTAAGCCTCGAGGCGGTCCGAGGCGTAAGCCTCGACAATAAAGAAAAAAAAATCCAAAAATTATAAATAAATTATAAAATAATAAATAACAAGTCCAACATTAAATAAAAGATTTTAAGTCTTAAAAGATCAAAACAAAGACATGAAGTGGGTATAAACAAATAATTCATCAAAAATTTAAATATTTAAGTCATCCCATTCATCATCATCATCATTGTCCTCATTTTCTCTTGTCATCTCCTCAACATCCTCATCCTCTTCATCTTCCTCTTCTTCCTCATCAATCAAATTCACTTCAATCCTTCCTTTTTTACCTTTGCCTAAATTACATACATTGTAATTATATAAGTAAATAAACATATAAAGAGTTATAAATAAAAATATTTTAACTTGAAATTTTAAATTAAAGTTTACCTTTTGAATTTGTGTTATTCTTTCTCTTCTTACTTGTAGTTCTTGATGAAGACGATGTTCCCATTTGGCATTTGTGAATCATCTAAATGATCCTCGATTTCTTGATCCAATCATCATTCATATGCAGTTTGACTTGCAACACTACCACTTTGCTCATTTGGCTCATTCATATTGCCAACATACCATTCATCATCGGAGGCCAGTGATCAACTTCGAAGGATCCTTATCTTTTGCACGACTTTTTATTTTGTGGTGTCTTGCTTTCGACCTTCTATTGTACATAATATACACCAAAGAATTGAGCTTGCATGTAGTCAAACGGTTCCTTTTCTTTGTGTGCACCTATAAAATTATAAATTAAATACTAAATAGTTATGTAAAATATAGAAATTGATTAAATAATAGCAATATATATTAAAACAAAATACGATTGAACATACTCCAATTACGCTCACAAGCTGAAGATGAACATGTCAAACTCAATACTTTTACAGCAAACCTTTGAAGCTCTGGGGTTGAATCTCCATATTGAATCCACCAATCAGCTTTTGTGAATAAAACAAAATTAATTAGTATGTAAACATTATACAACGAGATAATTAAAAATATTATTACTTAGTAACTTACCAGGAGATCTTGTTTTATAACTCTCCAATGCAGTTTGTAGCCCAAAAAGCCCATGTTTTGTTCTAAATGCATCCAATTGAAGATCAGCTTGTAACCGGTCTTCTTGTGGAATCGAGTTTTCCATGCAAAACATCAAACCCTTCTTAATTTCATGATGGTGGAGAAATTGAAGAATCGATGTCGAGGATTTAGAAAGTGAGATGCGACATGTAAATCACAATGTAACTGATTTTCCCACTTTGCATCAATGATATCCCATATTTCTTTATAATCGGCAAGTTGATTGCCCAAATTTTTTGCAATCTCCTCCTTGGCTGTATCAATGGCACCATATATAAATCCCATTGCAGGCATTTGCTCACCATCCACCATTCTCAACACTTTCACTAATGGTCTTGTAGTATTCAAAGCATACGTAACACTACGCCAAAATCGTGGATCATTTAAAATAATCTTTTCTTTGCTTTTCCATCGCTTTTGTTTGCCCAAGTACTATTTGCCCATTCTGCAAAGGTGAACATGGCTTCTAAAGGTTGCCTCGACTCAATCAAACTCTCCAAAGTCAAAAAAGCTGTAGCAAATCTAGTGACTGCAGGTCGTATGAGCTCTCTCTTTGTGAATTTTCTCATCAGTGCCAACACAAATCCATGATTGTATATAAAATTGCTCACTTTCCTTGCCTTGATCAATGCATTCTTGTGTTGTGGCGCTCTCCAAGCTTCTCAGCATCAAATCAAGACAATGAGCTGCACATGGTGTCCAATATAGACTTTTCTCTTCTCCATCAAAAGTTTTCGGTGACACTTATAGTTGCTAGCATTATCGATAACAACTTGCACCACTATGTCTCTCCAATTTCCTCCACAATGTCGTCGAAGCTTAAATATCATTTGAGCATCTTTGACAACGTCAAGCATCAATTGACTTGAGAAAAGCAGTCCGTAGGGATTGTTAACTAAGATATTGATCAAGCTTCTTCCTCTCATGTCTTTCCATCCATCGATAAGATTGAGACACCGTTTGCATCCAAGTTTTCTTTATTTCTTCAACACAAATCGTGGTTGTCTTTACTTCTTCATTCAAAATCCATGTACTCAACTCATGTCTCGAAGGAACCTCAAACCTTTCCCATATAAAGCAATGGACACGCACATACTTGCAAATGAAGGGACTCAATGCGGTTGAAAGAAATCCCATTTCAAAGAAAATCTTCCTATGTCCAATGCCACTGTCTTCTTGCTTCTTTTGCATGTTGAGACATAACTTGTGGCGGATTTGTAGCTTCGTCGAGCGAGCCTCATCAACTTCATCATCCTCATGTACAAGAAACTTATCCATCATCCTCTTATGCTTCTTGTGTCAATTTCATCATGAGAAGGGTTCGATCCATGAGCACTACCACCTCCATAGTATGCTCCAGCATCAACCATTTCATCAAATTGTTCTTGTCGTTTTTGCTTTGTCGCTACCCCCTTCTTAAGGTAGTCAGATATTTCTTGTTTTACCTCAATTGGGACTTTTGGACATGCTCTCACATTCTTATGAGTGCAAGCAAGATGATCTTTCATTCTTTCAACTCCGCCTTTAATTTGTTGATGGCAAAAATTACATTCAATATATTTGTATCCTTTAGACGGATTTGGAATTTCTGTCCCATATTTCCAAGCTGGATCTTTTCTCGAACCCATAATCCTAATTTATAAAATTATTAAACTAAATTTAAATTATTTAATTAAATAATATGAATAAACTAACAAGTAACATGCTCAACTCATATACACTGATGACGATTTACTATTTTTACAATAGACAAATCTAAACACATGATAATTTTACATGGTTATTTTAAAATATTGACCACGAGCTTAGAAGATGAGTTAATTTTGTTGATATTGAATACCTATTTCGTGAATTAGTAAAACAATTATATTATATATTTTTATGAACATCAAAAATTTTATCAATATTTCATTGCATAAAGAATAAAATTACATCAAATAGAAGTTTCTGAATAAATAAACTATCAATAATTCATTGCATACATTTTGGTTTTTCAAAATAAATTTCGTGGAAAAAAATCAACAGAAAAATTAAAGCAAATAAATTAAACCAAAATAAAAAATAAAAATATTGCACTCCTATTGACTAGTGTGCTGCGATGTAGGATGTAGAGTAGATAAAATAGATTGAAAATTGGTATATCAAATTTAGATGCATCATATGTATGTTCAGCTTTAGCCTATGCGTATTAGACAAATCAATATAATATAATAATGTTTTCACTTTTAGACAATAACACATGCATACTCAGTTACTCACACCACTCATAGACACATGCACACACTGACACACACGACACATGTTACATAAAGATTAAAGAATGTTGTTACTGTGAAGTATTCACATGAACTAGTCTAAATTATATAATATAATAATAATATTTTCAGACACACATGCACATGCACACACACCACTCACACAGACACATGCACACACACACGACACATGCACTGATGCACACACACACACACGAGACACGACACATGCACACTGTAATACATTATACAGTAGTAAGTACAGCTAAGTCTATAATATTATTTGACTTTTCAAATTCACACACTACACAAAAATGACTCACACATACACACTGTGAGATGCACAAAAACGATTCACACATACACGGTGAATAAAAAACTTACCTGGCGACGGCGGTGACTAGCGACGGCGGCGACTGGCGACGGCGGCAACTGGCGAGTGGTGATGGCGCGGCGCGGTGCTGCGAGGAGAGGAGAGGAGAGGAGAGGCACGGCGCGGTGGTGTTACGAACTAACGAAGAAGAAGAGAGGCGTTTGGAGGTTTTTACTTTTAATTTTTTAGCTTCTTCTTTTCCAACCTAATTTTTGTTATTAATATCGAATTAGGGATGGGTTACTCTGATTTTATCTTAATTTGGTATGGGCCGTTTCAATTTGGGCTCAAAACATGTAAATTGAACAAAAATTCACGACATACGCCTCACGTACGCCGCAGCGAATTTTCACCGCCTCTGCGCACTGAGGCGTACATAGGCGGTCGGTGAGGCTTGCATATGTTTTTTCCGGATGGAGGCGGTCGCCCCGGGGCGATTTCCGGCCGCCTCGCCCTGAGGCGCGCCTCGAGGCGGCCGCCTCCGGCGAATTTTACAACAGTGGCGAGAAGTGCACATAGCAGAAGCATATCCCCGCCGAGACAGTGTTGCGCAGTTCATTTGTAAATTCTGAAATAAATAGTAAATATTTTTAGAAAAATCTGAAAACTTACAGAGAGCTTCTAGACATCCTAAACTGTGTTTATGAAAAAATTTAGCATTTTAAAATTTATAAAACTCTAGACGAAACTTAAAGACCGTGAACATCGAACAGGGGATTTTAACAGCCTTGTGCAGTGAGTTTGAAAAAATATAATTAAAATAGTAAAACACATTGGATTGACCTGAAATTTGGTAGATACGTACTGGACACATATAAGTTGGACATATTTAAATTTTACATCCATCGAACCACAATAGATTTGTCAAATAAATTTATGAAGTTGCTATTTTTGCAACAAACTCCCAATTTTCAGTGATCATGCTTGAAGAATGTTCTAGCCTATCAATTCACACAAGCAATTGAACAAACACTTCCTATGCACATATCAATGCACGAAATCTTGGTGAATTGATCACCCCAAACCATAGCTAAGTTCATCATTCCAACGTGCAATCCATCTCAATTAACATACGATATATGCTGTCGAATTCAGCACAAATTCACACATAAGAACACTCCACAATTCTTGCAAAGCCACATACAACCGAGTTACATCTTAAGACAGGAAAGCAACTAGCATTTCCCCAAATCAATTTCTAAGTTAAGTTTCAAGATGAAGCAATGGCACTCACAATGATTTCGAGAAGCAATGGCGAAACGATTTTCAGCAGAGACGGTGGTGCAGACGACGCTATGCTCGTCCGGCAGCGGCGACGGCGTCTGGATAGTAGAGGAAGAGACGGGATTGGAGATTTGCAACGCTGAGATGGAGAAACGAGATGGTGGCAGCGTCCGGTAGATCCGACGGTGATGGAGATGGCAACTCCAGAGAGCTCGTCCGGCGGTGTAGCGGCAACAACGACGACTCTGAGTACCGGGGGGAGGGGGAGCAGGGCAGGGGACGAAAGGTGAGGGTTTTGTTTTAGGAGGTTCTGTGTAATGGGTTTTCAAATTTAAGTTTGTTGTATTTTAGATTTTAGATTAGATTATTATTTTTTATAATTATTTAAATTAAAAACATAGAAGGGCATTTGAGGTAGAAATGTTATATTTAATATATTTTTATTGTTGTGGTTAGAATTAATCTTTACTTAAGCAAAATGGTTAATTTAATATTTGCCTCTTTAGATAAAGTCCTTATACCATGATAAGTTATAAGATATGATCAAGCATATGATGGTGATTATGAAATATGTCTTTGAAGCTTTGTTCTTAAAATTAGTTCCGAGTGAAATGACAATTTAAGAAGGACATTAAATTATTGGAAATAACTCGCATATACGATACACACTCATAAGATGAGAATGTTGCGTTACATCAATATTAACGTAGTTGACGTAAGTGTATATACGTGAGTGCTTGTTACCCTCTAGAAATTCTTATATGGAATTTATTTTATCGAAATAAGAATTTCTAATAAATGATAGTGCATGATTAGTCATTTGACTTCAGATACTATAGTAATCTTGTATGAGTTTTATTTTATTTTGATATATTCTCTGATTACTAGACAATCATTAAAGAATTTATGTTGGATGCGATATGAATAAATATGGAGATTAATGCGTGATCGATAAAGAATCTTTCACTTGTTTAAGATGAGAGAATCTCTTACAGTTTTTATTGTTCATAACTCGAAGACTTGGCCTAGGCACGATGAATAATGATTCATTGAATGAAAATGTAACTATTTGATTATTTTGAGTTTTCGATTTAATTCTGTACTCAATATCCAATTTGGGAATTAGATAATAGAAGGACCGTAAATGTATAACGATTCATATTTATAATAGTTAGATAATAGGTGGTCATGCTACTTGCTAGATGTTCTCATGATTTATAGGTTCTTGAAATTAAAGAGTTAATTTCAAATAAATTAATTTATTGGATAAATTAATTGAATAAATATTATTTATTTAATTTGTAAAATTTGTTACAAGTCTATTACTAGTGCTAATCGTGAACCTAAGAGGTCACACACAAAAACTAGAACGTGTCAATTAAATTGATTCAATAGTTGAATCAGTTAATTAATGGTGATTAACTAATTGAGACTTGTTCTAATTTAATATGTCAAATTAGATATTCAATTACATTTATTTAGTTGAATGTTATTGGATTAACAAGTCTAATTTTATATTAAATTAATTAATAATTAATTAGATTAATTTAAATAGACATAAAATTAATTTGATTAATTTTGAATCTAGAAAAATTGGATATAATATATAGAGATATAAATAACTATATTCGGATAAAAGTAATCCGAATACAGTCCAAGAAGAAGAATAAAGAGATTTACTATGAGTAAATCACGTTAAATCAATAAGGAATTAATTCCTTAATTATGGATATTAATCATGATTAATGATGGTAACGGTTTTTATCAATTGTTTCATTTATTTAAGAGATGAAAAGATGCCATTCTTCCTCTCTTCTTGACGGTTGCTCAGTTTTTCAAGATACAACGGGTGTTTGGTTTTGCTAACGAAAAATCATTCACTTATTACGTTCTACAAAGTATGGACTTGATAGAGGGGAGACGTTTGGATCCCTATGAGTTTGATAGGCGAGCAATTGATTGCTTCTAATCTCTATATCAAACGGAGTGCGAAAAGATATACAATGATTCGATCATTCTTGCCTTACATTGTGTTAACGTGAAGTCGTTAAAATTATTGGAATGAAATAATCATTATTATTTCGAAAATTTTAATTTCCGCTGCGTTTTTCGACACGAACCCAACAATTATGTGGAGTTCCGTTGACAAAACAATGTGGAGGGAGAGTGCCACAAGAAGATGATGATGACGAGTCTGGATTTGTAGATGGATTTGGGTGGCGATGTGTTGCGTTGGGGTATGGAAGTGGATTTGTAGTTGGAATTGATATTGGTTATTTATTTTGTAATTTGTTAGTGTCTGATCAATAGTTTCCTACCAATTTTGTGTTCGTTTCTTGGTTTTGAAATAATATTTGTGCAATTTTCTTTCCTTATGGATTTTTTTTGGGGTGGGGGGTAATGCTATTACAACTTAATAAACGATTTCTTCCCAATTTCATTGAACTCTTGCATTGAACCTTACTGAGGCTGGTTTCCAAATGATGATATTCAAGTTTTTGGATTGATAAATTATTAATGCTTTTTTTTTTTTTGGAATGAATGAAGTATTACTTTTGATTGTGTGTGTACTTTGTGTTGGATTGCAGATAGTTGAGCTTAAGGTCGCCATGTCATGTCAAGGCTGTGTTGGAGCAGTGAAGAGGGTTCTTGGAAAGACAGAAGGTTTGTCGCGTGATCGTTCATATATATAAATCTCTTGGATCTTAATGTGTAAATCTTTGGTTTGGCCGGATTAACTTTAGCAATAGACGAGTTGAATTAACTTAAAAAAGAAAATAGCATATCAAACATGGTATCTGCATTGGGCTTGTTCATTTTGAGTTTGATGTGTGACTTTGCTGGTGGTGATTTTCAGTTAGGCAATTAGTGTCAATCGATACACCATAAATCCTTAGTAGGGATTGAATCCTTTCTAGCAGCATGTTTTCATACCTTTATTTTCTCAATACTAAAAATACATCTAGCAGCAAGAACTAATACCTGCAACTGCAGAGAGGTTTGATCAAATTTTAGTTAAAATCATGATTCGTCATTCTTAAGAATAATCTTGTTTATGCATGGGTAATTGGTTCCATTTTCTGAGTTGGTGTGATTCTTTTGGTTAGGCATTCTTTCTAATTGTTAAGGTGGAATTTGGCTGTTGGTCAGTTTCTTAAGTGTGTATTGCTGGACAAGAACTTTGCATCTATGCGAATATAGATAACTTTAGCGAAATTCTTGGGTCATCTCAATGGGTTCAGAAACCACACGTTTCTCTGGATCATCATAGCGTACTTCCACATATCCACTCAGAGGAAGGTCTTTTCGTAATGGATGACCCTCGAAACCATAATCTGTTGATATACGGCGTAGATCCGGATGATTGATGGAAGAAACACCAGATTCCTCTGCTCTTGATCGATCGAATGGAATTACCCCAACTGCTGCTATCGATGAAGTTATTTCAGAACCTCGATCCGACCTTTTTAGGTATAAGAATAAGGACAGTGAGCCATCTCCTGAAATCTATGAACCTGGACCCGAATCATCTTATCTAATACCTTCGAACGAAGACCTTGGAAACCCGTCCAACCAGAAGAGAGCAGATAATTCAAACCCATTGTGGAGACCCAGAATGTACTGGATTCAAGGATTCCATCACTGAGCGAAGACGAGGTTAATATTTTATTTTTTTTTTGGTGCCAATTAAGCTTAGTATTCTTATGTCGGGATTGTGGTCAACCACTGCTCTCATGTCATATTACTCACCTATCTTACTCGATACATATTTAACTTCACTCAAATCCATTTATAGCCTGAAGTGATCGGTTTTATGTTTTTAGATTTTTCTTCCATGTATTTTGTTGGAAATATAACTTTAACATACTTATATGCATGATACAAAGAGGAGATTATGTCTTAGTCTGTTATAGATTAAAGTAAAGACCAAAACAGCTTCTTTTTTTTTTTGGTAATTTAATACAGAAATTTTAAAGGCTGCGTCATGGTGGACTCGAACCCGAGACCTTTGGCCTCAGGCATTAACCACTCTACCACTACACACACAAAAATCATAAGCTACTATTTTTTTTTATCAATTAATACAGAAATTTTAAAGGCTGCGTCACGGTGGATTCGAACTCGAGACCTTTGGCCTTGGGTATTAACCACTCTACCACTAGGCCAACACACACACACCAAAATAGCTTCTACTGGCGATAAATGCCACCTAGCTAGATGCTTTTTAAATGCTTCTTGTGAATCATCCTAGAGGCAAATGATAACAACTAGTGCTCGAATTACTTCAATTATCTTTTCATGTATAAGAAAAGGTGCAGATTTTGGCTGAGAAACACTGCAATTCTGCAACTATTATTGTTCTTTATGATCTTTACCACATTAAGAGGGGTGTTTACCTTAAGTGAAAGTTTAGATAGATAAAAATAATATTGGCTAATCCATCATATACTTTGATTTATCGAACAATTTGAGCTTGTTCGACCGCCTAATATATCAAATACTCAATTATATGTATTATCTATCTAATCTATCATCCAAAGTAAACGTCAACTTCCTCTTTCTTAGGGATCAATAATGTGATTTTGTTGCATCGTTGCATTTTGTTGATTAACCGAGGAATCGACTTGTTATAACCTGGAGCAGGTGTTGAGTCATTCGACATTGATCTGGAGAATCAAAGGGTGACCGTGAAAGGCAATACCCAACCCGAAACTGTTCTTCAGGCTGTGTCGAAGACTGGGAAGGCAACCTCGTTGTGGGAGATGGGTGAGGCCAGATCGAAGTGTGCATAGGCTATTTGTGGTGTTGCAATCTATATGGTGGTGTTTGGAAAGCATGGAACAATATGTTGGTGAGACCATATGTAAGTCATAATTAAGTAGTAGCTTCTTGCAAGCATAATCGTGAAATACCTTCATTTTCTTGTATGTAAAGATAAATTTATCTCTTTAATTTAATTGATGTAAGGGAAGTGGATGGCTGGAGATATGGCTTGTTCGCGAATGTGATAAAATTGAATAATTTTCTTTAGAAGTATAGGATATGAAATGTTTATGGATTGTGAGATATGATATGCAGTGGCCTGTCGAGTAAGAGATGAATAGAGAAGTGAGATTAGATAAAATGTGAATTTTTTCTTTTGTTTAAAAGAAATATGAATTTATTCTATATTTATGACATTTGGCCTAATTATAGCTCATAAAGAGTTCATTAGTTTAGGATTTTGTACATTTTTGCGTGAAGCTATAATAACGAATTCCCTTCTCTTTTACAATTGGTGGCGTTAACTTAGTAACTTATAGGAATGGTCATAGAGATTTGTCGGCATGTTTGTCCCTTCCGATTCTTTTCATGACCTGGGGGCCTGGTTTAGATCTACAATTTTTTTTTTATTAATTTACTTCTTTTTCGTCTCACAGTAACGGTGCAATGGTTAATGTGAGTTTATGTGGCCGATAAATCTCAGATTCAAACCTCACCAAACATATCTATCTTATGCTTGGAAAGTGTCATGATCATGAAGATTCTCACGATACCAACAAAAATAAAAATTATACATCTATTAATATGTCTATTATTATTATTATAAATAGATTTTACAGTGGGAAAAAAATAGACTATGTATAGAACCTTCTTATATCGGATTAGATCTAGTGTCCTATTTTTTTTGTGCTGCCTTGTCCTACTTATATATCTTATTTTAATAATAATTTTATAAAATAAAATTTATTATAATAGTATGAATTATATTTAAAATTATATTTCAAAAGGTTTGAAGTTAAAAAATTGGATATCCAAATTATAAATTTATCAATCTTAATAATGAATTATAACTCATAAAATTAAAATTAAATGATAAAAAATAATTTATATATTTTAATTGGATGGAATAGATCTTATTTAATACTTATGGAATTATAAAGCATAAAATATTGATGAAAGAAAATTAAAAAAAAATGAAAATAGGACACCGATTTGGTACATTAAATCTCAAATCTATATATAACTAAAACAATTTCTTGACCCTATCTTTCTTGAAACCCACTTCATTTTAAGGTAAATCAATTAATATCTTTAATCAAAGACAGGAGACGGAGGTTTTACCCCATACAACAACTCTACCGTTATGAGCAGGAAACATATTACCCAAACCAGATAATTGAAACCGCTAATGAGCAGGAAACATATTACCCCATGTCACTGCCTCGCCTCATTCGATCAGTCGTTGAGAACAAATCGATTTTCAATGGAAAAGCGATTCATGCTCGGGTCATCATATCCGGGTCGGACTCAGACGTCCAGAGCAGCAACCATTTGCTCACGATGTACGCGAAACTCGATTACATTGATTACGCCCAGAAACTATTCGATGGAATGCCTGTTAGAAACCTCGTCACATGGACATCACTTGTTTCCGCTTATTCCCAAATGGGGTTGTCGGAGAAAGCCTTGGATTGCTTCAGAGAAATGGTTCTTGAAGATGGGATTACTCCAAATGATTATACTTACGTCGCCGCTCTTTCGGCTTGTGCTCAAGTAAGGGCGTTGAGGAGTGGGAAAGAGATGCATGCGAGAATATGCAGAATGGAAGAAACTGTAAATAGCTTTGTGAATAATAGTTTGGTTAACTTCTATGGGAAATGCGGGTCGTTGAAGTCAGCCAGGGTAGTGTTTGAGACCATTTCTGAGCCAAACACTGTTAGTTGTGTTTCTCTAATTTCTAGTTACACGCGGAGTGGGGAGAATGAGGAGGGACTAAGAATCTTCTTGAGGTCATTGAGGATTGGAGTGAAGATTAATGAGTTTTCGTATGGGAGCATACTACACGCTTGTGCTGCATTGCAGATTTTGGATGTTGGAAGGCAAGTCCAAGCTCTGGCTGTCAAATCTGGTGTTAGGATGGATCAATTTGTTGTGACATGCTTGGTTAATTTCTATGCAAAATGCGGTGAGTTGGGGCTGGCGAGTAGGGCGCTGAGAGAGGCGGAAAAGCCCAATATGACAGCTTGGACTGCACTGATTGGAGGCTGTGTTCATCTTGGTAAAAGCAGAGAGGCTATTGATATTTTTCAAGAGATGCTTTCGGCCGGCTTGAAACCGAATGAGCAGACATTTGCTTGTGTGCTCGGAGCCTTTAGTAGGGATGAGGAAACCAAAGGTGGTATGCAGCTCCATTGTTTGATTACAAAATTGGGAATTACTTCATTTACTTATGTCTCCAACGTGCTACTAGATTTTTATGCGAAAATTAGTTGTTTAGATGAGTCCTTCAAAACCTTTTCTGAAATGGGTTTACATGATATTGTTAGCTGGAATGCTTTGATTGCTGGCTGCATCGACTCAGGCTGTTACAGTAGCAATCAGAGTAATCAAGAGCATGTTGTTGGAGGGTTTGAACCTGATATTTACACATATTCGAGTCTTTTGAGCATTTGTGGGGACCTACCTGCAGCTGAGTGGGGCAAGCAAACTCACTGCCGCATCATCAAGCCTAGATTAGATTCTAACGTGGTGGTTGGGAGCACTCTAGTAGATATGTATGCCAAGTGTGGGCGACTGAGCGATGCAAGAAAAGTTTTGATACCCTCCCAAGAAAGAATCTTGTTTCGTGGAATGCCATGATTGGAGGCTATGCTCAACATGGATTTGGCAGAGAAGCACTTGAAATCTTTGAGGTTATGCTGAGGAATGGGGTTAAACCGAATGATATCACATACCTTGGAGTGTTGTCTTCGTGTGGACATGTTGGAGCTTTGGAGGAGGCGTTGTATCATTTTGGATCAATGACCAGGGAGTTTGGTATTGCACCAAGAGCTGATCATTTAGCCTGCACAGTCGGCCTGTTTGCCCGAAAAGGGCAAACGAAAGAGGCTTATGACTTCATAAGAAATTTTGGCAGTGCTCCTAATAAAGTAGTGTGGAGAAGTCTTCTATCCGGCTGTGTGAATAATAGGGATTTGGAGTTGGCCAGATATGCTGCTGAGAAAATTTTGCGCATTGATCCAAATGATACGTCAGCTCATGTGATGCTATCAAATATCTATGCTGATTCGGATATGTGGAGTGAAGCATCTGAAATCAGAAGATTGCTGGAGGAGAAATCAATGAAGAAGGAACCTGGTTATAGCTGGACTTAGTTGGAGAACAGAACAATATGTATGAAGTTTGAAGTATACTGATAGTGCATGCACGTGGTCCACTGCCTCGATCCACTTGGCTGCATCGGCCCTAGGAAAGAGCTCACCACCATATGTTCTTCATTCCATGAACAACCCCGATCCGAGGCAACAATCAAGCTTCATAGGATCTTTCTTTCCTGGTGCAGGTAGTCTGCAATATCATGATGCTTTTCCTTCTTCTCTGTGAAATCTTGTTACTGCTAGATGTCTTGGAGCGTTTAACAATCAAGTTAAAGCTCCAATTATTTTAGATAGTTACAGAAGCATTGGCTTATTTCATGATATAGATGCTACTGCATAAAAAATTCCATATAAAAAGTCTCCGCCCACCGAGCATAGCTTATGGTGGAGCATATACAGTTGCACCTTCACAGCTTGCGTTCTCTGCCATTACTCAAGCAGCAAGTGATTCCATGGCTATTTTTGGCAAAGAGACATCTTATACATCTGCGCTTGTCATCTGGGCAACAGAAAGAAGCATTTGCACTTCTAGTCAAAAGACATGCACTAGCTTCATCCGCCGCTTCTGGGGGATTGAGATCTGCTGCAGAATGTGTTCAAATAGTAGCATTAGGCCCCTTTTTGTTACTGGAAGCTCGTGGTCTTGCTCTTTGTCCTGGTCTTATAAAGCTTTTTTGACCCAGTGTTGAGCAAGCTCTGGATGCCAATTTGAAGCGAATTGAAGAGAGTACAGCTGCGTTAGCGGCTGCTGATGTTTAGGAGCTCACATATCCTCCTAGCTCTGTGCGTTTGTCTGGAAGAACCAGTTCAGCTGTTGCTGGTAGTGCATTGGCACATCAGCACAAGCTTTCAAGTAGTGCTCATCGTTTCAATTCAATGGTCTAGGTAAATTTTATTATGTTCAGAAGTGTGAGCAGAATATGATGAACATCTTGTCCTCAAATCTGATTCACAGGCTTGAGTGAATACTGAATATCATTTCATATTCTTACCTTTGTCACCAGGAAATACATTACCCGCAGAAAATTATTCCTAGAAACTGGTAGTTTCTAAAATATCTGACAATCTTCATTTGTGATAAACTTTTACCATCATGGTTTATGAGGTAGACAATAATGTTGGCATCTAAGTTGACATATCTGTGATAGACTTAAAAGTTGAAACACATAACTTAGTAGATGATGCCACCCTTAAAAAAATTATTTTCACAAAGAACACTGTAATAATTGGAAATATATATATTTTAATTCTAGCTATTAGTTAACCAACAAGGCTTTTATTTAATTCTTGTAATTTACTCTTAATTGCATGGTTTTATCTTTTCGTGTCAGTCCATCCATGTTCTAGGATGACTTGCTTATTCATGACCATGGCTTATTTTTTTCTGGTTTTAAAACTCTCTTGGAAGGGTGTGTTGAAGTACTTTTGGGAACAAAATATTCTGCCAAAAAAAAAAAAATCATAGATGGTGCAAACCTTGATCCTATTTACGGTGTTTATGGTTGGTTGTGCAGGACTTCTTTGAAGATGTAGGGCCCTATTAAGCATGCAGTTAGGAAGTAGAACACTGGATGGCTTGTTCCAGGTGTTCAATTCCTCCTGAAAGCTTTACCTACTTCAATGGAGGAAGAGGGTGATTTTGAGGGTTCAGGAAATAAAATAGTTCGAATAGCTGAAACTGAAGCACAACAAATAGCATTGCTTGCCAATGCATCCTCACTCGCTGAGGAGCTGTTGCCACGTGCAGCAATGAAGCTCACCCATTGAGTCAGGCTAGTTACAAGGATGATGCTTGCCCATGGACTGCCCAAACCATAATCCTGAGGAAAGGGAATGGAGGAGGTGCCTCATGATTTCTGTTGATAGATTGAAAGATAGTTTCTGCCGCCAACATGCTCTAGATCTTATTTTTACTGAAGAATGTGATAGCTATCTGACTTCAAAAACATACATAAATGGAATGCAGATTTGTAATTGAGTAGTTCCCGACTCCCATATATCAGGTATACTTCCCATTTTCAAGTTGATCAGTTGGCTTTCCTATCTAGAATCTAGATAAACTGTTTGCATAGTGGTGTTTATATCATGTGAATGCCTCTCTCGTTCTTTTGGACAAAATATGGTGTACAATCGGTTGACTTCCTTCTACTATGAACATTGCAGAGCTGCACATTCATTAATCATATGCTATCTT
The DNA here is from genome assembly GCA_036937905.1 of Salvia rosmarinus. Taxonomy (NCBI): domain Eukaryota; kingdom Viridiplantae; phylum Streptophyta; class Magnoliopsida; order Lamiales; family Lamiaceae; genus Salvia; species Salvia rosmarinus. The sequence continues at coordinate 4,360,891 of CM072818.1, read as the reverse complement.
CTATGCTTCCAGGATCTTTATGCAAAGTTGAATAGGGTGGCTAGTATAGCAGCAGATATGTTTGTAGGCCGGGAGAGATTCACCGCATTGTTGTTAATGAGGCTCACGGAGACTTGTCATTTTATGGCTTTCAGAAGATCAAACATTTTGGGATGACATTGAGGAAGGACCTAGGCCGTTGGGTGATCTTGGTCTACAGCAGGTTTGGAAATTGATTGCAGCTCTGTGATTGCTTCTATTTTCCATGCGCTTGTCTGTGCACTTAGATTCTTTAATCTTGCATTTCTATCTGGATATGAAATTTTTCATGTGTTTCGCTTCGAAAGGCCGCTACTTGTCCAGGAACTTGCATTGTGTGATGAATGTCATTATAAATAAAGCAATAGCTGCATTTTCTTTAATAGGCGTGGATCCATTTAGGTATTTTTTTTCCGTAACTGTTTTCTCACGTTCAGATTTGATTGAGCTTATTGTCCTTAGGGTAAATGTCAGTTTATGTCACAATGTTTCGCGAATTTTTAGTTAATGTCTTAACATAAGTATATTGTTATTTTGGTCCCTAATGTTTCATAAATTTCTACTAATATCCTGCCGATCATGTGATGAATGACATTATAAATAAAGCAATAGCTGCATTTTCTTTAATAGGCATGGATCCATTTAGGTAATTTTCCGTAACTGTTTTCTCACATTCAGATTTGATTGAGCTTATTGTCCTTAGGGTAAATGTCAGTTTATGTCCCAACGTTTCGTGAATTTTTAGTTAATGTCCTAATGTAAATATATTGTTATTTTGGTCCCTAACGTTTCAAAAAATTTCTATTAATATCATGCCGATCAATTTCTGGCGAACAAACAATTCCATGGCTGCCCGAGAGCCATGTCGGACTCCACATCAATTAAGAAAAAACTTGTAAAAACTCACCAAACGACGAAAAACTACCCCCCCCGGGCGCCCTCGAGATTGGTTTTCTGTAGTTTTAGTGAGTTTTACATTTTTCTTTTTATTTTAATTGATGTGGCGTCTAACATGGCTCTATGACAGCCAAGTAAGCGTTTGTTGACCGGAAATTGATTGGCAGGACATAAATTGATTTTTTTTGAAATATTAGGGACCAAAATAACAATATGCATATGTTTGGACATTAACAAATGAGTTGCGAAACGTTGGGACATAAACTAATATTTACCTTTATCTTATTTATTTTATTTTAAACAAATTAATTTAATGAATATCACGGATAGAAATAGAATGTCACTACGAAAAGCTGAACTAGAAATGTGGAATAAACTTGTGGAGATCTGTACAATAAATAATGACATTTGCTGGGAGCACCCTTTGAATATCACCCTGGATTCTTGTTGGTAAATAAACATTTGTTTGGGACTTGCAAGTTGAGTGACGAGTCCATCACAAAAAGAAGAAGAAGAAGAAAACACGTTCCATCACAAATTAAAAAAAGATGCGTTTTCTAAATGCACTTAACTTGAAAGGGTAATTCTCCTTGCAATTCTTCTTGCTCCTCTACTATCGCTTTCATAGACTTCACTGCTGATGCGCTGCAGCCAACCAACGCAATTGATTTCAGCGTGTGTATTTCACCTATTTCTGTAGGAATCTCCTTCAAGTTTCCGAATCCACTAAGATAGAGGTGCTCAAGGCATAGAAAGTGTGAGCTCTCCGTCGTCCAGTATTCCAATTCCCCACCCCCTCTCAATGACAAGTATTTGAGGCTGGGGAACTGTCCTTCAACTGTTGTCCATTTGCTTGTGCTGTCCATCTTCACCCCCTCTCTTAAGAGTTTGAGCTTCTGAAAAGGGGAAATGAACTTATCCTTCGCGACATGTATTCAAAGCTATCCATCTTCATTCGAAGTCTCAAACTCTTAAGAGAGTGAGGAAAAGTAACCTTTTCGGCAAAATCACCTCTTCCATCGACACTGCAAGAAAGAGATTCCAGCTTTCGCAGACGTTCGATGTTGTGGAAACAATAATGGTCATCATATGACTCAATTTCGTTGATTCGGAAGCAATAAATTATTCCCAACTTCTTGATGTTGGGAATTCTTCGAATCACCTCTTCATCACACTTGAAATCCTTTACTCCGGTCAGCGTTTGCAGATTCTCCATGATGATATCGTTGTCGCTCGGAGGGTCTGGGAGATGGAATCCTTTGCCATAGAACTTGACATGCCTTAGTTGAGGCATCTTCCAAATTTCAACAGATGCATTAACGTCCCTTATAGGATAAAAGACAATGAATGTCTGTAGACTCCAAAGGAGATTGATTGAAGAAGGAAGTTTGGTGTACCGAGGAGCTTGAACAACAAGAAACCGCAAATTAACTAACTCAACCATTTTCTTTAGGGAATACTTATGTCTTTCATTCCAATCATATGCTCGCACTGTCCTCAACAATCTTAAATTGGACAACAATCGAACTCTTTCATGATCACTTATGTAGGAACGGGCCTGCTGTGTAGACTCCAACGCATCAAGAACATTCTTCTTTGAAGTGCTTCTCGGAATAACAATGCGTCGTTGGCTGTTTGTGCCTCGAGGGCTATGTTTCCCTACCACATGATAAAACATCTCCTTTTGAGCTTCTCTCAAGCAGAGGTCTCTCAACAAATCATGAACTTTGCAGTACTTTATGTTTCCAGTTGACCCCAACTTGCTAACTAGAATTAGAGTTCTATCAATTAGTTCCTTTAAGTACTCTTCTGCAATTGTTTCCAAGCTCTGGCCTCTAACTGGTTTTACAAACCCTTCAGAAACCCATTGCTTGATTAGTCTCGGCACTTGAATTGCACTATCTTCGTCAAACATCCCCATATATAGAAAACAAGGCTTTAGATGAACTGGCAAATGGTTGTAGCTCAATTTTAGTATCTTCAAGCAATGCTCATCATTCTCTGAATTCACTATTGAATTTAAGCTTCTCCTAACAAATTCCCAACATTCTTTTGTTTGTTCTAGTTTTTCCAAAACACCTCCCATCACAACAATTGATAATGGGAGTCCTCTGCAACTCTGTACAATCTTCTTTCCAATTTTCTCCAATTCAAGAGGGCAACTTTTCCCCCCAAACTCAATGTTGGAGATCATAATCCAGCTACTAACCTCATCCAAAAACTTCATTTCAAGGACATAATCCCTGTCCAATTGAGAACCCAAATTCGATAACCTAGTTGTCACCATTATCCGACTACTATTACCATTTTCAGGAAAAAAATGTTGTATTTTTTCCCATGCCTCAATACTCCACATATCATCCAACACAATTAAAAACCTTCTATATGATAAATATTTGTAGAGTGCTAGTCCTACTTCATCTTCTCTCATTTTACTCAACGATTCACTCCCCTCTTTATTTGCTTGAGATAGAATTTCGCAAAGAATTTCTTTTGTGTTAATTGCTGAGAAATCGTAGCCCAAGCATTGTTAGAAGATTAAACTTGATTCATCTTCATTTATGTGCTGTCGATACATTGCTTCGCTAGATACATTGTATTGATAGGTTCATGTTAGTGTATTAAATGAGTGCAGTGTCTCTAGAGTTTCTAGGTTCATCCATTTAATTTTTATGGCCTATATAAGCAGATGATGTATTCAGTTTTTCCGGTGAACTCAATAGAATATTTTTCCTTCCTCCACATTTTAGAGTTCATCTTCTGCCAACAAAGTGGTATCAGAGCGAGGTTTCGAGAGAGAAAAAAAAATGATGAGTGGAGGAATGTTCCCTTTCCAATTTCCCAAACTCACGAAAGAAAATTACGACAATTGGTGTATTCTGATGAAAGCCTTGCTGGGATCGCAAGATGTATGGGAGATTGTAGAGAAAGGATATGAACAGCCACCAAATGAAGAAGCTGTAGAGATCATGTCTCAAGCTCAAAAAAGTGCATTGCAGAAGTCCAGAAAGCAAGATCAGCAAGCTTTAACATTGATTCATATGTGTCTCGATGAATCAATGTTTGAGAAGGTGTCCAGCGCAACAACCGCCAAGCAAGCCTGGGAGATATTGTCGAATTCCTTCAAAGGAGTTGACAAAGTGGTGAAAGTCCGCCTACAAACCTTGAGGGCAGAATTCGAAGCACTCAAGATGAAGAGTTCTGAATCAATTTCAGACTATTTCTCCAGAGTTTTGGCCGTTGTTAATCAAATGCGCAGATATGGTGAAAAGCTAGAAGATGTCCAGGTAATTGAAAAGATCTTGCGCTCTCTTGACTCCAAGTTCAATTATATTGCTGTGGCTATCGAAGAATCGAAAGATGTCGAAAAGATGTCGATCGATGAACTCATGGGCTCTCTACAAGCTCGTGAAGAACGAATGATTGAGAAAGAGTCACAAGAACAAGCTCTTTTCTCAAAGGCGTCACACAAAGGAAAAGGAAAAGCGGAGAGCAAAGAAAATTCTTTCTCTTCTAGAGGAAGAGGGAGAGGAACTGGAAGAGGTGGTGGAGCTTACGGCAGAGGATGAGGAAGAACAGATGCTGCACACTTCAACAACTCCAATGATGCGGCAACTCCGGGGCAGCCTTCAACCAATCAAAGGCAGAATCCAAGAGGACGTGGGAGAGGAAATTGGAGGAAAAATAGTGGTCGAAGGGCTGATGTGCAATGCTATAATTGTGAAAAATATGGCCACTACGCATCAGAATGCAGAAAAGATAATGCTAAAGATGAAAAGGCTTATTCTGCACAAGATGATGACGAGGAGGAATCTGCCTTCCTTTTGACGAGCCATGAAGAAAAAGACCAAGAAGTATGGTTCTTAGATACAGCAGCCAGCAATCATATGACGGGGAAGAAATCTTTGTACGTTTCTTTGAACGAGAACTTCAAAAGGAGCATTTCTTTTGGAGACGGAAGCAAGGTGACTGTGGAGGGAATTGGAGATATTCTAATTCTAGACAAAAATGGATCACATCGATTCATTTCGCAAGTCTATTTTGTGCCTGCACTCAAAGCAAATATTTTGAGTTTAGGCCAACTTCTGGAGAAAGGATACGACATTCGGCTAAAAGATGGCGGCATGACAATTAGAGATTCCAAGGCGAAGCTGATGGCGACCATAAAAATGTCAAAGAATCGTATGTTCTCTCTTTTGTTGCAGGGTGACAATGCTAAATGCTTGAAGATTTCTACATCAGACTCTACTTGGTTGTGGCATCTACGCATGGGTCACTTGAATTTTGGAAGTCTGCAGCAGCTTGGAAAAGGAAAAATGGTTCATGGCTTGCCTACTATAGATCATCCTGAACGAATGTGTGAAGGATGTGTATACGGTAAACATAGTCGAACCAGCTTTCCAAACGAGTCTCTTTCACGATCGACAAAGCCGCTCCAACTCGTATATGCTGATATATGTGGCCCGCTTAATCCTCTCTCGCTTGGTAAGAATAAATATTTCTTACTTTGCATTGATGATTTCAGTCGTAAAACTTGGGTATATTTTCTCAAAGAAAAATCTCAAGCATTTGAAGTGTTTAAAAAATTCAAAGTGTTGGTAGAGAATGAAAGCGGCTACTCTATTAAATCATTGCGGACGGATAGAGGTGGAGAGTTCACTTCCAAACAATTTGATGATTTCTGTGAGTCTAACGGCATCAGGAGATTCCTCACTGTTCCAAGATCTCCGCAGCAGAACGGAGTTGTGGAACGGAAGAATAGAAGCATCTTGAACATGACTAGATGCTTGTTGAAGAGTAAAAATATGCCTAGAGAATTTTGGGCAGAAGCTGTAGCATGCTCGGTATACTTGTCGAATAGGTGTCCCACCAAGAGGCTGGAAAAGATGACACCGATCGAAGCCTGGAGCGGAAGAAAGCCTACTCTTTCACACCTAAGAGTTTTTGGTTGTGTGGCCTACAACCATATTGCTGATGAAACGAGAATCAAACTCGATGACAAGAGTGAAAAGCTCGTGTTTATTGGCTATGATGAAAAGTCTAAAGGTTACAGGCTTTATAATCCAACAAGCAAGAAGATCATTGTTAGCCGCGATATCAAGTTCGATGAAGATGTTTGCTGGAACTGGGAACAACAAGAGGAGGATTATAGTTTTCTTCCAGTCTATGAAGAAAACTCTAATCCTTATATGGAGAACGATCAGCAAATTCAGCAAGATACTCAGCCGGCGAGCCCAGCTTCAACTCATGGTGATATGAGTCCTGCAAGCTCATCTTCAAGCTCACCCGAAAGACCAAGGAAAATGAGAAGTTTATCAGATATATATGCTGATTTTGCTGATACAAACAATACCTCGTTGTATTGTCTTTTTGTAGATTCTGAACCAATAAATTTTGAAGAGGCGGTTCAAGATGAGCAATGGAAAGCAGCGATGCAAGAGGAAATAAAATCGATTCACAAAAATGACACATGGGAGCTATCTACACTTCCTAAAGATAAAAAAGCAATTGGTGTCAAATGGATTTTTAAGATAAAGAAGAATGAAAAAGCCGAAGTCGAGAAGTATAAAGCAAGGCTCGTCGCCAAAGGCTTCACCCAACAATATGGAGTTGACTACGAAGAAGTCTTTGCTCCGGTTGCTCGATTGGAAACTATTAGATTGATCATCTCCTTGGCTGCTCAAAATAAATGGAGAATTTTCCAAATGGATGTCAAATCGGCATTCTTGAACGGATACTTAGAAAAGGAAGTCTATATCCAACAACCATCGGGTTATGTGATTCAAGGAGAAGAAGATAAGGTGCTGAAGTTGAAAAAAGCCTTGTATGGCTTAAAACAGGCACCGCGAGCTTGGAACAACCACATCGACGAGTATTTCAAGTTGAAAAGGTTTGAAAAATGTCCTCATGAATATGGCCTATATGTGAAGAAGATGGAGAATGACGACATTATTATTGTTTGCTTGTATGTTGATGATTTAATAATCACAAGCAACAATTTAGCCATGGTTGATGAGTTCAAAAGGGACCTGGCTGCTGAATTTGAGATGACAGATGTTGGACTTATGTCTTATTATCTTGGAATGGAAGTGAGACAATCTGATGAAGGGATTTTTATGTCCCAAAAGAATTACGCAGTTAAAGTTTTGAAGGAGTTTAACATGGAGAATTGCCATTCTGTCTCTACTCCTGTCGAGTGTGGCACCAAGCTATCAAGATTCGATGATGCGGAAAAGGTGGATCCAACGCTATTCCGAAAATTAGTTGGGAACTTGAGGTATCTTACTTGTTCGAGGCCTGATATTCTCTACGGTGTTGGAATAATAAGTCGCTTTATGGAGTCTCCAACTTCATCACATATGAAAGCAGCGAAACGAATTTTGCGATATGTGAAAGGTACTCTTGATTATGGATTACTCTATTCTTCCTCCGAGAGCTTCAATTTGATTGGATATAGCGACAGTGATTGGGGAGGAGATATAGATGACAGAAAAAGCACTACGGGGTACTTATTCAGTTTCGGCAATGCTGCGTTTACTTGGTGCTCGAAAAAACAGCCGATTGTCACTCTTTCGACTTGTGAAGCAGAGTATGTTGCTGCCGCAACTTGTGTTTGTCATGCTCTTTGGCTTAGAAATTTGTTGGAGATGCTGCAACTTCCTCAAAAGAAAGCTACTGAGATTTTTGTTGACAACAAATCAGCCATTGCTTTGGGCAAGAATCCTATTTTTCATGATAGGAGTAAGCACATCGACACAAGGTTTCACTTTATTAGAGAAAATATTGGCAAGAAGGAGGTAGAGCTGAAGTATATCAAATCTGAAGATCAAGTTGCTGATATATTTACGAAGCCACTAAAGTATGAAGTTTTTGCAAGACTTAGAGCAATGCTTGGAATATGCAGAATTCAAGTTTAAGGGAGGATGTTAGAAGATTAAACTTGATTCATCTTCATTTATGTGCTGTCGATACATTGCTTCGCTAGATACATTTTATTGATAGGTTCATGTTAGTGTATTAAATGAGTGCAGTGTCTCTAGAGTTTCTAGGTTCATCCATTTAATTTTTATGGCCTATATAAGCAGATGATGTATTCAGTTTTTCCGGAAGAACTCAATAGAATATTTTTCCTTCCTCCACATTTTAGAGTTCATCTTCTGCCAATAAGCACAAATATCAAAATGAGCTTTAATAGATGGCCGCGCATAAATGTTTTTGGCAAGAGTGGTCTTACTAATTCCGCCCATCCCAACGATTGGGATGTCTTGGCGATCGATCCGTCCAGCAGTGAGCTTATCCATGAGTTGAAGCATGCGATCATCAAAGCCCACCATGGTGCTGTCCAACCTAGAGAGTGAAGATGTTGAGGAACCAGCAGATGCTGAGTATTCTTGGACTACCTCCTTCTCTGCAACGATCTCCATCACTTCTTTCTTGATCAAATCCATGTCTCCTATCACCTTCTGCAGACCTTCATACAAGTCCGTGGAAGTTATATTTTCTCCATCATTATTGGGTTCCTTTAGACTTCGAAAGCAATTGAGGAACCCTCTTCTTTTCCTTCTAGGAAGACTTCGATCCACAATATGAGTTTCGATAACATCTTCAGCCGCATAAGCTGCATCTGCAATACGCATCTCCAACGGATCTGCTTCGTCGCGGTCTGCAAAAGGGGAATTTAAAGAGGAGGTGAAAAATGGATGCGGCTGCTGTTGCTGATAAGTGAAGAAATGCTGAAGTATTAAATAATGCTGAAGTATTAAATAATGTCATCCAACAACTCTTGTGTTTGTTAGTCTGTTAAACGTTTGTTAGAGTAGTTATTCGGTTGTAACCGTTTGTAACAGCTCCTCACATGCACACATGCACACGTTACTGATCTACACGCTGCATATATGCGTGTTCCCCTTTTTTCCTCTACATAGAGAAATAGAGCTCTTCTGTAATTGATGCTTTGCAAATAATTCTTCAATAAGATTTTTTCCTTCCTTTCAATATATCTTCTATCTTCTACAAATCTCTACATGGTATCAGAGCGTTTTGTATACTGAAATACATTGAAATCATAAATGACAAAGAGTCGAAGGGTAGCTTGGAACATATTAGCTGAAGAAGAAGGAGGAAGCAACCAAGAGGAAGAAGAACAACAGATGGGAGACAGATAGATAAGAAGAGAAAGAGGGAATTCAGAATCGAATGGAATTCAAAGCAGCCAAATAGATGAAATATTGCAATTACACAATGCAGATCATCCAAGTATGCAACTTGTGCATGCTCAATTAATCGGGAGTAATTTCTTAAATTGGAGCAAGTCTATAAGAAGAGCTTTAGGAGCTAAGAGCAAGCTGGAATTACTTGATGGAAGCTTGCCTAAACCAAATCCAGATTCGCATTACTATAAGCCTTGGATTAAGGCAGATTATATGATCACATCGTGGATCATTAATTCCATATCGAAAGAACTTGTTGATGCTTTCATTCACATTGATTCTACTAAGAGGCTTTGGGAGGCGTTGAATCAGAGATTCGGGAGAAGTAATGGGCCGAAGATCGCCAGATTACAAAGAAAGATTAATGGATTCAATCAAGGAAATCAAAGCATCTTAGTTTACTTCAATAAGCTTACTGCAATGTGGAGTGAATTAGATACGATTTTGCCACCTTTAACATGTAGTTGTGATTCTCGAAATTCAGCTGTTGAAAGAGAAGAAAATCAAAGACTTATGCAATTTTTGAATGGATTGAACGATGGGTATGTGTCACAGCCGCTCTAATCCAAAGGACAGATTAGAGAGAACTGGAGCTTGGAACAGTGATTACAAAACAATTAATAAGAATAATCGAAAGATTTCAAAATAACATTTATCGAACTTCGATAATCAAACCTTATTTACAAGGCAAAAGTCATTTACAGATGTAAAGGCTACAAGTTCCTTTAACAGTAGGTTCGATAATTCAGACAGATATAACTGTCAACAACAACATACAAAAATATTCAGAATATGCAGCGGAAAGCATGTGAATGCATATATGACGATATGCACCCAAGGGTATTTTCTTTCAAAACATATATATAAATACCAAAAGATTCTGACTACTCAACATCTCGCTCCATCACCATCACCAGCTCGATCTGCACATTTAAAAACAAATATGCAGGGCTGAGTACAAATAATGCACTCAGTGGCTCATGCCAAAATAATTTATCACAGTTTGAATTACTCGCCCATCAAGAATAAACACGAGGTTTTAATTTGAAATACTCGTGCTTACTAAATATTTTCTGTCATTTTCAATAAATATCGCTTGGCCAAGCATTTTCCACGTATGTATGATCCATATCCACCACAACAATTTATTCACAACAATTCCCTGCGCTGGAGAGGAGGCCTCCTCTCACAGACGCCGTGACCGGCCGAGCACCCTTTCAAGACACACAATATAAATAATCGATTGCACAAAATCCAGGCCATCTCAGCACAGGATACGAATTCTCCATCATCCTTGGGGGTACTTCCAAGAATACGAATTCAAGCATGTCATAAAGTGGGAGCTACCCAACATTATGCATCAAATATCATGGATTGGATACATACATAAAACATAAACAATTTGGGCAGGTAATTAAATAATCATTTCATAAATATTTGCTTGCAATAAAGCATCATAAATAAATCATTTGATAAGTTCTATCAATTTGAGTATAGTAAAGCCCACCTTGACTTTTAAACTTCGAATCTCGGTACGCGTGTTCTTCTCCTCGTTGCGCGTGAGTTTCACGTCCCACCTTTACGCAAAAATTTACGTTTAGAACGTTGACACGCTTTTCTAGATTTTCAAAGTTCATTCAACTTTGATAAATAAAATAATAATTCGAAGTCTTAATAATCTTGATACGTCTTAATATGTTGAAACGACGCGTATATCAATAAAATAGTTCTCGTATATCGAGAGAGACGTAATATGATCTACAGTCTCATTTTAACCTTTTAGGTTAAACAATTAACGTATAATAACGTTATTCAATAAAGTGATTTCAATTATGAAATCTTTTCTCACAATTGAGATATTCTTATAAAAGTAATACGTTTTTCACGTATTAACGTATTTCGTACGTTAATTTCGAAAGTCAACCATTTTGACTTTTCATTAAAAATATTCAATAAAACATATTTTAATCAATATAAATCGATTTTCAATCGATTTCTTTTCATAAAGCTTTAATCTTCGATTTTTCACGCAAATCGATAATTTTGATTAATATTTTCTTTCAATATTAATCTTTTAATACATTAAGCATTATTTATGCTTTTAACGTTATTTAATATAACGTTCCATCATAAACATAATATTCTATGTTTAATAATTCCCAAAAATTCAATTATGTCTAATATAATTTTTAGACATATAATATATTATTATTCTTAATTAAAAAGGAATTAAAATTCCTTATTTAACACATATAGCTCACGGCTATATCACAAAATTTTCAATCTTGTTCCAAAAATTTCTCTAAATTCATATAGTGTATTATTTTACACTGTGATCATTAATATGTATTAATATCACTATAGAAAATTTGGAACACACCTATATATATACTATAGGCTCTCGATTTTTATCAAAATAATATCAATAATTTTCCAAAAATTCTAATAATTATACACAAGCCTCAAATATTAATATATAACATAATTATAACCTATGGTTTAATAAAATCAAACCATACATCATAGAAAGGTCCAAGGTAGCTCACGGCTACTTTGTGCAATATATCAAACAATTTTTATAAAATCCTAAAAATTTACACTATGCTTATATGCTATCATATAGCACTAATACATCATAATATTATGTAATAACACAAAATAATCCATTAAATCCTAACACCTAAGTCTCGACCATTTTGAATTAATTTAGCTACAATTGTCCAAAAATTCTAATAAATTCCTACAACACCTAATCAATACTCTAGATCAATAATATGCTATTATATCAAGCATATAAAATTATACACCATAGTTCAAAGCTTGTTCATTTTCGCGTTTCAAAAAATTACACCAATGGTTTCCAAAATTCTCAAATTAATACCATGCACTCCTACAACACTATAGATCAATAATCCAACCTTAAAACATACCTAGCAATTTTCGAGCATCACTAGAATAATTTAAATAAATTTCTAAGCTTAGGAAATAAATAATCTATGCACATATTAACATATGTAACATAATTTCTAAGCTTATAACATGCTAACATGATTTATTGCATAAATAATACATGCTAAAAATAATAGTTTAAACCGTAGGATTATTGAAAAAGATAGGTTTTATCGAAGCTTGTTCGATATCTAACCTCGTTATCGGAGTCGATCGGTTGTAGGATGAATTGAACTCAAGCAAATGGAAAGAAAAGATGAAGAAATGGGTTTGGTTTTCTTAAGAAAGGTTACGGCAGAGAGGGTGAGAAAATGGAGAGAAATAAGTGTGAAGTGTTATGTGGTTTCAAAACAATATATATATACTTAGCCAAAATTTAATAATTGAAACAATACCATCTCATGCTACTCTCGGCTCTCTCACAGACCAAACACAAATGAAATAAATTAGTCAAAGTTGTGAGGTCATGATAAGAAAATATCTCTTACATATCATTAATTCCTTGTAAGCTTTATAAAAGTAATTTTGGGAGAAACAATTCAATTTGTTTCATGCCCCTAGCCATCGGCTACTGTGAAGGGGAGAATATAATTTTCAGATTTTTATGTGTTGAATAACACATGTGTATTAGATACACTTCCCCAAACATTAGTGCAATCAAGTATATTAAATTTAAGAATCAATTTGTGTTTCAAACGTCAATTATTTCGGCAATAATATAAACAATTTGGTAGTGTATTTTTCATCTACACATTTTACTTGGTAAGTGTGTATTAATACTACACTTAAGAAATTTCACAATTTGGATGATCAAAATAAAATAAATCCTATGTTATATCACATAGGATGTTTTCGGCACTTTCATCATATAAATGCCTAAAATTTCATTTTCATGCTATAAGTAGATATATAGCATAATATATATCCTAAATGATAATTTATATCATAGAAAAAATTATCGGAATTAATCCATAGGTAGAAAACCCTATTTCTCGATTTAGGGTTTTCGAGAATCATAAATAATCAACAATATAATCCCAAAATTTTCTAGCATTAATTCAATGCTAAATAATATTCAATTATATAAAATAATCATAGGAATTTAATTATCATAATTCCTTGATCGTTAGACTTGATTTTCAAGTCATCTCAAAACGTTAACGTTTGAAACGTCTCAACGTTTAAATATCGACTCATCTCAAAATGGTGAAATAAAGCTATAATCACTTTATTAAATAATTCCAATAATAATGGAATTAAATTCTAAGCTTAAAACTTAGAAAATATCACGAGCATATAAATATCGATACGTAATCGACGAGAAATAATCTTGTTGAAATACGTTAAATATTCGTATTTCTCGATTCACATTTATTTGTGAATAAAACATAGGAATTTATTATTCCAACAATAATCGATATCATTATTCGATATATAAATAATCAAATTATTATGATAATATTCTAATTGACGAAATTTATTTCGTAATTAGGAGTTTAAATAATCGGGGTATTACAGTATGAGAATGTGAGAAATCAGATACTGTTTGTAGATCCACTGCCGAGTGTGGATAAGGCATATTCAATGATATTACAGGTCGAAGATCAAAAATTATCCAGTGAGAATAATCATGAAGTCAGCAATACCATGGCCATGAATATAGGACAGCACTATGTTGATAGAGGAAGAGGTCAAGGAAAGCAGTACGACTTCAAAAACAGAAAGAGCAAGGAAGAGAGGATGAATTCTTACTGTCATCACTGTAAGAAAGCAGGACATGAAGAGAAAGAATGCTTCAAAATACACGGTTTCCAGAATGGTTCAAAAGACTAAAGGAAACAAGTGGAAAATTGCGAATCAATTTTGCAGAAAATCACAGAGAAGAAGAGAGGCAAGGAAGAGGGATGACTGCTCATGAATGCAATGCTGAAATTGGTAAAATAATTCAAGACGAGCTGGCTAAATGCATGGAAAATTGATGAGCAAAGGGACTGATAACCCCATACAAGAAAGTTTCAATGTTAACATGGTTCAAGAAAATATGAGCAACCAAGAGAATTCAGTGGACACTATGCATTTAGTATCCTTGATGGAGTGGAGAAAGAACAGAGGATTATTGATTTGGGAGCCAGCACTCATATCTGCTGCAATCCTACGTTAATGAGTACAACAGTTGAGTTGGATACGCCACAAGAAATTCATCTGCCAGACGGGAGCAGTAAACAGGTGAAATACAAAGGAAGTGTTGAAATAAATAAAGAAATTTTTCTTCATGATGTTTTACTTGCACCATCGTTTACTCACAATTTGATATCAATAGCTCAGCTAACTAGAGACAGTGATGCTCGATGCATATTTTTGAAAACTCACTTTTGATACAAAAGGGAAAATCTGACCATATCATGGGGATAGGAGAAACAGTTGGAAATCTGTATATTCTTGAACAGGTGTAATGCTATATCAACCTATTCGATGGAAGCCAAGGAGTGGCATGTGAAGCTAGGCCATCCATCGATCAAGGTGATGATGCAAATACCGAAGTTGAAAAGAAAATTTGAAGCAGAAAACCTGGAGATTTTGAAAGATTGTGAGGTATGTGCAAGATCTAAACAAACTAGAATGCCATTCTCTATTCTACATAGACGAACTACATGTTTATTTGAGCTAATACATGTGGATGTTTGGGGTCCGTATAATGAAGAATGTGTAGAAAATGTTAGGTTCATGGTCACAATTGTAGAAGACTTTAGCCGTGTGACATGGACGTACTTGATCAACTCAAATGATCAAGTATACTGTGTGTTAAAACAGTTTCTCAAAATGGTTAAAACTCAATTTGGAAAAACCATTAAAAGCATGAGAACCGATAATGGGTCGGAGTTCATTAACAAGAATGTGGGAGGTCTACTTCTTGAACTTGGGATAATACATCAAAAATCCTGTATATATACCCCTCAACAAAATGGCATAGTCGAAAGGAGACATAGAAGTTTATTACAAGTAGCTCGAGCTTTAATGTTTGAAAGCAAGCTTCCTCACAAATTCTGGTCTTTTCCCTATTGGCTGCTACATGGATTATTAATAGACTGCCCAGTCATGTGCTAGATTGGAGGTGTCCTTATTCATTATTATACGGTGAGGAACCATCAATGGATAATATTTATCCTTTCGGATGTCTAGCTTATGCAGCAAACATATACCTAATAAATCAAAGATTGAGAGTAGACGTGTGAAAAGTATTTTTCTGGGATATGCTGTTTTTCACAAGGGTTATCGTCTATATGACTTGGATACTGATCGGGTTTTTGTTGCACGAGATGTGAAATTTGTGCCTCATATCTATCCCTTTCAATCTCCTTCACCTATGCCTACTGAATCCATCTCTATTTTGCCTACGCGTAGCTGCGATGATGAGTCAGAATCAGTTTTTCCTCATGAAGTTCCTGCATCATCTAATGTTCATAATTCTGAGTCTATTGCAATCAGTGAATCATGTGATATTATACCTGTCACAGATAATAGTAGAAGAAGTATCAGAAAAGTGCAGCCTCCAGCTTGGATGAACGACTATGTTGTTGATACTGTTTTATCAGTATCACACACTTTAGCTTCTGCACCTATGATCAACTCTATTACTCCTCCTACATTTCCTTACAGAATTTCACCTTGCTTCACTTCACAGTACACTGCATTCCTTGTGAGCATCACCAACATGCATGAACCTACCTCTTTTAGAGAAGCGAGCAGATCAAGAGAATGGAATGATGCGATGGATACTGAAATCTCTGCTCTTGAATCAAATAACACATGGGAGGTTACAGATTTGCCTGCAGGAAAGAAACCTATTGGGTGCAAGTGGGTGTATAAAATAAAAATGAAAGCTGATGGTTCGGTTGAAAGGTTCAAAGCTAGATTGGTAGCCAAAGGGTATAATCAAGAATATGGTATAGATTATACCGAGGTTTTTTCTCCAGTGGCAAAACTTGTTACAGTAAGATTCCTTATTGCTATAGCCACTATATCCAACTGGGCTATTCATCAAGTCGATGTCAATAATGCATTCCTTCATGGTTTTTTCATGATGAAATATACATGGTTCCACCGTAGGGTTATACTCGTGCTCAGTCGGGACAAGTTTGCAGGTTAATCAAAAGTTTATATGGTTTAAAGCAAGCCTCAAGGGAGTGGAATTCAGAGTTTTGCTCTCACCTATTTCGCTTTGGATTTGTTCAATCCTCACACGATCACTGTCTTTTCTTTAAGGGTACAGGATCTTCTTTCGTATGTCTTCTTGTATATGTTGACGATATCCTCATAACTGGTTGTGATGAGAAGATTAATAGCGAGGTTAAAATCTATTTGAATGCAGCTTTCACCATCAAGGATCTCGAACATGCGAAATATTTTCTTGGAATGGAAATTGTGCGAGGAGTATCTGGCACGTCCATTAATCAACGGAAATATATACTTGATCTTATTGAATCTGTGGGACTTCTTGGCTGTCGTTCTGTTGGAACTCCATTACCACCAGGAATTCATCTTTCTGCTACAGGTTCGACACCTATGGACAATCCAGACTCTTTTCGCAGACTAGTGGGTAAGCTCTTATACTTGAATCTTACTCGTCCGGACATTAGTCATGCGGCTCAACAATTAAGTCAGTTCGTTTCTAATCCTTGCAAACACCATTGGGATGCGGCATTACATGTGTTAAAGTATTTAAAGGGGTGTCCATCACTTGGGTTATTCTTTCCCTCTAATGGCTCTTTCGAAATCAAAGGATTCTGTGATGCGGATTGGGCCTCCTGTTCTGACTCGATGCATTTTCTTGGTGACTGTCTTGTGTCTTGGAGGTGCAAGAAGCAAACTACCGTCTCTGTATCTTCGGCTGAGGCGGAGTATCGAGCTCTTAGTGCTACGGTCCGTGAGCTCTTACGGATTTCTTATATCTGTCGACATTTTGGTGTATCTGTGTCTCGTCCAATTCCTCTCTTTTGTGATAATCAAGCGGCTATACACATTACTAAGAATCAAGTATTTCACGAACGCACAAAACATCTTGACATTGACTGTCATCTTGTTCGTGATCAGTTCAAAGCAGGTTTCTTAGTTCCATTTTACGTCTCTACTCATAACCAATTGGCTGATGTTTTTACTAAGGCACTTCCTGGAGTTCAGTTTCGTTTATTGTTGTCCAAGCTTGGCTTGGTTGATATACACCAAGTCCAGCTTGCAGGGGGTAAAGAGGAGGTGAAAAAGGGATGCGGCTGCTGTTGCTGATAAGTGAAGAAATGCTGAAGTATTAAATTGTTGGCGTCAAATGCAAACCCACAACGACACCAATGCAGCGGAAGCAATAGACAAAGCACGAGAAACACATTCAAGCAATAACAATGCACCCGCAAAACAAGCAATAACCAACAAGCTATCAAAATATACACGAAGATAAACAAGACACGAGATTTACGTGGTTCGGCAAAGCCTACGTCCACGGAGCAACACCAATCGTAATATTGAAGAATTGCCTGCGTGAGGAAGCCAAGAGTTACACCCAAGGAAGAACAACCTCTCCTTGTACACTCTCTACCTCACACTTTCTTTTCCTCTTCAAAGTCCTCACAATCTCACTCTCTCAATCTCTCGTGAACCCTCTCTTTGTTTCTCTCTATTTGCTGCACACACAAAAAAAGCTACTGTATCCCACAGCAAAAAACCAAAAGAAAACTGCCCTCTTTTCCTTTCTATATGCTGCCCGCAACAAACTAAAGGAAAAGCAAGAGAAATGGGCCAAAGGGCCAAAGAAAGAGTTTTGGGCCAACTTAAGTTGTTGACCAACTTGACCAGCCCAACAACAATTCTCCACCTCGTACATCATTTGATAAACCTCAAATGTTGGACGAACACGAGACCGAATATACCACTCGCGCCAGCTGCACCAATATCACCATGGCTGCCTACATACCCACACAAGGGATCAAGCTCATGTAGTTCAAATAACAGGGGGGAAGCTCCACCTCACCCCAACACCGCCCCGCAGGGCTGCCCCGTCTGAATCATCAACACGGGTTGATATGTAGCAAGTCCAAACAGTGTTGGAACTTACCACCCGTCACCACCTTGGTTAACATATCTGCTGGGTTCTCATCTGTATGCACTTTCATAAGAGAAATATCACCTTCCTCCACGACATCCCGCACAAAATGATACCTGACATCAATATGCTTGGTACGAGCATGATGAACTTGGTTCTTTGCCAAATGAATTGCACTCTGGCTATCACACCATAAGTCCACACGATCCTGCGTAATCCCGAAGTCACCTAGAAGACCCCATAACCACAATGCTTCATTCACTCCCTCTGCCAATGCCATGTACTCCGCCTCAGTAGTAGAAAGAGCCACTGTAGCCTGCAACATAGATCTCCAACTAACTGGAGCGCCGTGTATACTGAACACATACCCAGTAGTAGATCGTCGTCTTTCTAGATCACCAGCATAATCCGAGTCCACAAATCCATTAACCTGACAAGTGACTCCACCGAAACACAATCCGGTATTGATGGTACCCTTCAAGTACCTAAGGATCCACTTCACAGCTTCCCAATGTGTCTTTCCAGGATTAGCCATAAACCTGCTCACAACACTAACTGCTTGTGAAATATCTGGACGAGTACACACCATCGCATACATCAAACTACCAACTGCACTAGCGTAAGGCACTTTCTCCATGTGTGCTTTCTCTTCCGCTGTATTGGGAGATTGCTTACCAGAAAGCCTGAAATGGGAAGCTAGTGGACTCACCACTGATTTAGCATCTTACATCCCGAATCTCTGTACAACCCGCTCAATGTAGCCTTTCTGGCTTAAGAACAATGTACAATCTGACCTCTCTCTTCTAATCTCCATACCCAGTATTTTCTTAGCAGCGCCCAAATCCTTCATCTCAAACTCTTTACCAAGTTGAGATTTCAGTCTATCTATCTCCACCTTGCTCTTCGAAGCAATAAGCATGTCATCCACATACAACAGAAGATAGATATACTCACCTCCAGGAAGTCTCCGAATATAAACACAACAGTCATACTCACTTCTGGAATACCCATGCTTCAGCATGAAAGAATCAAACCGCTTGTACCACTGTCGAGGAGATTGCTTCAATCCATAAATGGATTTCCTCAAGCGATAAACATGATCCTCTTTACCCTCAACCTTGTATCCCTCAGGTTGACGCATATAAATCTCCTCCACCAAGTCTCCATGCAAGAAGGCGGTTTTGACGTCGAGTTGTTCCAGCTCAAGATCACCATGAGCAACAGCACTCAACAGCACCCGGATAGAAGTGTGCTTCACTACTGGAGAAAAAATCTCATTGTAGTCCACTCCCTCTTTCTGTGCAAATCCCTTTGCCACTAGTCTCGCCTTATACCTTATGCCACCGAGCTCGGAGTTATCCTCTTTCTTCTTGTAGATCCACTTACACCCAATAGCTTTCTTTCCTTTAGGCAATGGGAGAACTCCCTCCAAAACTTGATTTTTCCGAAAAGACTCCATCTCTTCTTCATTCGCAGCCAACCAGTTTGCGTTGTTCTTATCTCGAATAGCCTCTTGGTAAGATGCTGGTACCGCATCCTCCTCTGGTAGTGCGCACCCAACCAAGTTAGCCTGCCCATAATGCTTCAAAGGCTGATCTGATCCCAGCTTTTGTACCTTCTTGTATGCTCGCTTTGGTCTAGTGGAAACCAAATCATCTGCGAGCTGCTGTTGGTGTAGGACCTCTACATTCTCTTGATCAACTGTCTCGTGTTCAGACTCATCATCACTCTGTTCTCGAGTGTCTCCATGAACTGCCTCTTGAACACGACTAGAACCTGGTTGGTCTTTAGGTTCTATCTCGATCACCTGAGACTTGACCGTCTCATTTTCATCTTCACCTGGTATTGCAGCTTTAAACTTAGCTGCCATGGAATACTCATCAAAGGTAACATCCCTGCTGATTATGAACTTTGAATCTTCTAAGCACCACAGGCGATAGCCTTTCACTCCTGTCGCATACCCCAAGAATATTGCCTTCTTGGCCCTCGCCTCAAGCTTTCCCTCGCTGACGTGATAGTATGTTGTGCATCCAAAAATTCTGAGCCTCTCATAATCTGCATGTTCCCCAGACCATAGCCTGTAAGGAGTATCTCCATCTAGACTCGAATGTGGAGATCGATTGATTATGTGAAGAGCTGTAAACATCGACTCTGCCCACCATTCTCTTCCTAGCCCTGCATGTGATCGCATAGACATCGCTCGCTCTCGCAGCGTCCGATTTAGTCTCTCCGCGACCCCATTCTGTTACGGTGTATTCCTGACAGTCCATTGCCTCGCAATTCCTTCCTGGTCACAGAACTTCTTGAAGGCACCATCTGTACCGTTGTCAGATCTCAGTGTCTTCAATTTTCTTCCTGTCCTGTTTTCAACCATTGCTTTCCACTTCTTGAACGTGTCAAACACCTCATTCTTATGCTTCAAGAAATAAATCCAAGCATATCTAGAATGATCATCAATGAACGTGACATAGTACCTGGATCCTCCCTTAGAGATAACTGTAGCTGGCCCCCATACATCCGTGTGCACATAATCCAAGATGCCTCTGCTCCTGTGTTTGCTGGCCCTGAACTGAACTCGGTGTGCTTTCCCGTACACGCAATGCTCGCAAAACTCCATGCAAGGCTTTTCAAGTTCTTGACAAACTTGCTGCAGAGCGATCTAGACCCTCTCTCGACATGTGTCCGAGTCTCCGTGCCATAACCGGGTGTAGTCACCGGGTTGCTACCAGCCCACTTACTCCAATCGCCGCAATTCACATCACCGTAGTACCCAAAAGGGTATACAAGTTCCTTTGACGGATACCTTTCATCACAACTAAAGAACCCCGAACAACCTTCTTGACTCCATTCTAATTAACAATTTTACATCCAGCGGAGTCCAACGCACCAACAGAGATAAGGTTCTTACGCAAATTTGGGACATGTCTTACCTCATTCAAAGTTCTGATAACTCCATCATGCATCCTTATTCTAATTGAACCAAGCCCCACTGCTTTACATGAATGGTTATTACCCATCAACACAGTTCTACCATCTACCTCATTATAGGTAGTAAACCACTTCCTATTTGGAGACATATGATAAGAGCAACCCGAATCAAGTAGCCATTTATCAGAGCTTACCTCATCACAATTGACCGAGAAACAATCACTCAAATCCTTTTCCTCTGAAGCATAACCAGCCTCTTGTGTCCCTTGTACCTCTCTGTTGTTGTTGTCGTTGTTCTTGTTCCTGTTCTTCTTCCAAGTTGCCCTTTTGTTTGGGCAATTTGCTTTAAAATGCCCAAGTTGCCCGCATTTAAAACATGGTCTTTCTGCAAGAGGTTTAGAACTGGATCTCGACTTTCCTCCCTTGCCTTTCCCTCGCTCACGGCCCCACCCTTGTAAATAACCCTTGTGCTTGCTCCTTGTTACCACTAGTAGCCATACCACTAGTTGCAATCTTTCGAAGATCATCCGCTAGGAGTGACGTCCTAGTCTCATCCATCGTTAGATTATCACCCACAAGCATCAAAGTTTGTACAAGATTTTCATATGATTTTGGCAATAAAAGAAGTAGCATGAGAGCTTGATCCTCGTCGTCCACTTTCACATCTATATCTTTCAAGTCCGATATACACCTATCAAACTTGTTAATATATTCCCCGATAGGTGTACCTTCCTCCATCTTGCAAGTATACAATTTAGATTTCAAGTAGATCCGATTTGTTAGAGTCTTTGTCATAAAGTTTGCCTCTAACTTCAACCACACGGCCGCCGCCGTTTCCTCACTATCCACCAAGAAAGCAACATCTCTTTCAAGGCAAAGAATGATCGAGGCGCGTGCTTCAAGATCTAACTCTTCCCAATCCTCATCCTTCATGTCTTTAGGCTTCTTTTCTTTACCCGCCAAAGCTTTGTGCAGCTTTTGAGAAATTAGCAAATTTTTCATTTGCATCCTCCAATAGGAAAAATATTGTACCACTTGTAGAAGTCATTTTTCACTTGTTTCACAAAATTGTCTCTCACAGGACTTTTATCGAACACCTAGAGTGCTTGTCTAGAATCAGTCTCAAAAAACACCTCAAATGTGAGCTCAACCACCCAAATTCGAAATTCAAGCTCTGATACCAATTGTTGGCGTCAAATGCAAACCCACAACGACACCAATGCAGCGGAAGCAATAGACAAAGCACGAGAAACACATTCAAGCAATAACAATGCACCCGCAAAACAAGCAATAACCAACAAGCTATCAAAAATATACACGAAGATAAACAAGACACGAGATTTACGTGGTTCGGCAAAGCCTACGTCCACGGGAGCAACACCAATCGTAATATTGAAGAATTCGTCCGTGAGGAAGCCAAGAGTTACACCCAAGGGAAGAACAACCTCTCCCTTGTACACTCTCTACCTCACACTTTCTTTTCCCTCTTCAAAGTCCTCACAATCTCACTCTCTCTCAATCTCTCGTGAACCCTCTCTTTGTTTCTCTCTATTTGCTGCACACACAAAAAAAGCTACTGTATCCCACAGCAAAAAACCAAAAGAAAACTGCCCTCTTTTCCTTTCTATATGCTGCCCGCAACAAACTAAAGGAAAAAGCAAGAGAAATGGGCCAAAGGGCCAAAGAAAGAGTTTTGGGCCAACTTAAGTTGTTGACCAACTTGACCAGCCCAACAACATAAATAATGCTGAAGTATTAAATAATGTCATACAACAGCTCTTGTGTTTGTTAGTCTGTTAAACGTTTGTTAGAGTAGCTGTTAGAGTAGTTATTCGGTTGTAACCGTTTGTAACAGCTCCTCACATGCACACATGCACACGTTACTGATCTACACGCTGCATATATGCGTGTTCCCCTTTTTTCCTTTAAATAGAGAAATAGAGCTCTTCTGTAATTGATGCTTTGCAAATAATTCTTCAATAAGATTTTTTCCTTCCTTTTTCAATATATCTTCTATCTTCTACAAATCTCTACAGAATTGTAGCCTTCAAGAAAATCCTGCAAGAAGGTAACAATTTCAGTGAGAGATTCAACTTGTTGTTTGTCGAGTGATATTGGAGGGAAAGGATGTTGCTCGATCAGATCTATGGTTTGCATAACTGAAACCAAGGCTGCATAGGCCGCCGCCATGATCAATCTCAGATGAATGAAAACAGGGTTAATTTCTGAGGATATTGGGAAAGAATTTGATAGAATCTGAATGTCCTAGCCTTAACTGTGCTTAAATTAATTAATTATGTGTGAGGTGCCAAACTTGCTGATGAAACTCGGGTGGTTGATTGATGCATCCAAGAATAAATTATGATTGATGATAATGCTCGAGCTGGTTGATATTGATTAGGACATAGTTAGGCAGTTTCTTAGAAATTTCCGAGTAGGTTCAAAACAGATGTAACCCACTTGAGATCCTACGTTAATATATTGAAGAAAAATGCATGTATGAAACGATTATTTGCAATTTAATGCCAATTCTTTGGGGTCATTCATAATATACACTCAATTCTTTGGGGTCATTCGTATCAAACGATCCTATTACATTAATTTATTTTAAGTGAACTAGTAGACACACTGCAAAAAAATTGTTCTTCAATGGAAAAGCTATTCATGGGTCGGATCCAGTTGTCCACAACAGTAAGAAACCTCGTCACTTGGACTTCACTTATTTCCGCTTATTCCCAAAGGGCTGTTGAATAAATCCTTGGGTTGCTTCAAAGATATAGTTCTTCGTGATAACAGTGGCGGATCTACACATAGGCTAAGGTGAGCTTTAGTCCACTCCAATCTTATTTATTTTTTAATTTTTAGTGTTAGTAATTGTTATCACCGCCGTTAGCTCACCCCTCGGTGATCACGAAGAAGAATTATGATAAGATATGAAGAGTAATAATGTGAATTCTTTTGATAAAGACAGAAAAATATTAAATTTGTAAACCCTCCACATCAATTATATTAAACTTTGTAAATGTGGGAAGAATAAAAAAATGTGGAGCTGTTCTTTGACTTGTAGAATTAACAATAAGTGAATCAACACCCATAGTATCTCTAAAAAAATAAGTGCATAGCATATATAGAAGGATCTTTCATAAGTAATGAAATTTGACTCAATTAATAAACTAAGATTAAATATGTAACACTAAAAGTAACGAAATATGTAACACTAAAAGTAACTATCTCTAAAAAAATAAGTGCATAGCATATATAGAAGGATCTTTCATAAGTAATGAAATTTGACTCAATTAATAAACTAAGATTAAATATGTAACACTAAAAGTAACGAAATATGTAACACTAAAAGTAACGAAATATGACTCAATTAGTATATAGAATGCCTTTAAATCTTAAAAGTCTCATATTCGATCAAGGACGTAAACAATATGATCATAGAGTCTCAATAATTATTTTAAACTCTTTTAGGAAGTTGATTGCTAGAATTATTAAGAAAATCCCTTAGCCACTATACCACTAAAAGTCTAAAATGATTTTATCGTTCAAAAGTTCTCATTGTAGGAAAACTCACTTATCAAATTTGAAGTAACGAAAAGAGGAAGAATCGAAGAAGACAGTGTATCCAGCCTTAACAAAATTCCTAGATTCGCCCCTGACTCCAAATGGTTATATATGTACAATCCAAGACAACAATTGGAGCCTCATAGAGTCTTATTTCCAGGTGCAATATCATGATACTTTTTTCGTCGTTCTCTATGTAATCTTGCGATAATAAAAAGGTTGACTTTCGAGTTAGACTGAGTCTCCCAAATATATGAGAAAGTAGACACCATCAGCACTTGCATTTTTGGTCCAAAAAGTGAAGAAAACTTTGCCCCTTCCAGATAAACAATGCTCGTAAAAAATGTTTCTGCAAGAAATCTTTTGTGCTGTTTTTTCAACAACTCATAGTGTTTTCTATTTGAAGAATTGGTACACAACTGGAAGTATTTCAACAATCTGAGAGGAAAAAGAAAGAAAGAAAGATATATCAGCCAATCGGCAGCTTTTTTCATGACAAAAAGTTTGAATAAAGCGAAATATATGTTTTCAAATCTAACTTATTAACACGCCCAAAATTGATCACCACTTTCTGAAATACCAACCTACGTCCTCAGCTATTTTTCTTTCAACTCCCCAATTAATAACTCATCTTTATCCGAGAGTGTTGAGTATGAGAATACGTGTAAAGTATGTGTGTATCGTAGAGAGTGCATACCCTAAAGCGTCGTAGAAGGATGGTATTTTTAAGGGGTTTCCCTGTTATACCTGGGGTTTTTTTAAACACACATTCCCAACGGTTGGGCTGTTCGTGTCATGTTTCGTGCTCATCGAATTACGCGGCGTGGGTGGTTAGCTTCGCATTTTACCGACACATAGGCGAGTGCACTTTTTAATTAGTTGCGGAATGGTTGATAGCCCGTTCTCGCTTCAGAGGTGGGTTCGGCTTCACCTGCGGCCTCTAATCTTTGCTCGTGACAGCTCTTTTGGAGCTTCTGGCCTCAAAAATTTAGTTGGACGATTTTTTTCCATGCAAAACTATTGATAAAATCAAGACCGACTAAACTGATACAAGGTCTCGAGTAATACTTGACCTGACTCGTACCCATACATGATCAGATATTGGGTATCCAATACCCGATTTCATATGGAATCGGGTCTTTACCGCGTATTAAATATTGAATAATTTTGGGTATCGGGTATTATCAGTCGGGTAATCCACGCATACCCAATATCTTAATTTTAAATTAATTTTCTATATTTTTATATATTACTTCTCTCATCCATTCAAGATAATTCGTATTCCATTTAAAATGCTCCATCCAAGATTAGTGCATTTCCTTTAAAAAATAATTATCTCTTTAAAAAGTTATAGATCCTACCTACTTTTTATCAATTTAATCACTTTATCCTTTTTCTAAATAATCGTACCGAAAAGAAATGAATCGTCTTGGACGAACGCAGAGAGTAATATGTTACTTAATTATTCAAAATTTGAAATTAAATATATTGATTACGGCTCTTTTTCTCGGACCTCTCTGATCCTCTCCCTCTCTCGCCTCTTCCGCTCCACTGTGCGCCTCACCCACCTCTTCTGCGTTGTTCCCCCCTGGCGCCGACGACGCCAGCTCGCCGACCACCTCCGCTCCTCGGAGGTTGCTCTTCAGCGGATCCGAGAGGCCGGAGAGTCGCGGAAGACGAGATCTGGGTCGCGAAGCTCCGGTCGGTCTGCCTGCCGGAGGGGATCCGTGAAGCACATCAAAAGCAGCGAGGATCTGCTAAACTTGAAGCAGCTGGTGGCGATATAAAAAGGGCAGTATCAAAATTAGGAAGAATTGGATTTGTATGGCCTGAGTCTATCATTTGGATTTTGATATTTAGGAAGAATTGGATTTGGGGTGAAATGAAAATTAGTAAAGGGACGTCCACCGAATAGTTGACTTTCAGATATGAGGTGGTTGAATTTCAAAGAACCTGGTAATTTTAGGTACCCTAATTTCAAAGAATCTTGGTCCGAACTGAATTATTCGTTTGAAATAATTGGCCCTAATTCATCTATTAGAATAATATTGTAAGTCATCAAAATAATAAAAGTCTTCGAAACTAACCGGAAATCCGGACATCGATAATCAGATGCTCTTTTGGCTGGTTGGTTTTTCGACAAGGGATGCTTTTTTCTACAAGGGATGCTTTTTTTCTAAAAGCTGAGAACATATTCGTTCTTTCATCATATAAAATTAAACCACTAAAGTGAAATTTGCGAGTTGCACCATTATTATTTCCACCACTTCCACCATTACCAACTATATAGTTTGTATATTAAAAAAAAAAAACTTCTCCCACTTCATTCCTTCCGCCACCATCGCCACCGGCAACCACAACCACCGCTTCTCAGATCAGAGGAATGACGGCTTTTGGTGCAGTCATTTCACTTAAGAATACAATTGATTATATTGTCCATTCTTCTCATTTTAGCCTCGTTGAGCCCTCTGTAGATATCATACAACTCGCCTACAATGAGTTGCAGCCCTTGCACGATATTCTGCAAAGATTGGACGTCACAAGCAAAAGCAAGAGCAGGAGGAATGTGAATGCTTGGGATGGAAGAATCAAAGAGAGCGTATGGGAATTGGAAGACTTGTTGGAATCCACTTTCACGGATCAGATTCTTCCACAATCTAGAAGCAGTGGGGGTGAGAGAGCTGTCTTGTTATTCTCCATTGATCTGCGTCCCCTGGAAGATGATGTTCATTCCTTCATCCACACGCTCAAGGATATGGAAAAGCGCTACATGGATGAATTACGTAATATGCCTGAAGACGACGAGGAGGAATCTAGAATTGATCTTCTTGGTGGAATGCAGTCAAAGATGACTGGATTATCGGATCAATTCAAGAATGTCAAAAGAAAATTCTTATGCAGGAATGTGGCAAGAAGGCTGTGTACGCACTTGTTGGAACGGCAGGCGTTGGGAAGACCACTCTTGCTGAGCAAATTTTTCAAGATCCAGAAATCAAGAGCTATTTTAAACATCGTGAGTGGGTCAGAGTAGGCAGAAAACATCAACTTGATCAACTTTCACTGGACATTCTAGCTCAACTCTTTGAAATTACACTGGATGAAGAAATAGACGACGACAACTTGGAAGAAATGTTCGAGCGCAAGAAATGTCTCATCGTGCTGGATGATGTGTGGGAGCAGCAAATAATGGATCCCTTGATAGATTCTCTTCCATATATTAAACGTGGATTGATTCAAATCTTGGTTACTGCTTGAGAGTGGAAGGTAATTAAAAATACCAGGGAAATGAACAGTTTTTATACCATCGATGTGGTGCGCTTTTTGAATGAACAGGAAAGTAAGGATCTGCTGTGCGAGAAGGTGTTTGGTGAAGAGATGTGCCCTCCTCAACTAGACAAAGCCGCCACCGAAATTGCCAACAATTGTGAAGGTCTTCCTCTCATGATAGTCACAGTTGCTGGCATCCTATCAGTAAACCCCCAGAATAGAGACCCAAGGTACTGGAACGATGTTGCAGACATGCGAAATTCAGTCTTCACGGATGCATATAATGATATATCAAAGGTACTTTTCCCAAGTTACGACTACTTACCACAATACTTAAAAATGCTTTTTCTGTTTATGGGAGTTTTCTCTCCAGAGTATGACATCCCCCCATCCAAGATCATCAATATGTTGACTGCTGAGGGGTGGTTTGTTCATACAAACAAAAAGCTACCTTTGGAAGGCGGGGTTCGTATGGGTAAGCGTATGGGAGGTGTTAAAAATTTGACTGCTGAGGAGTGCTTTCTTGACACAAGAAAAAAATCTTTGGAAGTGTCCCTTGAGAAATGTCTGGACGAGCTTTGTATGGATAAGAATCTTGTTTTATACAACAGAAAGAGCATTTTTTGGTACGGGAACATTCATTCTGGCATGTTGTGAGCTTGTCGGCTTCATTCTACGTGGCGGCATGTGTGTAGAGGAGAAGCTCGGAAGAACAAGTTTTATCATGTCTGCAATAAGCTTGTTGATGCCTCAGAACAAGGTCAGCGCTGCTTGTGTCTCCACAATAACATTTTGTTTGGCATCAAAGATTTCTGCAACTCAGTGAAAATGAACGGTGCATCCTCTTCTCGTTCAGTCCTTTTTTATGGTCCGTACCACCAATACCCAGTCCAGATAGATGTCGGTTTCAGGTTGCTTAGGGAACTAGATGCTCTTAAACAACGTTTCTACACTTTCCCAACGGAAATTCTGTCACTAGTCCACCTAAAGTACCTTGCTCTAACTTGCAATGGAGAAATCCCTACAACCATATCCAAACTTTTCATCCTTCAAGTCTTGATTATCCATCCACATATGAACATTAGATGTCGTAGAGCTCCATCATATGTCCCAATACAAATATGGGATATGCAAGAGTTAGTGCATATTGAGATCTTGGGAAAGAGCCTTGTAGCTCCATCTCATGTTGCTTCTTTGGAAAAGCTCTCAACACTAATAGGTGTGAATGCAAGCATTTCTACCATCTTGGAACTCTCCAAACGAATTCCTAATATAAGGAAATTAGGAATTCAGATCGAGCGAACGCCTTATGATGACCATGATGACCTTTTGAGTTGCTTTGGTTGCATTTCAACACTAGGAAGTTTGCGGACACTTAAATGCAGTATCATAAATCCTGTTGTCCCTGCGGCTCCTAGTCCATTGGTGGTTGCCATTTGCTACGATGTCCCAGCGGCTCCTAGTACGTTGATGTTGCCACCGCTTGAAAAATTACATTTGAGTGGCATGGGTTTTCCTGGGAATACATGGATGCCATTGGCTCTTTGGAATTTCTTAAAGTGCTCAAATTGAGATCCTACGCCTTCGGGGTTCAAGTGGGAAACAAAGAGGAATATTTTCCGAGACTTGAGTTTCTGCTAATTGAAGACAGTGATTTGGAGCAATGGGAGCAGAATCTCGAAGCTTCCTGAGCTTACCTACCTAAGTTTGAAACATTGCTACAAACTGAAAATGATCCGTTGGCAGTCTGTTACTAAAGAGAGAAAGATGGAGTTGGTGGACTGCAACCCTTCAGCTTTGAAGTGTACCGAACAATTACAGGTTCCATCATATGGCAGCATTGAAGTTAATGGCTCTTCTTCTTTTGACGAGAAACCGGTTGCAATTAACTTTGAAAGGTTAGTCTTGAAACTGCAGATCAAATGATGTCTTATTCTTAATATATATTTCATGATAACTGTGGATGTCAAATTCTGATTACACTCACAATAGACTTAATTTAAATTTTGATGTTACAAAATATTAGTCAGTCTATAAATGAGTATTTCACAACTAAAATGAGTGACGTGCCGCTCCAATGTGTGCGGGTGCGTTTGTAGGTTTATTATCCTCCGAATATTCATGTCCATGTTCTTCTTTTGACCTTGAGTTGCGATGAGGCATTCTTTGTCAGCATTTGTTGTTTTTGTACAACATCTTGTACTTTTCATACTCCGCTCTTTCTCTTTCAAAGCATTTGGTCATCAAGTTGAGTTCATCAAGAGTTGGCTTAGAATTCTTGAGTGAAGAAGTTCCTTCAACTGCTATCAATATGTCGCCAATCTTTGCCTTGAGGAAACATCACTGGTTGCTAATGGTAGTTCATCTTTAGCTTGATTTGATTGTTAGGTTCGATCTTTTCTTTGAAGTTTGAACTTCCAAGCTTTATCAGTGAAAACTACTTCAAGTGTGACTTTGGAAAGATCCTAAGTGGTTAGATACGTAGTGATGTATGTATCTGATAGGATCACCTCAACCTATCCACCATTCACGAGCTCTTGAGCAGCAATTCATCATGAAAATATGAAGTCTCTAATGGCAATTATCTGTTCACTCGTGCTCGTGTGCGAAGAAACGAAGAAATGTGAAGATAAAGGAAACGAAACAATTCTCATTCAAAACTGGAAATTTGGGTTACTCCTTTACAGACTCTTGAGAGCTATTTATACAGTTTCGATGAAGCTAAGTGGCTCTCTAACTAACCTCTAACAACCTCTAACAACTTTCTTAACAACTAACTAACTCGACTAACTCTTCTTCCTTGAGCTGTAGATTCATGCCACCTGTCTTCTCCGATGCTCGCTGCTTTATTTATAAAAGCGTGCTCCTTTATATTATGTTTCTACTGAGGTTTCATGACAGTATCCCACTTTGCAGAAGAAGCTCTAATGATATTCAAATTCATTGTTTATTCTTGGACTCCTTTCTAAGTCCTACAATCCATTTATGATGTTGGTGAATCTTCATGGCAGTGATTTATTTATCAATTTTCAGGTACGGGGAGTTGTGCTATATCGCAGTGCCCGAAAAACCACGTTTGCCGAAAAACCCACGTTTGCTGGATAAACCACGTTTGCTGGATAAACCACGTTCTTTATCCCTTTGTTTATAATTTCAATTGCCTGTATAATTGCATTGTCACCTGAATTTAAAAGTTGCCACTTATTTTGGATTCTATTAAGGCCTATATCCTTAATGATTATGTATTGAATGAAGATTGTTATCGGTTGGTTTTTTTGTGTTATGCATGATTTTCTCTTTGTTTGGTATCATCTGTCATCATTAGGTTTGTCTAATTTCCTAGTTTAACTGCTTGAATCTCTGCATCACTTATTTTGTGCCTTTATTTTCTAATGTTAACCAAGAATTAGGATACAAAAATTGAAGCATTAGGTTTGATGAAAGCATGGAAAAGTGGGAAAATCACTTAATCTCAACCAAGATGAAAGCATAGACTGGGAGTTCTTTTTCAATTTTATTTATACATGCCCAGATGCTAGGGTCCCTGTCACCTTCTTCAAAACGGACTGTTCATACCAATTGAGTTACAAATGGACTCCAAGAACTAGACAAGATGTATACCTGTATTAGTACAGACCTAAACTTGTGTTTTCCTTGAAACCAAAAAGAGAAACATCACTCGAGCTAATTTGTCAAGGGATATTTTGTAGTTTACTGTCTCAAAAGCTAGAGGAAAACAAAAAACATAACCATAACATAATCCTATTTGACAATGGTAAACAGAGGATGTCTCCATGAAGAAATTAAAGCATGTGCAGTGATCTACTCTAAGTTGCAACTTTGTATATGAAGAATCATCCATTGATTCAATATGTATTTCTCACCTCTCACCTTCTACTTCATTAGCAGAAGCATTGGCACGTCCTGAGAAATACAACAGAGAATGATAGTTAATATGAAATCGATTGTTGTGATCTACACTATATATAACTATATATAAGCCTCAACTCATGTATATTATTACTTGTGTGTATTTCAATTTTTTGGTCTCATTCTTAATTTAAAATGTGCACTACATAAGACAGAAAAAATCCATGTTATTGAAGAACAGAGTAAGATTTCAAGATAGTACTAGCATTAGTTTATGAAACTTGGAACTTGTTCTAATAAAAGTGAAATTGATACAAGTTGGAGAAAGATTTCATTAACATTGGTTATATTGAAATGCGAGGCACGTCTCCCTTTTGGATGGAAACACTCCCTCGACTTCGTGTCCTCGTCTTGAGGTCTAACAAGTTGAATGGTGAGATGTTGGTGGCTTCAAAGACTGAGCATCTATTACCCAAGTTGCAAGTCTTAGATGTATAAAGAAATGCATTTGTTGGATCTTTACCTGATAGACTGAGAATCCATTACCCAAGGAAAATCAAAAAGATGATGAGACGAATGTGTTTCTATAATTTATACAGTTGAGTTTCACTTTGAAAGGTTTGGATCAGTCGCTGTAGAGATTGTTGGATACCTTTACAATAATTGATTTATCCTCCAATAAATTTTATGGGACTATTCCACCTTCCATAGGATATCTTAAGTCTTTGAGATATTTGAATTTGTCACACAATAGCCTCACAGGAAATAGACCAGCATCTTTTGCGAATATGAATATACTTGAATCGTTGGACTTGTCAACAAACAAGTTGGGCATAGAAATTCCGAGTGAATTGACCGGATTGACATTTCTTTCGAAATTAAACTTTTCAATGAATAATCTTGTGGGGGGAATACCACAATCTGAGCAATTTTCCACATTTGACAATGATTCATATATGAGAAACGCGGGACTATTGAAAGAGTTACACCCGGTGCACCAATTAGATTGGTCATTTTTACTTTTTAAATGAATTTGTAAATTCAATCTTATTGGAATTTATATTACTAAAAAAATTTATTTATCTATTGTATTTGTTATTAATAATTTATGTATTTAAGATAAAGTCCTTAGACCATGATAAGTTATAAGATCTGGTCAAGCATATGATGGTGATTATGAAATATGTCTTTGAAGCTTTGGTCTTAAAATTAGTTCCGAGTGAAATGACTATTCAAGAAGAACATTGAATTATTGGAAATAACTCACATATATGATACACACTCATAAGATGAGAATGTTGCGTTTCATCAATATTAACGTAGTTGATGTAAGTGTATATACGTGGATGCTTGATACCCTCTAGAAATTCTTATATGAAATTTATTTTATCGAAATAAGAATTTCTAATATATGATAGTGCATGATTAGTCCTTTGACTTGAGATACCATAGTAATCTTGTATGAGTTCTATTTTATTTTGATATATTCTCTGATTTACTAGACAATCGTTAAAGAGTTTATGTTGGATGCGATATGAATAAATATGGAGATTAATGCGTGGTCGATAAAGAATCTATCATTTGTTTAAGATGAGAGAATCTCCTACAGTTTTCATTGTTCATAATTCGAAGACTTGGCCTAGGCACGATGAATAATGATTCATTAAAGAGTTATTGAATTTGAATGAAAATGTAACTATTGGATTATTTTGAGTTTTCGATTTAATTCCGTACTCAATATCCAATTTGGGAATTAGATAATAGAAGGACCGTACATATATGACGATTCATATTTAAAATAGTTTTACTCCCTATTTCACCTAGTACTAGGTGGTCATGCTACTTGCTAGATGTTCTCATGATTTATAAGTTCTTGAAATTAAAGAGTTAATTTCAAATAAATTAATTTATTGGATAAATTAATTGAATAAATATGATTTATTTAATTTGTAATTTGTTAAAAGCCTATTACTAGTGCTAGTCGTGAACATAAGAGGATCACACACAAAAAGCTAGAATGTGTCAATTAAAATGATTCAATAGTTGAATTAGATTAATTAATGGTGATTAACTAATTGAGACTTGTTCTAATTTAATATGTTAGATTAGATATTCAATTAAATTTATTTAGTTGAATGTTATTGGATTAACAAGTCTAATTTTATATTAAATTAATTAATAATTAATTAGATTAATTTAAATAGACATAAAATTAATTTGATTAATTTTGAATCTAGAAAAACTGGATATATATAATATATATAGAGATATATATAACTATATTCGGATAAAAGTAATGCGGATACAGTCCGGATAGAAGAGAAGAATAAAAGAGATTTACTATGAGTAAATCACGTTAAATCAATAAGGAATTAATTCCTTATGGATATTAATCATGATTAATGATGGTAACGATTTTTATCGATTGTTTCATTTCTTTAAGAGATGAAAAGATGCCATTCTTCCTCTCTTCTTGACGATTGCTCAGTTTTTCAAGATACAACGGGTGTTTGGTTTTGCTAACGAAAAATCATTCACTTAATACGTTGTGGACTTGATAGAGGGGGACGTTTGGATCCCTGCGAGTTTGATAGGCGAGCAATTGATTGCTTCTAATCTCTACATCAAACGGAGTGCATGATTCGATCATTCTTGCCTTACATTGTGTTAACGTGAAGTCGTTACAATTGTTGGAATGAAATAATCGCTATTTCATTTATTATTTCGAAAATTTTAATTTCCGATGTGTTTTTCGATCCGATCCCAACAATTATGTGGAGTTCTGTTGACAAAACAATGTGGAGGGAGAGTGCCACAAAAAGATGATGATGACGAGTCTGGATTTGGGTGGCGATGTGTTGCGTTGGGGTATGGAAGTGGATTTGTAGTTGGAATTGGTATTGGTTATTTATTTTGTAATTTGTTAGTGTCTGATCAATAGTTTCCTACCAATTTTGTGTTTGTTTCTTGGTTTTGAAATAATATTTGTGCAATTTTCTTTCCTTATGGATTTTTTTGAATGAATGAAGTATTACTTTTGATTGTGTGTGTACTTTGTGTTGGATTGCAGACAGTTGAGCTTAAGGTCGCCATGTCATGTCAAGGCTGTGTTGGAGCAGTGAAGAGGGTTCTTGGAAAGACAGAAGGTTTGTTGTGTGATCGTTCATATCTATAATGATAAATGCAGTGCTTGCTCATTTGACTTTGAGAAAATCGAGTTTTCCCTATTTTATGGTTGCAAGACAGTATAAATCTCTTGGATCTTAATGTGTAAATCTTTGATTTGGCCAGATTAACTTTAACAAAAGATGAGTTGAATTAACTTAAGAAAGAAAATAGCTATAAATCCTTAGTAGGGATTGTATCCTTTCTAGCAGCGTGTGTTCATACCTTTATTTTCTCAATACTAAAATAGTAAAAATACTTCTAGCAGCAAGAACTAATACCTGCAACTGCAGAGAGGTTTGATCAAATTTTAGTTAAAATCATGATTCGTCATTCTTAAGAATAATCTTGTTTATGCATGGGTAGTTGGTTCCATTTTCTGAGTTGGTGTGATTCTTTTGGTTAGGCATTCTTTCTAATTGTTAAGTCTGTATTGCTGGACAAGAACTTTGCATCTATGCGAATATAGATAACTTTTAACATTGTTTTTTTTTTGTGCCAATTGAGCTTAGTATTCTTATGTTGGGATTGTGTTCATCCACTTCTAAATATATTTAACTTCACTCAAATCCATTTATAGGCTGAAGTGATCGGTTTTATGAGTTTTTAGATTTTTCTTCTATGTGTTTTTGATATGGAGCAGGGTCAGGATTTGGTCGAGGCGGGGGAGCCGAGGCCTCTCATTGTGTATCGTCGGCGTGCTCGGGCTTAGGCCCACGTCCGTGGCTGTTCGTGAAGGAGTTATTTATTTAATGCTTTATTTAGTTTTGATGGGCTTTGTTAGTAATGGATCTTTCCTTTTTTAGTAATAGATTAGTAGGAGTATTTAATGTTTAATTAGGGTTTGTTTAGGGGATTATCGAATTAATTGGAGAATTGCAGCCTGGAGGCTTATTGGGCAAACGGGAGTTCCGTTTGATTCTTTCTGTTTACATCAATTGGTCCGACCTGCCGGATAAATACCCAATTCCAGTGATACAAGAAATGCTAGATGAGTTGGCAGGGGCAGTGATCTTCTCGAAGATCGACTTGCGAGCCGGGTACCACCAGATCCGGGTCACTGGGCGAGACATCCACAAAACAGCCTTTAGGACTCATAGTGGGCACTATGAGTTTTTGGTAATGCCCTTCGGGCTCACTAACGCCCCGGCAACTTTCCAATCAGCAATGAATGATCTGTTTAGGCCATTCCTTCGACGGTTTGTTCTGGTGTTTTTCGACGATATTCTGATATATAGCAAGACTTGGGAGGACCACCGCATACATCTTTCTCAGACTTTACAGCTGTTGCAGAAGAATCAATTTAAGGCGAACTTGAAGAAATGTGCATTTGGATGCTTGAAAGTCGAGTATCTGGGTCACGTGATCTCGGCAGCAGGGGTGGCGATGGATCCAGGGAAGGTCAGTGCGGTGTTGGAGTGGCCTATCCCGGGTTCAGTGAAAGAAGTTCGAGGATTTCTTGGCCTAACAGGGTATTACCGCCGATTTGTGAGGAATTATGGTTTGATCGCCCGTCCGTTGA
Source organism: Salvia rosmarinus (assembly GCA_036937905.1). Lineage (NCBI taxonomy): Eukaryota > Viridiplantae > Streptophyta > Magnoliopsida > Lamiales > Lamiaceae > Salvia > Salvia rosmarinus. The sequence goes on along the minus strand of CM072818.1, from coordinate 4,324,407 downwards.
CAGCCTTATTAAAAAAGGAGGCACCCCGGACTTTTGAGTGGACTCCAGAGGCCAAGGGTGCCTTTGCGCAATTAAAAAGGGCGCTAACAGAAGCTCCTGTGTTGGCTATGCCTCAGTTTGACAAGCCCTTCGTGGTGGAGTGTGATGCCTCGGGGACTGGAGTAGGGGCGGTCCTCATGCAAGAAAGGAGACCCATAGCTTATTTTAGCAAATCTCTAGCGGATAGAACATTGACGAGATCCGCTTACGAGAGAGAGATGATGGGGTTAGCTTTGGCGGTGCAGCATTGGCGACCTTATCTCATAGGGCGGAAGTTTGTGGTACGGACGGACCACAGGAGTCTTAAACATCTCTTGACTCAGAAGATCGCCACTCCGTCGCAGCAGGTTTGGGTGGCGAAGTTGTTGGGATATGATTTTATGATTGAGTATAAGACAGGCGCCTCCAATGCAGCCGCGGACGCGTTGTCTCGCCGGGGAGAAGAGTTGGGTTTGTCGGCGATAAGCCTTCCAGAGTGGGTAGGGTTAGCCGAGGTTGGTGTTGAACAGAGGCAAGATCAGTACGTTCGCGAGGTGATACGAGCAGTTGAGGCACAGCAGGGCAACCGACCCGGGTTTGAGTTGGTTGGGGGGAGACTATTCTTTAAGGGTCGATTGGTGCTCGCGGCTGATTCGAAGTGGATTCCTCAGTTATTGCATGAGTTCCACGATACCCCATCTGGGGGACATGCGGGGGCATTTCGAACTTATAGGAGATTGGCGGAGAATGTGTTTTGGAAGGGCATGTTTCGTCGGGTGCGAGAGTATGTGGCGCAGTGTTTGGCGTGTCAAAAGGCCAAGTATGAGGCAATGGCTCCCGGGGGGTTATTGCAGCCGCTTCCAATTCCGGAGTTTGTTTGGGAGGATATATCGATGGACTTCATTACATCGCTGCCCAAGTCCCGAGGGTATTCATCTGTGCTAGTAGTGGTGGACAGATTGTCGAAATATGGCCACTTCATTGCATTGAAACCTCCAATTACAGCTCGTTTGGTAGCTGAGATATTTGTGCGAGAAGTAGTGCGGTTGCAGGATGCCGAGATCAATTGTGAGTGATAGGGATTCGATCTTCATGAGTACTTTTTGGAAGGAGTTGTTCACTATGGCTGGCACCAAACTCAAATTTAGCTCGGCCTATCATCCAGAGACAGACGGGCAAACTGAGGTCCTGAATCGCATCTTGAAACGATTTGAGATGTTTCACTTGTGAGCAACCTAAGCAGTGGTTGCGGTGGCTGCCGTGGGCGGAGTATTGGTACAATCGGCTTTTCAAACGGCTGCTCGAATTACGCCGCACGAGGTAGTGTATGGCGAGCACCACCCACTGCGTCGGTATCTTCCGGAGAGTGCAAGGTGGCGGTCAGCGGAGGTGTTAGGCAGCCGAGACACTATGTTGGGGCGGTGAGCGGAATCTGGAGGTGGCACAACAGCGCATGATTCGCAAGCTAACAAGCATCGCCGAGCGGTGGTATTTGAGGTGGGTGATAAGGTGTTCTTGAAGGTGCGGCCGTTCCGTCGGTTTCGGTTAGTCGGCAAGCATAACAAACTATCAGCAAAGTTTTATGGTCCGTTTGTGGTGGAAGGTCGAGTGGGGCCGACAGCGTCTGGCTGACTTTGCCTTCCTCGAGCCGAATTCACCCGGTGTTCCATGTGTCGCAGGTGAGGAAGGTGGTAGGGAGCATCCGTGGGGAGGGAGTTGCGGAGAGCTTGGAGATTCCGGTGGTTCCGCTATTCGAGCTGATGAGGTTTTGGCAAGGCGGAATGTGCGGGTTGGAAGTGCTGATGAGGAGCAGTTGTTAGTAAAATGGTTGGGACAGTCGGAGGATGATGCAACATGGATGAGTGAGATGGGGTTTAAGAGACAATTTCAGATTTTAACCTTGGGGACAAGGTTGTTTCAAGGAGGTGGAATTGATATGGAGCAGGGTCAGGATTTGGTCGGCGGGGGCCGAGGCCCTCATTGTGTATCGTCGGCGTGCTCGGGCTTAGGCCACGTCCGTGGCTGTTCGTGAAGGAGTTATTTATTTAATGCTTTATTTAGTTTTGATGGGCTTTGTTAGTAATGGATCTTTCCTTTTTTAGTAATAGATTAGTAGGAGTATTTAATGTTTAATTAGGGTTTGTTTAGGGGATTATCGAATTAATTGGAGAATTGCAGCCTGGAGGCTTATTGGGCAAACGGGAGTTCCGTTTGATTCTTTCTGTTTACATCAGTTTTGTTGGAAATATAACTTTAACATACTTATAGATTAAAGACCAAAACAGCTTCTACTGGCAATAAATGCCACCTAGCTAGATGCTTTTTAAATGCTTCTTGTGAATCATCCTAGAGGCAAATGATAACAACTAGTGCTCGAAATACTTCAATTATCTTTTCATGTATAAGAAAAGGTGCAGATTTTGGCTGAGAAACACTGCAGGTCTGCAACTATTATTGTTCTTTATGATCTTTACCACATTAACGGGGTGTTTACCTTTAGTGAAAGTTTAGATAGATAAAAATAATATAGGCTAATCCATCATATACTTTGATGGATCGAACAACTTGAGCTTGTTCGACCGCCTAATATATCAAATACGCAATTATATGTATTGTCTGTCTAATCTATCATCCAAAGTAAACGTCCTCTAAGTAGTCAGTGACTTTCTTAGGGATCAATAATGTGATTTTGTTGCATCGTTGCATTTTGTTGATTAACCGAGGAATCGACTTGTTATAACCTAGAGCAGGTGTTGAGTCATTCGACATTGATATGGAGAATCAAAAGGTGACCGTGAAAGGCAACATCCCACCCGAAACTGTTCTTCAGGCTGCGTCGAAGACTGGGAAGGCAACCTCGTTGTGGGAGGCGGTTGAGGCCGGACCAAAGTTTGCATAGGCTATTTGTGGTGTTGCAATATATATGGTGGTATTTGGACAGCATGGAACAACAATATGTTGGTGAGAGCATATGTAAGTCATTAAGTAGTAGGTTCTTGCAAGCATAATCGTGAAATACCTTCATTTTCTTGTATGTGAAGATAAATTTATCTCTTTAATTTAATTGATGTAAGGGAAGTGGATGGCTGGAGATATGGCTTATTCGGGAATGTGATAAAATTGAATAATTTTCTTAAGAAGAATTGGATATGAAATGTTTATGGATTGTGAGATATGACATGCATTTTTTTTTGAGACATTATCAAATTTATGCAGTGGTCTGTCGAGTAAGAGATGAATAGAGAAGTGAGATGAGATAAAGTGTGAATTTATTCTTTTTTTTTAGAAGCAATATGAACTTATTCTATATTTGTAACATTTGACCTAATTATAGCTCATAAAGACTTCATTAGTTTAGGATTTTGTACAATTTTGTGTGAAGCTATAATAACGAAATCCCTTCTCTTTTACAATTGGTAGCGTTAACTTAGTAACTCATAGGAATGAAGTTACTAACTTATTAGAATTTTTAATTGAGACTCATAGTCATAGAGATAAAATTGTATATCTGTTAATATTTCTATTATTACTGTATGTAGATATTATAGTGAGAAAAAAAATAGACTATGTATAGGACTAGGGGTGATCAAACGGGTATTGGATATCGGTTATTACCGAATCGAACCGATACCGATCGGTTATCGGTATCCAATAACCGATCGGTATCAGTTAGCAATTTAAGATTAATTTCGATTATCGGGTATACCGATAACCGAATGGATATACAAGAATAACCGAAATTATAATAATTATTAATTTTCTTTTTTATATTATTATTAGATTAAAAATAAGTTTAATTAGATTCAAATAATAATAATCATTTATTATTATTGTTGTTATTATTATTATTAAATTAAAAATTAGTTTAATTAACCAAATAAGTAAATAAAGAAATTTAATTTGGATTATATCGGATTAGATCAAGTGTCCTATTTTTTCTGGTGCTGCCTTGTCCTACCAATATCTATTATTTTAATAATAATTTTATAAATAAAGTTTATTATAACATTATGAATTATGCTTAATATATATTTCAAAAGGTTTGAAGTTACAAAATTTATATATCCAAATTATAAATTTATCAATCCTAATAATGAATTATAACTAATAAAAATAAAATTAAATGATGAAAAAAGTAATTTATATATTTTAATTGGATGGAATAGATCTTATTTTTATACTTATTGAATTAAATAAAGCATAAAAAATTGATGAAAGAAAATAAAGAACATGAAAATAGGACACCGATTTGGTATACTAAATCTTAAATCTATATATTTCCAAAACTATTTCTTGACCCAATTTTTCTTAGATGTACCTTATTTTAAGCTAAATCAAATAATTTCTATTCCCAAAGAATTAGATCAGTTGATTAAAAAATAATCAAATATTGATTAAAAAATAATAGATTTGAGATGACTAATATTCTTAATCACATGACAGGAGACTAAGAGTGATGGAAGATGTTAGCAAGTGGCTGAATACGGAGATGAAGTTTTAGGATTTATAGGTCGGAGTTGTGGTTTGCAGATGCAGGGTTTTATTTTTATTTGCAGTTTTTGTTTGGATGTCTAGCATAAAGTTTAATATATATGGAACTGTTGCGTTTTAATTAGCTCTGAGGCTAATGTTTTCGGTATACGACAATTTTAGTGACTCTCTCAAACAATATTTCCTATTTTATTCAATTATTTTTTAATACGATTACATGAATATAATAAAATTATTTTACAAACGTGGTATATGTCTGCGTAGGAAATTAAATGATCTCGAACTATTTAGAATAACCCAAAATGAAGTACCTAATAATCGCCATTTTGGTCGATATTTTAGATTTGCCATTTATGAGGTTTTTTATCATCACTTGGAACTCTACAAATTTTACACTATGCCACCTATAGTTGTCGTTGCTGGAGGAATAAGCCGTTGGGACTCCCTTACTGGCATAATAATAATATTATTATTATTATTATTATTATTATTATTATTATTATGTAATGTCCAACATAACAAGCAGAGAGTGACACCTAATAGTTTGGTTAACTTCTATGGAAAATGCGGGTCGTTGAAGTCAGCCAGGGTAGTGTTTGAGACCATTTCTGAGCCAAATACTGTTAGTTGTGTTTCTCTAATTTCTAGTTACACGCAGAGTGGGGAGAATGAGGAGGGACTCAGAATCTTCTTGAGGTCATTGAGGATTGGAGTGAAGATTAATGAGTTTTCGTATGGAAAAACCTTCAACAACAACCTCACCCGAGCAACATCCCACCTTGGCAAAGCGCATTCTTCATTTCACCTCGGCATTGTTGTTCCTCGACTATTCGGGGGCTATGATGGGATATGGCCCAACCGCTCAGGCCCACTGACAGGCCCAAACGAGCTGGGCCTGACATTATGGACAGGCCCATGCGGTTAAGCCAAGGGCCCATCCTCTAAACCCTAACCAGCCTCCAAACCCTAATCGGCCTCCACCCTACATGGAAGACGAGGGATCCCTACATGGAAGGCGAGGGATCCCTACATGCGAGAGGAAGAGTCCCTACATGGGAGGGGATCAGATCCCGCCAATCAGGGGATTGGGCACGTCTTTAGGGGTCCTCAGATATGTATAAATAAGGATTAGATCGACGGTAAAAAGGTTAGCAACTTATTGAATATTAGAGCTTTTAGCTACACTCACTGTAATCGAATCATAGTGAAAGTATTGAGGAACCATTCCTCTGTGGACGTAGATCTTATTCTCGATCGAACCACGTAAAAGCCTTGGTGTTCTTTACTGCTTTACACAAATCTCATATATTAACATACACTAGATTTATCATAGAGTGATATATATTCCCCCTCAAAAACTAAATAACTAAAGAATGATTCATGGTCTTTTTTCTCTATCGCGCAGGGTTTTTTCCTTTTCTTTTCTTTCTGAGAGACTATAGACTATCGACCAGTGTTGCTCACTTGCTCCATCGAAATCTAACGTAGCGTACCCGAACACTGGGGCGCACGCGCACCGTTGGAAAAAGCGAAACCAAAAAATTTGAACGGGTGTTCGTCAAATATCCGAATCACCATTGGCATTTCTTACCTTCATAAATGAAGCTTTTAATTCTCCTATAATTCTTTTCTCTCCAACTCTGATTCCCACTCAGCAGCTTCACTCAGTCAACCTACTTTTTTTAAGAAAACTTCAAGAAGTGGGAAACGAGGGTCTCTTTCCTAACCAAGAAAAGCATTCCATTTTCTCGCCAACTCCTTGAAATTGGTAGCTCTCGCCAATAAAGGGGGACACAGAAAATAAAGTTTGGATTTTTATTCTCCTTTTTTAGCTAAAAGATTGGATTTTGGGAGTGGGGTGTGGGGAAATCACTAATTTTGCCCCAGTGTTGTGTTAAGTGATCAAATGGGTAATGCGCTTTCTTTTGTTTCGTTTCTTGGATGCTCATTTATGTTTTCTTAATTTGAGTGCTTTTCACTATAGGGATTTATTGTTTCTTTTATGAAGCTCTCAGCTATTGTTTTATTGATGAGAATTTTAAATTATTGAAGTTATATGCTTGTGCTTCATTGCAGATTTTGGATGTTGGAAGGCAAGTCCAAGCTCTGGCTGTCAAATCTGGTGTTAGAATGGATCAATTTGTTGTGACATGCTTGGTTAATTTCTATGCAAAATGCGGCGAGTTGGAGCTGGCGAGTAGGGCGCTGAGAGAGGCGGAAAAGCCGAATATGACAGCTTGGACTGCACTGATTGGAGGCTATGTTCATCTTGGTAAAAGCAGAGAGGCTATTGATCTTTCCCAAGAGATGCTTTCGGCCGGCTTGAAACCGAATGAGCAGACATTTGCTTGTGTGCTCGGAGCCTTTAGTAGGTTTGAGGAAACCAAAGGTGGTATGCAGCTCCATTGTTTGATTACAAAATTGGGAATTACGTCATTTACTTTTGTCTCCAACGCGCTACTAGATTTTTATGCGAAAATTAGTTGTTTAGATGAGTCCTTCAAAACCTTTTCCGAAATGGATTTACATGATATTGTTAGCTGGAATGCTTTGATTGCTGGCTGCATCGACTCAGGCTGTTACAAAGTAGCAATCAGAGTAATCAAGAGCATGTTGTTGGAGGGATTTGAACCTGATATTTACACATATTCGAGTCTTTTGAGCATTTGTGGGGACCTACCTGCAGCTGAGTGGGGCAAGCAAACTCACTGCCGCATCATCAAGCCTAGATTAGATTCTAGCGTGGTGGTTGGGAGCACTCTAGTAGATATGTATGCCAACTGTGGGCGACTGAACGATGCAAGAAAAGTTTTCGATACCCTCCCAAGAAAGAATCTTGTTTCGTGGAATGCCATGATTGGAGGCTATGCTCAACATGGATTTGGCAGAGAAGCACTTGAAATCTTTGAGGTTATGCTGAGGAATGGGGTTAAACCGAATGACATCACATACCTTGGAGTGTTGTCTTCGTGTGGACATGTTGGAGCTTTGGAGGAGGCGTTGCATCATTTTGGATCAATGACCAGGGAGTTTGGTATTGCACCAAGAGCTGATCATTTAGCCTGCATAGTCGGCCTGTTTGACCGAAAAGGGCAAACGAAAGAGGCTTATGACTTCATAAGAAATTTTGGCAGTGCTCTAATAAAGTAGTGTGAGAAGTCTTCTATCCGGCTGTGTGATTAATAAGGATTTGGAGTTGGCCAGATATGCTGCTGAGAAAATTTTACGCATTGATCCAAAGGATACGTCAGCTCATGTGATGCTATCAAATATCTATGCTGATTCGGATATGTGGAGTGAAGCATCTGAAATCAGAAGATTACTGGAGGAGAAAACAATGAAGAAAGAACCTGGTTATAGCTGGACTTAGTTGGAGAACAGACAATATGTATGAAGTTTGAAGTACACTGATAGTGCGTGCAAGTGGTCCACTGCCTCGATCCACTTGGCTGCATCGGCCCTAGGAAAGAGCTCACCACCATATGTTGTTAATTCCATGAACAACCCCCGATCCGAGTCAACAATCAAGCTTCAAAGGATCTTTCTTTCCTGGTGCAGGTAGTCTGCAATATCATGATGCTTTTCCTTCTTCTTTGTGAAATCTTGTTACTGCTAGATGTCTTGGAGCATTTAACAATCAAGTTAAAGCTCCAATTATTTTACATAGTTACAGACGCATTGGCTTATTTCATGATATAGATGCTACTGCATAAAAAATTCATAATCTTTTTTCCAAGTGTTTCCTGTTCATAGCATGTTATGCCTTGAACTACTGTTATACGATTTTTTTAAAACATTTGCGTAAAACGAGGTCAATGCTTTTAAAAATCTCTATTAAATAAAGAAATTTGAAGCTCAACAAATGACTTAATAAAGTGTATCTTTATGCTTCTATCAAATAGATAATGCACTCTCACCTCTAAGTAGTAGTTTAAATGAAATTGAGCTAACCTCGAGGCCATGTGGTTATATATATACACTATACAGAGAGAGAATTGATATGAGCAACTACTATGCACCCCTGACATGGACAGCACTCACATGAGCAATATGCTTGTATATGTGATTTACAAGCATAGTTTTAGATATAAGTTGGAACAATCCTAATCCTATAGTAGCTATTAATTATAAGTCACTTGGCATTAAATCACGGAGCAAGATTCTAACTGTCATCTACCTCTAATTTTTTGGTTTTGCTTATCTGATTCACTCAGCTCACATGTAGTAGAAAATAAACTTCTCTTATTGAAAACTAATGAACTGCATGCTAATTTCTTTGAAATAAATAGTTTTATGCCTTGTTTCCACTTTACCTTGTATATATTCTTTTAATCTACTTAGTATTCACATATACTGGATAAGAAAATCTTATATCAGGACTTTATTTCAACTCAAGAAGTGGACACACAAATATGAAAGGATATGACAAATGTGTGTAAAGACTAAAGAGAAGGCAAGCCTTATTGGATACAACATACGATCAAGCAAACACGCTTTATCGCCACTAGTGTCTTCTAAACCTGATTTCTCACAACTCTTCTTTGTCCATCCTGTGATGGTGGAGGTCGAATATCATCTTAAAAAACATCCTTAATTTTCTCGAAGTATTTTGCCCTGAAGCTTGGGCAAAATAAAATCTGCCAGGAAAAGCTCCTAAGCCCACAACATATCCGGCAGCAGCAAACACATAATCCCACTCAATCTCCATCACAGATTCCGCATTTTCTTATCTTGACGGCGGTAATGGGTTTGTGGAGCTAATGTTGAGATGGAGACCACATAATCCTATGTTCCCTTCAAAGCAATCAGTTATCAGTGGAAAATGTCTGAATTTGAGAGCCAACTGGAATCTCTTCGACCAGCTTGTTGTGGGATACATTCATGTCCTAAAGGAATGTGAGCCCTGCCATCTCCTTTGGTGTCTTCCCCGTTAGCTGGTTCAATGAGAGGTCCAGTGCTTCAAGCATCGTCAAGTGACTGAATGATTTCGGGATTGTTCCTTGTGAGACTATTTTGGGATAAGTTGAGAAGATAAAGTGTGTTGAGCTCAACAATTGAGTCCGGGATATCTCCTTGGAAATGATTGCAAGACAAATCAATGGATGTAAAGTCTGGCCAAATATTGACAAGCTTCCGCTCCACCCCTTTGATGGTTAGTGTCATCTCACCTCTGTAGTACCCCAGAAACACAATCTCCAGCGCCATCCTTTTTATGTTTAGTGTCACCCTTCTCCATCGTACCCCAAGTTTCTGTAACTCAACTTTGTGACAGTATCTCGTCATGTGTCTCCAACCTGGAAGGCTTAAAGGATCCAGATAGCCCGAAGTTATAGTAAGCTATGTCAATGATTTGAAGATTTGGCCAGGTCTTGTTACATCTCAACTCTCCATGAAATCTGTTGGCGCATAACACAAGCACACACGCAAGCTCAACGGAAGCATGCATGGAAACTGCCATCTATCTGGTTGCCTCCAACACTGAGGACCTCTAACTATTTGCAATTTTCCAGGGAAACCGCAACTGGCCCTATTAAATTGTTGTTACTGAGATCCAAAAATTGTAGGCGACAATTAGCAGTAAAGTTTGGAACATGACCAGTGATGGTATTTCTCCCCAAGTTAAGCACCGGAAGATAATCACACAGAGTGGTATATTAGCACTTTTATTGGGTGAGTTCTTTGTGGTTATGTCAGGGTCATTGTAACGATGTCTGCTCTCTGCCTTTGGTCCCATTTTTGTATAGAAATATTATCATTAGACTTCAACTGGAATCCAGAAAGCCATTTCAAAGACCTAAGATGTGGAACTAACTTTTCATATGATTATGAATAGCTAATATGATACTTGTAAGTACTGAAACTTGCTGTAAAGAAATCATACCGCTGTCCACCAAGGGCTCAACCGCTGCTGCATGCTGATATTGACATTATAGCCACCAACCTTCTCTTCAATACCTGAAAGGTAGAGAACTCCTGGATATCCCCTCCTGTGTTCTTCTTGATCAGGAAACTTCTCTATTATCATATGTTTGTAGTGTATATCCACTATCCTGTCTTACTGTAAACTAGATCCATTTAGCTATTAATCTAATAGATTTCATCTCACTTTCTATAAAAACTGCAGTACGTCCAAACTCCAAAGAGATATCAGGCTTAGAGGGTGAACTTTCATCAAAGAGAAACATGCTGTCCACTCAGGCAATACAGATTCATAATCTAACTGAGGAAGTTCATATTGACTCTTCGTCTGACACTGTTCCTGATGGTTCAGTGACAACTAGTTTGTCCAACAATGAAGTAGGAGAACATTCTAAGTTGGAGAAATGTCCAACAGAGTTCCCCGATTTCCTTGATGTATTGTTAGCTGAAAGAAGGATCTATGAAGCTTAAGCCAGCCTTGATGAGGGTGAGCGGGTTTTGGCTGAAGCAAAAGAATAGAAGACTCTGTCTCCTGTCATGCTTCTGTCACTTCAGACTTCTATAAGTGAACTGAACACAGACAAAGGTTAGCTGATCAGCTTGCTGAAGCTGCTTGCCAACCTTCCACATGGGGTTCTGAGCTCCATGCATAAATTTCTGCTCTTGATGGTCCGCCTGCTCATAAGTTTACTCCTTAATGCTCATTATCAGAGATATCAATACAACATGCGAAGTCTCCGCCCATCGAGCATATCTTATGGTGGAGCATATACAGTTGCACTTTCACAGCTTGCGTTCTCTGCCATTACTCAAGCAGAAAGTGATTCCATGGATAGTTTTTGGCAAGGAGACAGCTTATACTTCTAGTCAAAAGACATGCACTAGCTTCATCCGCAGCTTCTGGGGATTGAGATCTGCTGCAGAATGTTTCAATAGCATTAGGCCACTGTTCGTTACTGGAAGCTCGTGGTCTTGCTCTTTGTCCTGGTCTTATAAAGCTTTTAGACCCAGTGTTGAGCAAGCTCTGGATGCCAATTTGAAGTGAATTGAAGAGTGTTCAGCTGCGTTAGCCGCTGCTGATGATTGGGAGCTCACATATCCTCCTAGCTCTGTGCGTTTGTCTGGAAGAACCAGTTCAGCTGTTGCTGGTAGTGCATTGGCACATCAGCACAAGCTTTCAAGTAGTGCTCATCGTTTCAATTCAATGGTCCAGGTAAATTTATTATGTTCAGAAGTGTGAGCAGAATATGATGAACTTCTTGTCCTGAAATCTGATTGACAGGCTTTAGTGAATACTGAATATCATTTCATACTCTTACCTTTGTCACCAGGAAATACATTACCCGCAGAAAATTATTCCTAGAAACTGGTAGTTTCTAAAACATCTGACAATCTTCATTTGTGATAAACTTTTATCATCATGGTTTATTAGCAGGCAATAATGTTAGCATCTAAGTTGACATATCTGTGATAGACTTAAAAAACATAACTTAGTTATTCAGCAAAAGTGAGATCAGGCATAAATTGGGAATAGTAGATAATGCCACCCTTAAAAAAATTATTTTGACAAAGAACACTGTAATAATTGGAAATATATATATTTTTAAAAAATTCTAGTGTTGTAGCTCAACTTTAATTCTAGTTATTAGTTAACCCACCAAGGCTTTTATTTAATTTTTGTAATTTACTCTTAATTGCATGGTTTTATCTTCTTGTGTCAGTCCATCCATGTTCTAGGATGACTTGCTTACTCATGACCATGGCTTATTTTTTTTCTGGTTTTAAAACTTTCTTGGAAGGGTGTGTTGAAGTACTTTTGGGAACAAAATATTCTGCAAAAAAAAATTATAGATTGTGCAAACCTTGATCCTATTTACGGTGTTTATGGTTGGTTGTGCAGGACTTCTTTGAAGATGTAGGGCCCCTATTAAGCATGCAGTTAGGTAGTAGAACACTGGATGCCTTGTTCCAGGTTCAATTCCTCCTGAAAGCTTTACCTGCTTCAATGGAGGAAGAGGGTGATTTTGAGGTTCAGGAAATAAAATTGTTTGAATGGCTGAAACTGAAGCACAACAAATAGCATTGCTTGCCAATGCATCATCACTCGCTGAGGAGCTGTTGCCTCGTGCAGCAATGAAGCTCACCCATTGATTCAGGCTAGTTACAAGGATGATGCTCATAGAAGGCCAATGGACCGCCCAAACCGTAATCCTGACTCCTGAGCAAAGGGAATGGAGGAGGTGCCTCATGATGTCTGTTGATAGATTGAAAGATAGTTTCTGCCGCCAACATGCTCCAGATCTTATTTTTACTGAAGAATGTGATAGCTATCTGACTTCGAAAACATACATAAATGGAACGCAGATTTGTAATTGAGTAGTTCCCGACTCCCATATATCACGTATACTTCCCATTTTCAAGTTTATCAGTTGGCTTTCCTATCTAGAATCTAGATAAACTGTTTGCACAGTGGTGTTTATATCATGTGAATGCCTCTTTCGTTCTTTTGGACAAAATATGGTGTACGATCTGTTGACTTCCTTCCACTATGAACATTGCAGAGCTGCACATTCATTAATTGTATGCTCTCTTCTATGCTTCCAGGATCTTTATGCAAAGTTGAATAGGGTGGCTAGTATAGCAGCAGATATGTTTGTAGGCAGGGAGAGATTCGCCACATTGTTGTTAATGAGGCTCACGGAGACTGTCATTTTATGGCTTTCAGAAGATCAAACATTTTGGGATGACATTTTGGGTGATCTTGGTCTACAGTAGGTTTGGAAGTTGATTGTAGCTCTGTGATTGCTTCTATTTTCCATGCGCTTGTCTGTGCACTTAGATTCTTTAATCTTGCATTTCTATCTGGATATGAAATTTGTCATGTGTTTCGCTTCGCAAGGCCGCTACTTGTCCAGGAACTTGCATCGTGTGATGAATTGACATTATAAATAAAGCAATAGCTGCATTTTCTTTAATGGGCATGGATCCATTTAGGTAATTTTCCGTAACTGTTTTCTCACGTTCAGATTTGATTCAGCTTATTGTCCTTAGGTCAAATGTCAGTTTATGTCCCAATGTTTCACGAATTTTTAGTTAATGTCTTAGCATAAGCATTTTGTTATTTTGGTCCCTAACGTTTCATAAATTTCTACTAATATCATGCCGATCAATTTCCGGCGATCAAACAATTACATGGCTGCCCGAGAGCCATGTCGGACGCCACGTCAATTAAGAAAAAACTTGTAAAAGCTCACCAAAACGACAGAAAAACCAAAAAACACCCCGCCTCGAGATTGGTTTTTCTGTAGTTTTAGTGAGTTTTTACATGTTTTTTCTTTTTTATTTTAATTGATGTGGCATCTAACATGGCTTTATGGCAACCACGTAAGCGTTTGTTCACCGGAAATTGATCGGCAGGAAATAAATAGAAATTTTCTGAAATGTTAGGGACCAAAAGAATAATATGCTTACATTTGGATATTTACAAATAAGTTGCGAAACGTTGGGACATAAACTAACATTTACCCTTATCTTATTTATTTTATTTTAAACAAATTAATTTAATGAATATCTGATGATGTCATGGATGGAAATACAATGTCACTACGAAAAGCTGAATTAGAAATGTGGAATAAACTTGTAGAGATCTGTACAATACATAATGAGGATAAGAATTAGTTTGGGTGTTGCATGTTGAGTGACGAGTTTTAGCTCCCCCCCCCAAAAAAAAAGAAGAAGAAACACATTCCATCACAAATTAAAAAAAGATGCGACATTTTCACTGAGTTTTCAATAAGCATCAACTTGAAAGTTGTGATTTGCAATTATATTATACTCTAAAAAATTTAGTACTACATAATAGATTATATTTTTAGAATCCATTCGATGGAATTAAGAAGATAATTTTGGGCATAAAGTATAGTGTTCAATGCATAAATATTTTTAAAAATCTATTTTTTATGCACACTAATATTTGCTTTATTGAATATGTTTATAAGTCGTTATACATATATGTATGGAACTTGAAATTGCTGGATGGAAGCAAAGCGCTCTTCTACGTAAGCTTTTAGAAAAAAAGTGATTTATTTATAATATTGTGCATAATATTATTAGAATTGTTCACATTGTCATTAGTTTGAATACATGAATAGCGTACACATGGTATCGGTGTTAGTTGTGCACATTATTATTAGTTTGATTACATGAATAGCGTTCATTTGTTAATTTAAATTACTAGCACTTGTGTCAAATTGATATGCATAGTTTATAAGGAATAGTTAACATTGTTAATAGTTTGAACACCGGTTGAACTGTTGTGCATATAAAATCAAATATCATTTGATAATATCGTTTTTATATAAGTAGTGTGTCTATGATGTGCATAGATTTATATCATGGGCGACATATCTTCAAGTTGGAAGTGTGGATTGTCGACAACAACATGATCGTTGATGCATATACAAGTGAAGTAGTGTGCATCCATAATCAATTCTAAGCTTAATGTTATTAAAGAAGACGTCATTCGCGGAGCATCTTCTTACTACCACGAGTTGTGCCTGGATCCCGACTTCAATGCCGACTTTTTGTTGATCGACTGAATTGTTTTCAGTCTGATAAGTGGTTTTGTTATTTTATTCATTATAATCCAACAGACGAACTCAGAGTTCACACCAACATCGAACTGATGTTCTTAAGGAATAAAGCTTGACTGCAAGCAGACTTATTGGATAATGTTTTCTTTAAGAATATTTCTAACTGTGTGTTTTGTGTTATCCGACAAGTAGACCATATGAAAACTTGCAAAATTTCGGTTGTTATGCACACCATATCAATACCACATGCCTATATAAATATCAGTTGTTATGCATAATAAAGAATTTATTATGCACATTCCACAACAAAATTATTTATTATAATATGCACACCATATCAATACCACATGCTTATACAAGTAATATGCACACCATATCAATACCACATGCCTATACAAATATCAGTTGTTATGCATAATAAAGAATTTGGGTTTGAGTACTTCATCACAAAAAGAAAAAATGAACTCTTGGTGCTCAACAATATCAATATCTTTGTAATATGCAGTTATCACATAAGTCAGAATTTATGCACCATAAATAACTTATTATGCACAATATCAGCATCTTTATAATATGCATTTATCGTATAAGTTAGAAGTTATGAATAATAAAAAAACTTATTGTGCACAGTTAATCATAAACTAATTTAAAAACTATAAGTACCAATCGATCTTCAGGGTATAATGTACAAGAATCAATCTAAAGGTGTCCATCCATCAAGAATAAAAACTGATAACGTAAATATAAAAAACATAACATGACGCGCATTCACATACCTGTCGAAGCTATTTTTAAGATAATGAGTAAATAAACTTTAGATAAATTAGCTATATCTTATATGGTTATGCATAATAACGAATGTATTATGCACGGTAAACCACAAACTAATTCAATCAACATATGTATTATCAATGTTGACGATATCAAGTACAATAATTCATCTACAACTGTCCGCCTCCATCAAGAATAAAAACTAATAACGTAATTATCAAAATGAAAATCTCAAAACATATTGACATACATGTCGACTAAATTGTTTAGATAATACGGAAATCAACGAATGATAAGTGTGCAAAATGACCAGTAAGAAGAAAATACAAAATAATAAAATATCATATATAATATACCATAAATATGGGATATGAAATCCCTTGAATTCAGCATGGCAGCTGTTAAAACAAATATACAATGTTACGTAATTAACCTTATTCATTTTTTGGTAATCAATATTAGGAAAGTCAGTAATGGATTATTGTGACGACCCAATTTTCCAATAAAGTACGGATCATATAGATCGTCACCGGTATGATAAAGCAGCGGATATAAACATAGCTAATCAAGGCAATCAATCATTCAATTACTCAATAACGCATAGGCTAAAAGGGATAAGCAATTCAATACAGACTCAAGTCATAGAAGGACTTGTCAAAAGGGATTCAAGATTCAAACATAACCCAATCAGGCAAAATTCGAAGTACGAGGTACAACCTCCAGTTCAATACGGCATAAAAGTAGTTATGATCAAAGCATCAAAATTATCGAGTTAGGCGGCAAATAAGCGTGTGGACATGCATATGACGATGCATGCCCAGGTTCTAGAACCCTTTCTAATAAAGCATTAAAACAAGCGCTACTCGCACCACCTCGCACCCATCATCGATCCTTGCTCAACCCGCACATCAAAAGCGAGATGCGGGCCAGTATAAAAGTACTCAGTGGACTCATTGCCGAAAATATTTTCTTTATCAAAAGTTATTGAACTGCCCACGATAGCACATGAGGATTTTAGTTAAAGACTCATGCCTATCAAACATTTTATCATTTTCCCAAAAGCGTCAGGCCTGACAATTTCATTCACGTTGTTTTCATATCTGATCATTCATTCATTCATTCAATCGCGCACTATGGAGGTGGCCACCTACACATAGTCGCCGTGACCGGTCGAGGTAGCTAACCTTAACACACAGTCACACGTGTACACAATCCGAGTTAGTCCTTAACTAAGTCGGATCCGATCGTTACCCTTTTTTTTACGTTGGTGGACCAACTCATTCACATTCCACATTGGATATACCAATCTCAGATAGGATCACAACAAAACACAAACATTTGGCAGTTAATAACAGTTTATGTAATAACATTTCGTAAGCCTTTGTAAATCATGCTTTGAGATAGATATGCATATCATTTTTGTTTCAAGAGAGCCCACCTCAAGAATTGTCCTTCTTGAAGTACTTGCTAGCGATCCTTGTCGTTTTCGTCTACGTCCACGTTGGACCTTATCAACGTAAGAAATATAATTTAGTACGTCATTCGCTTCTTTTGGTAAGCATCATTAAGATTCGACAACTCGATATCTTTTAAGTATTAGAATTTCTGGGTTTTAGGATTTTCGTTATTGATACGACTCAGTTAACAATCTATCTATCGTCTTTTAGGTTCGTCTCGCCCTGACGATAAATGACCCTTCGACGTCGCATTCTTCCCTTCTATCAATGTCTCTCCACGTCGTTTCGTACAATTTATGAATCTTAAATTCATAGCTAATATTCATCATTTGTTAACGCGTATCACGATTTCGAGCTCTAAATACCTCCTTCGTCACTATCATCTTCTTGCCGTGTTTCTCGCCTCATACGTCCCACATATTCTATCAGAGAAACTCATATCTATGATACACGATCAATAAATATTTCTCGTAATTTAATCAACATCTAGTAAACGTTTTACGAATTAAAATTACTAGTATTTCTCAATCATCTACTTGACATAATCAATATCATTAATTAATTAATTAAATCATTAATTTAATTAATTAAATCCACAATTAAAGTTAATTAAATGGATCAATTTAAAAGTCCAATAACATTTGATTAATCAATCAAATTAATTTAATTCATCTTAGATATCCACTAATTATGATTTATTTCCAATCACACCTATTTAGCAATTAGCTTAAGGTTCATCGTATTATGTAAATAAATTACTTAAAAAGGATAATTCTCCAATTATCCCTTAACATAATTAATTAATTATGTTATTCAATTTCTAAAACAATTATACTTTATTCAATCTAATGAATTTAATTAACTCACTCTAATTAATTGATATTTAGATTATTATTTAATTAACTAAAATAAACCTCCACAAATTAAATCATTAGATTTAGATCTCATTTTTAATTAATATGGAATTAATTAAATCCTTAATTTAATTTAATGGATTCTAGAAGTAATTAATTCAAGTCCATTATCCATTTATATACTTAACCCATTACTTAAAAATAAGTCTAAGCCCATTTTCAATTTAATTAAAGAGTCCATCAATTTAATTAAATTCTCACTCAATTAATTTAAAAGCCCATATCAATATTATTTTTAATTGATCAACTCCACATGACTTAATCGGTAAAAGACCTATTTAAATTAAGTAATTAAGGCCCATTGCTCTTAATTAATTAAAGTCATCCCAAGCTAATTAATTAAGTTTAAGTAACTTAATTAATTAATTAGAGTCCAGCTCAATTAATAATTAAGGTCCATCTAAATCAATCAATTAAGCTTAAGTAGCTTAATTAAATAAATGTCTAATTATAATTAATTTGTGCTTATCAACTTTATTTAATTAAAGTTGATCTAAATAATTCCTTTAAGTCCAAAGGATTTAATTAATTGAATCCCATCTTAAATTAATTAAAGCCCAATTTTATTTATAACTTAAGTCCAACATTTAAATCATATGAGTCCAATACAATTAATTATAGAGGCCCATGTCCTGGAAGCCCATCCCTAATAGATAGGTCCAGCCAATTAATAATTTATGGCCCAATAGTCGGCCCATTTCGTGAACCTCCTTATCTCGGCCCAATTAAATAAATAACCTAGCCCAACTAATTAAATAGTTTAGCCCATCCAACTAAATTAACTCCAGCCCATCTAATTAAATAATCTCAGCCCATTTAATCTAAATAATCTGCAAGCCCAACCTCATTTTAATTAATTTGGCCCACACCATTTTGGCCCAAAACAAATGAAACTAACCTACCCACTTAACCCTAGCCGCCCCCAGCCTTTGTGACGTCTCTCCCTCTCTTCTCACACTCACGGTTCACGCACACACTCACGGTTCACGCACAGGTGCTGCCGTCGCCGCCTTCATCTCCGGCCGACCGCGTCGTCGTCACCGGTCGGCGAACCATGCTGTGCACCCCCCCTTCTTCTTCATTCTCTCATCGCATCACTCATTTCTCACACTCAATGCGCGCACCCACACAAGCTGTCGCCACCGTCGCCGCCTCTCCGGCCAGGGTGCGTCGCCGGTAGACGAGCCGCGTCATTGCCGTCGCGGTCTCTGTTCCATCTCCCCTCTCCCTCGGTTCTCACAGTCAACACACGAACACACGCACGGGTCCGTAGCCCCACGCCGTAGTGCTCGTCTCCAGGTGTCGCTCGCCGTCGTGCTCCACCGTACGTCGTGCCGTCGCTGCATCACCACGGCCAGCACCGTCACCGTCGAAGCAGCAACGTCACCCCCATTTTTCTCTCTCGATCGGCGACGATAGTAACGGTTATTAAGGTTCACGGACAGCCTCTGTAATTAGGATTCTATTTGCCCTAGATTATGTAGTTCAATAAATTCTGGAAGCTTATCCCTTATCTGTGGATTCTTGCATTGTCAAATTTTGTTGTAGAGGAACTATGCTTTGTTGTGAATGAACTGTGTTGTTTATAAACATGTGAATGTTGATGTATTGCTTTGTATCAGTGAACAATTTTATGATTTTTACACGTGAGAAATTCTGTAAATGGAGTAGGGTTTTAAGATGGAACCTTTGAGATTAATGGTGTATGTGTTTTGCTTCTTTACCTACTTCACAGCACCAGAATTCCTTCAAAGGAAAGAAATGAAATTGGTTGTCTGTTTAAGAAGAAATATATATTGAATGTTTAGAACTGGAATTATTACCTTTGAGGTTCTTCTTCTCTCTCTGTTTCTTGGGGTGTTGTGAGATTGGAATAGAAATTTTGAGAGTGGAATTTGTGAGGAGAATGAACAAGGATGAAATACTTAAGGTGAGAGGAAGGATATATTTTGGTGCAGAGGTGGGATTTAGTTCTGCAAGTATGCAGAGGTGAGATTTGGGTTTGCAGAGGTGAGAGAGAGAGAAGGATATAGTTGAAGTTGATGTTATACTCAAAATAGCCCTTTTTTTGAAATTAGAATTTTTGAGATAATTCACGATAGCGACATATCACTCGTTTTGTTTGAACGAGGATCGATGATTGTGACTCATCCTTGACGATTAGGATACCGAGAGATCGTTACTTCGATTGTCATTGCACGCATTCGCGATCTAATTTATCGGCTCCGATCGTATTACATTATCGTTCGATTGTTAATAATAAATTTTCTCATTTATCAATATAAAGGAAAAGATCAAATAACAATTTGGATTAAATTCTTTGTTAACAAAATTTTATTTTACGGGTTATTACAATTATAGACAATTAGATCACATCAAATCAAAGAACATGATTAGTTCTTAGTTCTCAAAACATATATGATTCTCATTTGATCCATCCTCTATATAGTGAGATTCAAATAAAAACCATTTCCAACGTGAGAACTAAGAACCATTGAAATTCGTTATGAACAAAATAAATTCGATATGAAAGTTAATGCATCGGGTGGAAAAGTTATTGAATCAAAAAATTCGAAATTTTCACCCAGGGTTCGAATCTTATGAGAGGCGAAAAATCTATTTTTTTGAATTCAGTAACTATCCCAATGGATTCATCAACTTTCACAACGAATTCATCATTTTTTTAGTTCTCACGATAAAAATGGCTCTCACGTTCTCACAATAAAAATGGTTCTCACGTTAACCTTCCCCTGTATATAGTGAGGTTCACGAAGTAGTTATGTAATGGTGTACAGTACAAAAAATATATATATAAAAAAGAAGAAGAATTCTGGGCCCTCCCTCCATCTCCGTGCATTTCACAAACAATTGGCTATTGTGAATATGTAATGATATTCTATATCAGCATTAATATTGCATCATACAAGAAGACCATGCAAACACCGCAATTCGACTTACTTTCTGATTTCCATTTTACGTTCAAATACAAACTAGTTATCATGCAAACACCGCCAATCGAATCAGAGGGATTTAATTATGACAAAAACTCTTGCGCACGCATGCTTTTTTTATACGGTAAAACTTGTACAGATTTATTGCATCATACAAGATGACCACTATACCATATAAGTTTACCGTGATATGAGCGTGGTTTTCACCGTGCACACGTATGAAAGACAAGTACCTTAATTATATTCGTGTAGCAGGAACTTGCAAATTGATGTTGCATGAATTATACTAATTTTACTTCAGCCACTTGTCTATAGTAGATATTCCAAAATTTACAAATACGATGATGCTGTTGTGAACCATATGAAATGTAAATAAGAGGATTCTAATTTCCACAAAAACTGCCGCGTCCACGTCTATATATCAGATTAATTTCACAATTTTCCGTATTTATTTGACTCAAAAAATTCTAGTGCGTACTTATAATAATTAATAGAGATTCCCTCGCTACTCAGTAATAAGACCATGCATTGACCTCACACATACACACACACTATATATATATATATAGGGAATGGATCAAATGAGAACCACATCTTTTTTGCGAACTCTGCGAACCATGCATAAGACGTTGAAGATGATGCACAAAACAGTATAAAGTTGTGCATAACGAAAACTTTCTAAAATTATTTTGTTGTTCAACAATTTTAGAAAGTTTTCGTTATGCACAACTTTATACTGTTTTATGCATCATCTTCAACGTCTTATGCATGGTTCTCAAGTTCTCAAAAAAAATGAGTTCTCACCGGATCCAACCCCTATATAGTGGTAGGTTCAGAACTCCAGAACTACTAGTAATAGAAATCAAGCCTAAATGAAGAGATCTTCCCAATATTTCCTTCTTCCACTCCTCCTACTACTTCATTGTCTGCAAAACTCCATCTTTGCCAGCTCAGAAAATACCAATATCAACACAGATCTTCCTTCCCTTATTGCCTATAGATCCCACATAACCTCAGACCCTCATAATATACTGATGAAAAATTGGAGCTCTGAAGCTAGCGTATGTAGTTGGGTCGGGGTTACTTGTGATTCTCGTTACAATAGTGACTGAGTTGGATATATCGCTCATGGGAGTTTTGGGCATCATCCCACCAGAACTCGGAAATCTTTCTTTTCTTATTTCTTTAAATATGAGTGAGAATTCGTTTCATGGCCCTATCCCTCCATCCATCTTCAATATCTCATCGTTGGAAGTTTTGACGTTACGAAATAACAATTTATCAAGTAGTCTGCCAAATGAAATGTGCAAGCACAGTCTTCACAAACTCAAAACACTTCGTCTTTCTTACAATAAGTTGTATGGAGAGATTCCCTTGAGTTTGGGCCAATGTTCGTAACTGGATATATTATCTTTCCTTGTATGGCAACAACTTTGATGGAGGCGTGCCTACACAAATCGGGAACATGACATTGCTTCGGTTTCTAAGCTTTGGGGCCAACAACTTAAGTGGTAAGATCTTACCTCCCTAGCTAATTGCAGCAGTCTTCTGAATTTAATTTAATTTCATTTTAGTTTTTATTGCTTTATCTTTCCCTTCATAGCTTCTGTCTATGAGATTCTCTATTACAAACAGTACTGTTGGCATGTTTTACTTTTGTTTCATTCATACATACCAAGTGTTTTGAGCGACATCCTAGTAGTTTTTTCTTTTTCTTATTTTGTTTATCCGGGTTTCTAGGGTTTAGAGAGGATGTAAAAGTGAGAAATACATTTGGTAAAGAAATTTTTTTACAAGATGTGAATGTGACTATGTAAAGAAAATATAGTGTACATAATAGGTTTTTTAGGGTAATATTGTGCATTTATCTTTCAAATTCTAGAAGAAAATTTAGAAAATATATATACCCCGATAACTTTTTTCTGCACTCACACTAACAAGCATGAATTTTTTGTTTGTTTGTTTGTTTTTTTTGGATTTTGGTTTCATGAGTTTTATACCTAATAATCACAGGTAAGATTCCAGAAGAGATTGGTGGTCTTATTAACTTACAAAGTTTGGGCTTGAACTCTAACAAGTTGGGAAGGATCTTTACCAACATCAATTTTCAGCATGACATCTTTGCAATATGCGGACTTTGCCTTCAATCAATTTAGTGGACCATTATCAACACAAATTGGAAACATGACAGCCCTTCTCAGAATATAGCCTTGAATTCAATAGATTGAGTGGTGTGTTTCCTACTTTTTTAACACCAAAAATTTATCATTCAACCTGCCCTTCCCCTTCACCACAACATTTGAGATTGAAACGTAGCAAATTTGAATTTCATAGTCATTTTCTAGGCTGAGCTCGTTGCAGAGGATAATAATATACTCCTCCGTATATTCCTTCCTGGAATCTTGGGTGTTGGTTTTAGTGAAAGTTGTTTAGTGTATTGTGAGTGGAATAAGGGTCCAACATTAATATAATATTAAATTAGTTAGTGGTGGGCCATAGGTAGGGCTGTAAACAAACCAAACCGTTCGTGAGCTACTCGGAGCTCGGCTCGAAAAAAGCTCGTTCGAAATTCGATCGTTTTGTAAACGAGCCGAACTCGAGCCTCGAATCGAGCTCGATAAGTTTATCGAGCCGAACTGGAGCTTAGAGATGTTCGGCTCGTAGGCTCGCGAACATGTTTGGTTCGAACTCAAACGAGCCAGTTCGCGAACCCTGATTCGAACATGTTCACGAACCTTGATTCGAACATGTTCGCGAACCTTAATTCGAACATGTTCGCGAACATATAAAATAAAAGATTATTTATACATATTTAAATAATTAAAATGAATAATAAATTATAAAATATATGTTAATTATAATTATTTAGCAACAAATAAGCATGTATATGAAGTATTGATAATAAATTATTTATATATTTAAATAATTAAAATAAATAATAAATATTATTTTAAGTGAGTCGAGCTCAATTGAGTTCGATCTCGAATAACACATTATCAAACCGAATTGAGCTCGAGTTCGAGCTCGAAACGAGCAAAGTCGAATCTGACGAGTTCGAACTCGAGTTGAATATATCTCATAAGCAGTAGTTATCGAACCGAATTCGAGTAGCTCATGAGCCCAAAATTTTATAACGAACCGAGCTCGAGCTCAATTTAAAGCTCGAATTCGAACTCGAGCCGAACTCGGGCGAATAAAATTTAAACGAGCCGAGCTCGAGCTTGGCGATGTTCGGCTCGGCTCGGTTCGATATCTGACCTAGCCATAGGTGGTAAAGGTGTAAATAAATAGGTTGTTGAGGGTAAAAAAGAGAAATAGTAGTGGGCCATGGATGGTAAAAAGTGTAAATAAAGAATATTATTGAGGTAAAGTTGGAAGATAGTTTCCATAAATAGATATGAAGGAAATAGGAGGCGTCCCAAAAGAAAACTAGAAAGAAAATTGGGGACGGAGGGAGTATATGGTAATTTTGATACAACTTTTTTGGAGTGATATTATGCATCAATTTTATGGTTTCATCATAGGTATTATTCCAAAAGAGATGGGTCGGCTTACTAATTTTGAGAGATTGATGTTGACTGGCAATAACTTTACTGGATCATTGCCGAGAGAAATTGGGAACTTGACAACCATGTATGGCTTGTTCCTTCACCGCAATGCTTTAAGTGGTATCATTCTCACCCCTCCTAATCAATTAATTTATTATCGTCAAACTTTATTGTGTTCATGTTTTTATTGCTTCATTTACGTAATAAGATAGATGAACGTAGGATAAAACAATTTTGTACATGACATAGCTTAATAACTAGAATCAAAATCGAAATTATAATTGACACGGGACGGTAAACGTAGAAGACAAACACTCTTCGTACGAAAGAAAGAATTTATTAAAATTCGACGTAATAATTCAAGTACCTCGAAAAGGAAGAAAGAAATTATTAAAATTCGAAAGTAATAATTCAAGTACCTCGAAAACAACATAATGAGGTATTTAAAGGTCTCATAATTAGAATAGAAAATTGAAAGAAATCATAATCCTAAAAGGAAACAAAACACAAAAATAAAATAAAACCTATGAAAATCCTAAAAAGCCGAAACTAACCTGAAGACGTTGGAACTTGGGCTTGGGAGCACTTACATCATCGCGCTGGGCGCCATGAGTTCACCTTGAAACGTCCTTTCATTTTCGAAAAGGTATTATAATAGCGATTCCGAGCCCGACTCTAAAAGTTACGTCCGTTTCGATTTCTGCTGACCACGACCCTTCGCACGATCCTTGATGTTTATATTTGAAATAAGTTATTCATTGATTTATATTTTTCTTGGTCAGAAGCTTGATGTTTATTTTAATTTATTTTATATTAATTTTGGTGTATGAAACAATGTTGAGATAATTTATTATGTAAGAAATAATATAATTCAAATTGAATGATTTTTTTCTTCTTCAAAATAGGTACTTATTAAATGAATTAATCATATTTGAATCTCAAATCATTTATTCAAATTCCTCATTCCAAACACAACCTAAAAGAATTAATTGCTCATGCTTTCATGTCAAAATCTGAAACACTTTTACAGTTCCCATCAGTTGGCCTTCTTCCAACTCAAGTTAATTGTTTGTACTGTTAATCCGCTTTAGATGGGTCACCTTTTTAGTAATGAAAAATTAAATGGTGGCAATGGCTAATTACTTGCTAATTAAATTGAGTTTCATGATTTTGTAAACATGCAGGTGATATTCCAAAAGAGATTGATCGTCTTGTTAATTTAGTGGAGTTGCAGTTGGAAAGCAACCAACTAACCAATTCAATACCAAAAGAAATTGGGAACATGACAAAGCTTACCTACTTAATGCTCCAAGAAAATAGTTCAAGTGGTATAATACTTTCTCTTTAATTATTGCGCCTCTTTTTTTGGTCAATTTAATACAAAAATTTTAAAGGATGTGTCACGGTGGACTCAAACCCGAGATATTTGGCATCGGACATTAACCACTCTACCACTAGGCCAACACACACTTAATTATTGCACCTCAAAGTTGCATTAAGTCATTTAGTTATTTATTCCAAAATATATTGACTGCAATATCTCATTGATACAAATTACTTTAAGCTTTGAATATTTCACAATGAAGCAGGTTATATTCCAAAAGAGATTGGTCGTCTTACTAATTTGGAGGAGTTTCATTGGCAAGCAACAGACTAATTAGTGGATCATTACCAAAAGAGATTGGGAACTTAACAGCTCTTCGCTATTCATCGCTTAATGGAAATAATATAAGCGGTATGATATTTTGTGTTTTCATCTCTTTAATTATTTGATTTGATTGGATGTATTGCCTCTTGCAAATTCCCATTTTTGTTGTTGTTTTCTCAGTTATCTATGTTATAATTGTTTGATAAATAAAAAAACATAATAGACCACTAATAAATTAATCATTTAATGTTTATTTATCGAAAAGAACTAGTTCAAGCATTGTATTCAATTTATAGTTTTGACTAGGACAAAAACTTGGGTGAGCATAATCTCACCATGCGCTCATCCTTGTTTTTGTTAAATTAATTATATATCAATTATAATGATTAAAAATAATTAAATTTTATTAATAATTTCTAATTAGTTCTATTAATTTTAGTTAAAAAATTAATAAAAATTGGGGATTATTAATTTATGATTATGGTTTATTAATTCATAATTATGGTTTATTAATTCAAATTTAGAATTTATTAATTCAAGATTGGGGTTTTTATTTTTCAAAATTAGGGTTTATTAATTCATAATTAGTGTTTATTAATTCACAATTAGATTTTATTAATTCAAACTTATAATTTGTTAATTTATAATTGGGGCTTATTAATTCATAATTAGAATTTATTAATTCAAAATTAGGGTTTATTTATTTTAAGTTAGGTTTATTAATTGTAAATTAGGTTTTAATAATTCCAAGTAGGTTTTAATAATTCCAATTGGATTTTATTAACTCAAAATAAGAGTTTATTAATTTACAATCAGGACTTATTGACTCTAATTAGGGTTTATTAAATCTAACTAGGATCTATTAGTTTTGAGTTGTAGTTTATTATTTTAATTAGAATTTATTAAATCTTATTTTAAGTTAATTAATTTAATATTAATTAATTAATAATTTATTTCTTTATTATACTTCATTCGTCCCGATATTGTTGGCTCCTTTCTTTTTGTACGTAGATTAAGAAGAGTTATGTTTTATGTGTAAAGTAGTGTGTTGCACGAAATTCGAGGTACTTTTTAGTGTAAAATTGTTTTCTTTTTTGAAACGGATCAACAATAGCGTGACAACCCAAAAAGGAAAACGAGCCAATAATAATGGGATGAAGAGAGTATTAAATAATTAATAAATTAAAATTAGGGGGATCTCCCTGTGCGCTCACGCACAGGAGACCCACCCATTTTACTATGAGAATTGAGAACGTCTCCTACAATATGTTATATATCCAATATATCTCATTTCCGCAGAGCTACTAATTTAGTTTTATTTTCTTATAATCTCACAGGTGAAGTTCCAAAACAAATTTTTCATCTCAATAAATTATGGCATTTGAACATTGGATACAACCAACTTAGTGGATCATTTGCCCAGAGAAATGGGGAATACAACAGTTCAAGTATTGTGGCTTTACTACAATAACCTAAGCGGTATGGTTTTATGTCTCATTTTGCTTTTTCATTAAATATTATTGACTAACACAAAGAACTAATAACTAAAACTGAAACGATTGAAAGAAACTAAGAAAATTGTTAGTGGTATAAACGGTACACTATAAGAAAAATAGTGCAGAATAATATTTATAAGTATGTGATTTATTATTTTTCACGCAAAATGAAATATGTGCACACGCATGAGTGTAAATAATAAATAGCATGTCGATTACTTAATATTGAAACTTGCACAAAATTTATTTCAGGTCCAATACCTTCCACAATTGGGAATCTATCAAAGCTGGATTATTTAGGACTCCAATCCAACAAATTAAATGGAGAAATTCCACATTCTATCTGCAACTTGAGATCCCTCCAAGTTCTGCTTTTATCAAATAACAGTTTGGAAGGAGCAATTCCAGAGTGCTTGGGAAACCTCAATAGTTCATTGTTGGTCCTTCATTTGGGTGCAAATCAAGTCACTGGCCTTCAATCAACATTTACAAAGGAATGTAGCCTTGAGTCACTTAATGTGAATGGTAATAAGTTGGAAGAAATACCTCAAACCCTAATCAACTGTCAACGTCTGCAAGGCGTTGACATTGGTGATAATGAAATACGAGGCACGTTTCCCTTTTGGATGGAAACACTCCCTCAACTTCGTGTCCTCGTCTTGAGGTCTAACAAGTTTAATGGTGAGATGCTGGTGGCTTCAAAGACTGAGCATCCATTTCCCAAGTTGCAAGTCTTAGATATATCAAGAAATGCATTTGTTGGCTCTTTACCTGATAGATATTTCAAGAACTTCAGAGGCATGGTAGATGCCAAGGAAAATCAAAAGATGATGAGACGGATGTGTTTCTACAATTTATACAGTTGAGTTTCACTTTGAAAGGTTTGGATCAGTCGCAGCAGAGATTGTTGGATACCTTTACAACAATGATTTATCCTCTAATAGATTTTCGGGGACTATTCCACCTTCCATAGGATATCTTAATTCTTTGATATACTTGAATTTGCCTTACAATAGCCTCATTCGAAATATACCAACGTCTTTTGGGAATATGAATGTACTTGAATCGTTGGACTTGTCAGCAAACAAGTTGGGCGGAGAAATTCCGAGTGAATTACAGGTTGACATTTCTTTCGAAATTAAATCTTTCAATGAATAATCTTGTAGGGAGAGTACCACAATCTGAGCAGTTTCCCACATTTGACAATGATTCATATATGAAAAACTCGGGATTTCTTGAGCTTCATTTGGAACTCTTGCATGTTGGGGAACAATTCATGTATGATGTTTTGCAAATATTGTGTCTGAATAAATTGTAATGTAATATTTCTATGTTGGGCTCGTTGTACCTACTAGGTTTATTCTAAAAATATGTGATTCTTATAGTTGGGCCTTATATGATTTTGTCTCATAGGACGTATGATTATTGCTAAAAGATTAACTTACATGGATTTAAAAAGAAATAAGTAATGTAGTTTCAAAGTTCAAATGTAACAGATGACATATCATTAATATGATAATACAAAAATAACTTCCAATATTTAGGTTGTTGCACTAATAATTAAGTTGACCAAGGGATGCAGCTTGCATAAATTACTTCAGATTGCAATTTGCCAAAAACTAGATTTACTCACTCCGTTCTTTTTTAAGTGTTCTATTAATTTTTTTTTTCTTATTTTTAATAAGTATCATAGTTTGTAATTTAAGGATAAAATTATGATATATTTTCTATTTACCCTTGTTTAATACTCTTTAAATTTGATAATTAGTTGTATAAATATATTTTTCATGGTAAGTAATGAGATTATAAATATAAATTTACCTATTTCTTTGGTTTGTACAATTTGACACTAATGAATACTTAAAAAAAATCGATGAAGTAACTCATATGAGCCGGTCTCTGTGGTGTGCACCATAGAAGACCAATTTAGTTAATTAATATGACACTAATTTAGACATGTTTCGGCGCATATTTGTAATTTAACACATAATGTGATCCATCATGAATTTAGACAACGTAGTTTCATTAAATATCTAGATTTCTTCTACGGCTCTACTTTAAATGCAGACCAGATTTTTTTAAAAATTAAATAAACATCGAGAAGATCTTTCAAAGTGAGAATTCATGTAGATTATATACGTGTAGACAATTAAAAATTGTTAGCAAATTATATTGGGCCACGTATAAAACACGAATTAAATAATTGATTATATTTCTATTTTATTAATGGAATTTATTCCAAATTTAAATAGATATGTGATTAATATTTAATTTTATCGGCAAATAGGAGAATGACATGTGGCAACGACATTGGAGATAAATAATCACTCAAATTGTGCCAAATGAGCCATAAAAGGGCCATAAGCTCAAGCCCACAAGCTCAAGCCCATAAGCTCAAGCCCAAGCTCAAGCCCATAGGTCCATAAGCCCATAAGTCCACTAGCCTACATCTATAAATAGGCCTTGAAGGCTCTCATAAATGGGAGGTGAATTGAAGTGAAGAAAGTGAAGAATCGAAGAGCTCAAGACACTCGAAGAATCATCGGTGAGTCTTGAGAAGCTTGAAGTCTTCGACATTCAGGCGTTCTTCGTGCAAATCACCACGTTCTTCGCCGAGATCATCCTCCAAATCAAATCAAAGATAGCGTTCGAGTTGGAAATATGGTGAAAACCCTCAAATTGGCGCTCAAATTGAAGATCTTCAAGCGTTCTTGACATATCGACCCAAATCAAACGGTCGATCGAAAACAAGGCCGATGTCCCGGATCAACATCGTCAAGTCAAACTTCAGTTCAAGGAGATCAGGAACCACATCCCTCCAACAACTTGAAGAATACTGAAGAATATCAAGATCGTTCAAAATCACATTGAAGAGTAGAATCGGAGGATAGATGAGATCGAATTCATCTCAAATTCATCAAACCCAAATTAAATTAATTTTGTATACAATTTTGTATTTATAAGATTTAAATACAAAATTTGTGTTACAATTTGTAACACAAATTTTGTATTTAAATTTATAAATACAAAATGTATACAAAATTAATTAAATTTGATTGATATGTTTGAGATGGATTGATCTCATCTATCCTCCGATTCTCTCTTCAATGTGAGTCTGAACGATCTTGATGTTCTTCGAGTTGCTGGAGGATGTAGTTCCTTGATCTCCTCGAATTTGAAGTTTGGACTTGACGATGTTGATCCGAAGGACCTGGCCTTGTTTTCGGATCGATCGTCGGATTGGGTTGATATGTTGAAGAACGTTGAAGATCTTCAAGTTGGCGCCAATGCGGAGGGTTTTCACCATGTTTCGAATCAACGTCGTCTTTGAAATGATTTGGAGGATGATTTTGGCGAAGAATGTGACGATTTGCACGAAGAACGCCGAATATCAAGAAGACTCAAGCTTCAAGACTTTGTCGAGGATTCTTCGAGTGTCTTGAGCTCTTCGAATCTTCACTTCACTTCAATTCACCTCCCTTCATTATGAAGCCCCAACACTCCTATTTATAGACTTAGGTTAGTGGGCTTGTGGGCTTATGGGCCTTTTGGGCCATCAAGCCATGAGCTTGGGCTTATGGGCTTTTGAGCCATCAAGCCATGAGCTTGGGCTTATGGGCCTTTGAGCCATCAAACCATGAGATTGGGCTTATGGGCCTTTTGAGCCATCAAACCATGGGCTTGAGCTTGGGCTTGAGTTTATGGGCCTTTTATGGCTCGTTTGGCACAATTTGAGTGATTATTCATCTTCGATGTATCTTTGCCACATGTCATGCTCCTATTCGTCGATGAAATTAAATATTAATCACATATCTATTTAATTTTGGAATAAATTCCATTAATAAAATAGAAGTATAATTAATTATTTAATTCGTGTTTTACACGTGGCGTAATATAATTTGCTAACAATTTTTAACTGTCTACAAATTGCCCCATCGAGACTTGTTCATGGACGAGTTGTCTTGGAAATGGACGAGTCTCAAAATTCACTTAGATAGTTTAAACTCTTGTCGAGGAGTTCTTGAATTGAATTTGTAAACAGTTTATACTCGTATTTAGGAGTTCTTCGACTTGGATTTGAAATTGTAAACAGTTTATACTCGTATTTAGGAGTTCTTCAATTTGAATTTGTTAGAAAGTTTATACTCGTTTCAAGGAGTTCTTCGACTTGGTTTGATTTTGTAAACAGTTTATACTCGTATTTAGGAGTTTTTAAATTTAAATTTGTTAGAAAGTTTATACTCGTTTCAAGGAGTTCTTCGACTTGAATTTGAATTTGTAAATAGTTTATACTCGCATTTAGGAGCTCTTCGACTTGAATTTGAATTTGTAAATAGTTTATACTCGTATTTATGAGTTCTTGGATTTGAATTTGAACTTGGGCCTGAATTTGTCTTTGCATTTGTATTTTATTTTATTTTGTTTTCCAAAATTGGGCCCATGGAGACATTTTAAGTTGGAGGTCCATAATTTTGTATTATCCATTGGGCCATAGACATGTCTTAACTCGGAAGCCCATGTAAGAATTTATTCATCGGGCCATTCAATCCATTTGAACACCCTTTCAAGCTTGAATTTATTTCGAAATAGGGCCCAACTTCTATTTATCTTTTCGGTAGCCCAACTTCCATAAAATGACACAAGTAGCTTCCATTTTATTTTGTAATCCATAAGATCAACTTATGAACAAAAATATTTAGGACTATTATTTTCATTTCTTTTTTTTCTTGACGGCCACTAACTCATTCGCTTTTCTTTTTTTTTTTTTTTTTTTTTTTGCAGCCACACTTTCGATCCTTTTTGTGTTTTGTTTTTTTGTTTTACAGACAATTGCATATTTTGCTTTCAAACATAGGAAATTAAATTCCTATTTCTCATAAGATCATGGACATGATATGCTGCACAAAGTACACATGGCTGTAGGGTTTGTTGAAGATGAAGCCAAACTTAAACCCTATTGCAGAGAAGCGCAGGAGCTTGTCCTTCACATTGCATTTAATGAAGTTTGTTGAGAGCTTCATAATTATTCAGAGTTTGTTGAAGCCTGCAGAGTTCGTTCGCAGTGGAGTTTGTTGAAACTTGCAGGCATGTTCTCTGTATACAGCTGCTAGGGTGTAGGGTTTCTGTTACTACTTTATTCTATAAATAGGGAGACTCACACAACAGCTTTCACTCACGAGCATCCATATATTCCTTGCTTTCATCTATGCAGTAGTTTTTTTTGTTAGAGCTTCTCCACTTATTCGCTTCTCTTTTTTTTTCATAGCCTCGTTTTCCTTGTGTTCGGAAGCTATCTTTCATGCCGCACAATTTCACTTCTGCACCAAGCACCATTTCATTGTAGAGTTACATCTCTCATTCCGCCGGTCATAACAACAACAGCCAAGCAGGAGCAAGACGTCGTTGCTCTTCCATCTTTCAACTTGGCAAGCAAGCTTGAGGTAGTTTGTTGCTGGGACTCCTCTTTTTTTATATATATATTTCTCGTTTAAACATCTCAAAATATTTGATTCCTTGGCAGCTGTGATCCTGAGCTTCTTGTAACTCATCGGGATTGGCTCATCTTGACTGCGGACTGCATCGATAGAGTAGCGGTAGCCTCCTCTCCTTCAAGTCAGCAGGCGAATGTGTCCATATACTCCAATTTCTGATCCTGGAGGCTTATTTTGCAAGCGGGTACAACCTGGCTGGGCTTAGGGAAGCTGACCCACAGCTTGGTGGTGATGAAGAGGCCACTGCTCGACAAAGAAGGAAGCGCGGCGCTGCTGGATCGCAACGGCAGATTGATGCAGACGGTGGATGGAAGAAGAAACCAGAGGGGGCTCTAGCGACGATGATATAGATAGAGAGAGAGAATGTGTTTTGGCTTTGTGTGTGTATGTGTTTAGAGAGAGAGATATGGGTGTGTTAGGCGGCGAGTGTGTGAGAGGGAAGAAAAGGGTTCCTATTTGGGCAAATGAAGGAATGTATATTGGGCTTCAAAGATAATTACATAAAATGTGGGTTACCATTTGGGCCTATTTTGTAGGCTGATGGAAAGAGGCTTTGGACCTCCTTTTTTTTTTTAATGTTTTGGCCGATAGCTTAGCTTTCGAAAATGGCTTGGACTTTTGGTTATTTTTTATTTATTTTTGCATCACTTTTGGTGTGGATCAATGGAAATAAATAGATTCAGACTTTGGGCTTAAGAAAGTGGGTTGACTTTGTTGATTTAGTCATCCTCTTTTTTTTAAAAGAATCTGCATTTAAAAGCTCCTCGCTTAAGCCAAATATTTTTTCAAGTCTATTTTACTTATTATCTAATCACAATTCTTTTTTTTTCAGGGTTTATTTATTCGGAGTTTGGGTCAAGTTTTTGGATAAATTGAGAACGAGAAATCGACTCAACTCCGTTTTTCGATATTCTTTTAATTGCTCGTTTTTTTTCTTTTCTCCCCACATATTTTCATAATTTTATACATGTGACTGCCTTCCAGGTTGCAAAAGTTCACGTAATTCGACTTCAAGTCTTCTTGCTCAAGAATAGATCGGGTAAATACGTCAGACTTGATTAACCCCAATACATTGACCTTTTGACGTTGGCTTCACCTTTGTCACAGTCGTTGTCCTCATTTTTTACAGAAGAAGTGGTCTTGATCTTAGCAGACATGACAACACGACAGTGGAGACGATATCGTCATCATAAATGAACTCCAATCATTCTATGTAGATGACAAGAAAAGCAGTGACTTGCACGACGTTCGGCATCACGGCCTCAGAGAGCTAAAAGCAGCTGCAGAGAATGAGCTAAAAGTTATTCATCATTCGCAAAGGGGAAGCTGGAAGCTATGCACCATCGATGGAGGATGAGCTATAAGCTGCGCAACATTCGCAAAGAAGAAGCTAGAAGTTGTGCGCCATCTACGAAGAGGAAGCTAGATGTGCACCATCTGCGAAGAGGAAGCTAGAAGTTGTGCACCACCCACGAAGTGGAAACTAGAAGCTGAGTGTCATATGTGAAGGAGGGGCTAGAAGTTGTGTGCTATCTTCGTAGAGGAAGCTAGAAGCTGTGTTCCATTCATGAAGAGAATTGAAGCATAAGCGTCAGTGGAGATCGGCATCATGACATCAACAAGCTAGAAGCGACTGTCGTTGAGGATCTTGAAGTTGTGCGCCTTTCACAAAGGCAGAGCTAGAAGCTGTGTACCGTCCGTGAAGAGAATTGAAGCTTAAGCGTCAGTGGAGATCGGCATCACGACCTCAACGAGCTAGAAACGATTGTGGATGAGGAGCTTGAGGTTGTGCGTCATCCGCGAAGAGAAGTGAAGCCTAAGCGTCAGTGGAGATCGGCATCACGACCTCAACGAGCTAGAAACGATTGTGGATGAGGAGCTTGAAGTTGTGAGTCATCCGCGAAGAGAATTGAAGCATAAGCGTCAGCGGAGATCGGCATCACGACCTCAACGAGCTAGAAGCGATTGTGGATGAGGAGCTTGAAGTTGTAAGTCATCCGCGAAGAGAATTGAAGCCTAAGCGTCAGTGGAGATCGGCATCACGACCTCGACGAGCTATAAACGACTGTGGATGAGGAGCTTGAAGTCGTGTTCTCAACCAAAGCCCGATGAGTCAATTCATCGTGAAGCCATCTTGAATCGAGTTTGGAGATATGGTGTTGAAACCATCAAGTTGGGATAATTTTCAAAGTGAAATTGATGACATGGAGTTGGGTTCAACAAGATGGAATTATCCTCAAAGCAGAACTAGCAACATTGAGCTAGACTTAAGAAGCTGTGCCATATTCAAAGCAAAATTGACAACATCAAGCTGGAGTTAGCAAGCATGAGTCATCTTCAAAGCGTAGAACCAGACTCAGAAGTTGATGCCATTCTTGAAATGTGTTGACAATGAAGAAGTGAATAATCCATCATCTCTGGTTGTTGCCCCATGACTGTCTTGCTTCTTT
The DNA here is from genome assembly GCA_036937905.1 of Salvia rosmarinus. NCBI lineage: Eukaryota > Viridiplantae > Streptophyta > Magnoliopsida > Lamiales > Lamiaceae > Salvia > Salvia rosmarinus. Next base: position 4,288,660 of record CM072818.1, on the reverse strand, counting down.
ACAATTTTCACCATACTGTCTCTTCTAAAAATATGTATCATTTTACTTTAATAGTCTGAGCTTGAATTTTGATCACCCAACTTGAAATACAAATTTATGATGAACTTTGATCACGTAACTTGAAGGAGAAAAACATATATCATGACTGAACTTAGAAGATATCTAACACTACTACAAATATCACTTTTCTCTACACCTTATAGACTACGCTTTTTCGTAAAAAGCGTAGTGTATAGGTATAGACTACGCTTTTTTATCAAACGCGTAGTCTATGTGCGAATTTTTTTGAAGTATAGACTACGCTTAACAAAAGCGTAGTGTATGTGCGTAGTCTATAGTGGGTATAGACTACGCTTAGAAAGCGTAGTGTATGTGCGTGTTTTTAATAAAAAAGCGCCGTCTATGTCATAAATTAAAAAAAAAACAAACAAAAAAAAAACAGTGTAATCCCAATGCTTTAAAGCGAGTGCGAGGGAAGTTTTGGTTTTCCCTTTTTGTTACTTTTGTTGTTGTCGTCGTCGAAATATAGGATTTTAATTTATTTATTTTAATTCCGAAGAACTAAAGGAATGAACGTTGATGGGAAGGAGGTGAAGAAGGTGTGAAAATGGAGGAGAAGTTGGTGTTTATGTGGGGTATTTTCCAGGGCATTGCCGCAGAGAGCGCCTATTTTGTCTCCGGTGGTGGTCCGGCTGTCGCCCGACGATGCGTGGAAGGATGTTTGTGGCGGTGGTTGTGGTTTCGCCATGGCTATTTCAGGTAATTGAACTTTGTTTCCCACAACTTTGCCCGAATTTGTGGTTTTAGATTCAGCATTTGAATTTCCTTGAAACTGATGAGTCAATTTTGCATCGGAAGTTATGTGTTCCATCTTTTCCGTTGGTCTATTGGTTGAATTTTGTTTGAATTTTCTACTGAGTTCTCCGTAGCTTCTAAGAATTGGCTATTTCAAATGAGTAGACTGCCCTGAAGATTTGTGGTTCTCTAGTTTTAGTTTGTGTGAAATGAGTACTACAGGTTGTTTCAAGTTTCAAAGTAGGTTTTCGCTCATTAATGAGAAACCTACTTCCTTCGCGAAGACGCTGATGCAGTCCGATGCTAACAACGGGGGGGATGTCAGAGCATATTTCATAGACACAAGAGGCACAGTCAGCTCAAATTTTTATATGATCTCTGCGACAAAACTTGCCTTGTTGAATCTCACAAAACACGCATCCAACACATTCATACACCAAAACGCAAAACTTTTTCTTATTTTCTCAAAAATATAATGTCTGAAGGCTTCGAACAGCCAAGATTGGTAGCCAGGAAAATGTTGGCCAGGCCTCAGAGTGAGGGAGAAGGTGTAGTTGTCAGAAGAAGCATTGGAAGGTACCCCAATTTCTTTTCTTCTTCAAATTTTGTAAATTGGGAACTTTCATCTTTTCGGTGTAAATGATTGATTCTTTAACAATCAAGTGATGTAAATTTGTTTTGTCTGAAATAATGATAGCTTGATGAAATGATATTGCTTTTGGTGCTCGAAATTTTAGGCCGAGTTGAAGTCGCTGGATCCTTTCCTCATGCTGGATGAGTTTTCTGGTAACATTTCTCTTTTTATGATGCTGAGTTTGTTTCTTTTCACTCTCCTATTTACAGTGTCACCTCCTGCTGGATTCCCTGATCATCCCCACCGCGGTATCTACCATTCAACCGTTTTGAATGAAATAAAATGCTATCTTTATATAGGGAGGCATCACTCATCAAGATTTTGCTAACCCCCTCCGTTGGCCTAATTCGCTTTGGAGACTGCTTCAGGTTATTCGCAGCTCCTTATTGTGTAAACTGGAATATAGAATGGTTCGATTTGATTTTGTCTAAACGTTTTCTATATTTGGTACAACTGTCTATTGCTTTAATTACTAGAAATCTCCATGTTATGTTTTGTGAGTTCATGGTGCTATTAGAACTAACGTTGATCATTCTTGAATCTTGATTAAAAATATTAAAAGAACTAGTCTGAAAAATTATGCGAAACATATTCAACTATATATGATTGCATCGGTTACTGATAAAACTTGCACCTCATAGTCATTTATTTTATTTTATTTAGTGACTAGAAGGTATGTTTGCCTATGATAGAACATATGTTCTCATTCCTGAGCGTAGGTCAGCATGTGGATCTGTTAACTTTTAGTTAGTATTCGCGATCATTTCCTCGGCAATCACATGCTCAACTACGCTCTTGGCCATTCTTCAATATGATATATCATCACATGCATCTAATTAAATATTAAAAGTAAACTCTGGAGATGATATAACGAGGCTGGTTTTGAAATTGTAGATTCTGCAATTATATTTTCTATTCTTCCATTGAGTTGTTCTCTGTTCCTTTCTATTACTGCTACTTCATCCAAGCACAATGAAAATTTTTAGGAATGCAGACCTTATTCAGATTTATTCTGCTTTCCTTATGTTCTTACATTGCATGTTAGTATCTGATGATGATACTGATGTATATACTTTTAGCCTGATTTTAAATGTTAAAAAATTTAATTTCTGTTTCGACCTTTCTACAGAGAGTTGACCGATTCTTCTTTGGAAGTAATTGGCATTACCTGCTCTAATTTATGAGCAATAAACCTCTCGAACTTGGGCAAATTAACGGACATTTCCATAGTTCATCTTGCAAATGGTTGTCAAGCAATTCGAATGCTAAAGTTATGTCGTAATGCATTCAGGTATCAATTATTCAGTTCCCCTGCATTACGTTGGGCTATATAGTACATTATTGTATGCTTAATGTCGATTTATTCAAGTCTGTATTTGCTTTTATATGTACCTTTTAAGTCAATTGTCCTGTTTATTGATCTTACCTTACCTAAGTGTTGGAACTGGAAACTGATAGCTGAGTCTCCTATTATATGTTTGGACAGTGATGAAGGCATTGCTGCATATCTTGAAGTTAATGGAGCATCTCTCAAGTGCTTGTCGCTTAATAATATTATCCAGGTAAGATTTGTTAGCTGTACCTAAAATACATTAAACTTTCTCATTCTCCTAATAATTTTACCGAATGAGATTTTGGTGTATTTGTAAATATTAAACTGTAACCATTTACTTTTAAATAAATTTCAAATCTTCAATTTATTTGGTAGCTATTGAATTATTTATTTATGCAGATATTTTATTGTATTTTCATATTTATATAGATAATTTTTAATTCTGTCAAGAAGAAGAAGATAATTTTTAATATTATTTGTTTGACCTTATAATCTTTTAGGTATGAAGGACATTTGAGTTTTAAATAATTTGATTGTTTTTCTTCATTGAAGAAAAGCTTACCCATGCCACTAACCTCAGTCTTATAATTTGATTTTTATAATAAGGTCAGTTTGGCGAAGCTTTATTGTTATCTAACTTTTCAGCGTTTCATTTTGAAGCAAGTCTGTTGTGCTGGATATGATCTGCTTTAGTTGAAAAGGGCTTGGTATGTTTTCCTGGATATTCATGGGTTACAGAGGAGTACAAATGATTGGTTAAATTTCTACTATATATTTTTATGTCAGCATTTGGCTCATGTTTAAAGTTCTTGGACGTCTTTTTGTTTAATATTGAACATCAGACTGAAAGAGTATGCTACTTCTTAGTAATGGAATTCTTTTTTTGATGTGTCATACCTGTTGTATAGAGAAGCTATTTTGAACTCTCTCTCAATCATGAAACCTATTCTGTTTCTTTTCTTGCCCAGAGTGTTTTAGAGGGTTACAATGGGACAGTGATGGCTTATGGTCAAACCGGAACTGGGAAGACTTATACTCTTGGACGATTGGGTGATGAAGATACCTCTGCTCGGGGTATAATGGTTCGTGCGATGGAGGATATACTTGCAAATATCTCACCTGAGACTGATTCTATCTCAGTTTCATTCTTGCAGGTTGCACATGCTACCTACATGCTTGAATATTGATTCCATCATTATGAACATCTTTCTTTGTCCAATTTCTATATTTCTAGAAGATCTTTATAATCTTAAAAGCTAATCTAATTTAGAATTATTTGTTTTTTATGTAGCTTTATATGGAATCCATCCAGGATCTACTGAACCCAACAAATGATAATATATCAATTGTTGAGGACCAGAAAAATGGTGATGTTTCTTTGCTGGGGGCGACTGTCTGGGAGATCAGAGACCAGCAAAGTTTCATTCAACTATTACGCTTAGGGGAAGCTCATAGGATTGCTGCTAACACTAAACTGAATATTGAATCTTCACTGAGTCACGCCCTTCTGATGGTAAATCTTAGTATTAATTGCTTTATTTTTTTTGTTGCCTTTTCATTTTGTCTTCTGTAGCTATGAAACTCATCTTTCATAGTATAGGTACACATGAAGAAGTCTGTACTCGATAGGGATGATTTTTCTCTTGAAGCACAAAATCGCTCAATTGGTAATTTGAGGCCTCCTATGCATTCACAAATCAGGTCTTTTGAAACTCTCTACCTAAGATCCCCATCTGCTGCCTCTTGTGTATTTATTTCACTTCCCTATCTGCTTCATGTCTGCTCCACTAAACCTAGTTAAAGCATAACAGGGACGAACTGAGTGGACTTCCTTTCTGGTCTTGGATTGAATTTATTGGTGTTGAATCTAAAAAGTTGTTTCTCAGTCACTAGATTAGAGTCAGTCAAGCCCATACATGTTTCATTGATTAATATTGTGAGTGCTCAGTGGCTAACTATTTTGAAATGTAATCTGATAAGCTTTTATTGTTTCTTGAAGGAAACGAGGGACACATGTTAGAAGAAGCCAAGTCTATAAATCTTTCACTTAGTGCTTTAGGGAAATGTGTAAATGCCTTGGCAGAAAATAGTCTTCACGTCCCAGTTCGAGATTCAAAGCTTACACGGCTACTTAAAGATTCATTTGGAGATCAGAGTGCTGCGTGTTATATATATATATATATATATATATATATATATATATATATAGGGTTGGTTATGGTGAGAAAGCTCCTTAATGTACGAAAGTAGGAATAATAGCATATCTTTCATATTGTGTAGCACAATCGAATTAATGTATTGCACATATTTCATCCATTCGTAGCACATATCTAAATATATTAGTTTAAGACATCTTTCATTCTTGATAGACAAGAAGAGTTATAGTGTTGCACAATAATCCGTGTAGCACACAAAACATAAAAGCAGAAGACACACGAAAATTAAATCTCAACCATTGATATAGCAAATCAAAGGCAGATTCATTCCTATTTTCTACCAAATTATCTATTCCTACCGATCCATATATATATATATATATATATATATATATATATATATATATATATATATATATAGGGGTTGGTTATGGTGAAAAGCTCTTAATGTCGAAAATATGAATAGTAGCACATCACAATCAGAATTAATGTATTGCACATGTTAACTTAGCACATATTTCATCAATTCGTAGCACATATGCTAAATATATGGGTAAATAGCGTTTTATGTCCCATCGTTTGAGCCGTTTTTCAGAAATGTCCCACCGTAAAGGTATTTACAAAACAATACCCATCGTATTCGAAAAATAACATTATATAACCCCGAAAATTTTTCCGACGCCAGAAATTCGACGTGTACGTCGGAGCTGCTATGTGGCATGTCGACGTGGAAAAAAAACACGAAAATTACACAAAACATGTTAAAACGACGTCGTTTTGCATATCATAAAAAAAAGGAAGAGAAGACGGACGCCAAGTTCACCGTTCTCCACCACAAGCCTGCCGCGGACGGACGCCAAGTTCACCGTTCTCCACCACAAGCCTGCCGCGGACGGACGCCAAGTTCACCGTTTCCACCGTTTGATTATTTATGAAAACGAAAAAACAACCTAATTCACCTTATCAAAAAGGAAGTTGCAGAAATGGAGCCTCACGAGATATGTGAAGTTGACATCCACATCAAGAATCCAAGTGAGGTTGTAGTTGAGATTGAGTGTGGCATTAGGCCCCATGCTTCTTGCTGTTCTGTAAACATCTGAGGGGGCGACGAGCCTCGACTCCTGCGAAGGATATGCAATGGCGACGTCGCTGTCTGCGTGCGCGGTGACCCCAAGACCCGCACCATATATGTGTGGGGAATCATCGTACCATGTTCGAGTGAGGCCGGAATCTTGATTCTTTGCGATGAACCGACCCCGACGTTAAGCTAAACATCGTGCGCATTGCGTGGGCCTCGCGTCGATGTTTTGGTGCGAGAATCCGACCGTTGGGCGGGTTGGAAGATCTCGGCATTGAGATGATCTCGATGTCGTTGATGAACGCGAAGACGTGTTTGGATGATGAGTTGTTGAAGGTGTGAAGGTGAGATCAAGAATTCATGATTTTAGTCGATCATGGAGAATTCTCGATGATGTAAGCTTGTGTGAGGGCTTGGGCGGCGAGGAGGGCTGAAGTTGTTGAGGAGAGTGAAGCCGGCTGCTACTGACGGAGAGAAGAAGGCATTGCAGTCGAGGTTGTCGTGGGATGAGGGTCAGTGGAGCCCGATCGAAGGGCGGTTGGGGAGATGGGGAATTTGTAGGTGGTTTTAGATTGAAGATTCTTGATTGCATGTAGGGATTGTGGAGGGAGTGATGGATCTTGGGATTTTGCGGTTGATGAGAGAGTCGTTTCTAGTTAAAAGTTTGAATTTGGGCTCCATTCTCTGCCGTCGAATCGATGGATTCATCACCGCTCTTCGCACCACGCCTAAGAGAAGTGAATCGCCATTTTTTAGAATAAAGCGCAAAACGACGTCGTTTAACATGTTTTGTGTAATTTTCGTGTTTTTTTCCACGTCGACACCACATAGCGACTCCGACGTACACGTCGAATTTTGGCGTCGGAAAATTTCCGGGGTTATATAATGTTATTTTTGAATCGATGGGTCTTGTTTTGTAAATACCTTTACGGTGGGACATTTCTGAAAAATTGCTCAAACGATGGGACATAAAACGCTATTTACCCTAAATATATTAGTTTAGCACATCTTTCATTCGCAGTAACAGAAGACAAGAAGAGTTATAGTCTTTGCACAATAATCCGTGTAGCACACAAAACACAAAGCGTAACACACGAAAATTAAATCTCAACCATTGATATAGCAAATCAAAGGTCGATTCATTCATATTTCCTACCAAATTATCATTTCCTACCTGATCCATCTCCTATATATATATATATATATATTAGATGTGAGCTTCAATTGAACTATATTACTTAGAACTTGAAGAATTTGTCATGACACTTTGTGAAGCAATATCGCACTTCCTCATAACCTTTTCGGAAAATTGGTAATGTATGTGCATTCATAATTACATTGTTTTAACCTATAATCCATCGATATTTAGGGAATTGAGATATGATCCGAACTTGGTTGAAGCCGACTTGTGTTCTCGGTATCTTGTAGGGACATCCAGAACTTCATTAGTTGTCACAATTGATCATGATCTTTTGAATTATTTTGTCTTGTGATATGGGGATACGGTCTTATTGTTTTGTTATGTGATGTGCATAGTATTTTTGTATAGTGATTTTGTATTTGTAATGAAAGCAGTTGTATATTTTGTATAGTGATTTTGTAGGCGTAATGAAAGCAGTTGTATATTTTGAATAGTGATTTTGAGCGTAGTTGCAAGTATATTTTAATCTCATTTGCTTGTGCGTTATTAATTATGCGAGGTTTAAATAAAGAAATTAACTACGATTGAAATTGAAAACCGTAGTTGTTATTAAATTGACTACGGGTTGTAATAGAAAAGCGTAGTAAATTTGGCATTAAAACCGTAGTAAATAAACTCAAAACCGTAGTTAATACATATAGACTACATAAAAAGCGCGATGTATGTGCGAAATTTTGTGTGGTTTGTCGGTATAGACTACGCAAAGCGTAGTCTATGTGCGGCGTAGTCTATAGTGGGTATAGACTACGCATAAAAGCGTGGTGTATGTGCGAAATTTTGTGTGAGTGCGTGGGTATAGACTACGGTAAAAGCGTAGTCTATGTGCGGCGTAGTCTATGGTGGGTATAGACTACGCATAAAAGCGTAGTGTATGTGCGAAATTTTGTGTGGTTTGTGGGGTATAGACTACGGAAAAGCGTAGTCTATGTGCGGCGTGGTCTATGGTGGGTATAGACTACGATAAAAGCGTAGTGTGTGTGCGAAATTTTGTGTGATGCATGGGGTATAGACTACGGCGTAAAAACATAGTCTATGTGCGGCGTAGTCTATGGTGGGTATAGACTACGCATAAAAAGCGTAGTGTATGCGCCTATTTTCTCTACACCACTTTTACAGACACTACGAAAGCACATACACTACACACAAAACGCGTAGTCTATCTCGATTTTGTAGTAGTGTGTTGCTAAGTACCATTTTGAAATGGATCAAGTCAAAACGTAGTTCAAAAGATCAACTTGTGTTTTAGGGGGTGCCGTGCACAGTTTATACTCATGCGGGCCAGGAGTAACATGCAGTTTAGGCTCGTGCGTCACGGAGCATGTCTTGATATTTGTTGAATTTTCTTGAAGTTAACAAGCAGTTTAAGCTCGTGCGTCATGGAGCTGTCTTGCTCATTTGTTTGATTTTCTTCAAAGTGACTTGCAGTTTAAGCTCGTGCGTCATGGAGCTGTCTTGCTCTTTTGTTTGATTTTCTTCAAAGTGACTTGCAGTTTAAGCTCGTGCGTCATGGAGCATGTCTTGCTTCTTTTTTGTTGATTTTTTTTGTCGTGACGTGCAGTTTAAGCTCGTGCGTCATGGAGCATGTCTTGCTTTTTTTGGCGTGTCGTGCAGTTTAGGCTCGTGCGTCATGGAGCTGTCTTGCTTTTTTTGGCGTGACGTGCAGTTTAGGCTCGTGCGTCATGGAGCTCTTGCTCTTTTTGTTGATTTTCCTTCATAGTGACGTGCAGTTTAGGCTCGTGCGTTATGGAGCAGTCTTGCTTCTTTTTTGTTGGTTTTCTTGCTTTTTCAATTTTTTTGACTTTTTTTTTTTTTCATGTTTTTGTGGTTTTTTTTATCTATGCACATATATACATGCTTTCACTGCTACACTTCAGGGATAATGGCACTTCAACAACTTTTGAGTTGTTGCCCCAACTTCCATATCATCGTCCAGGGTTGACTTGCATACACTGTTTGAGATATAGTGAGATGAAGCCGCCCTTTTGATGGTGATTCGAACAGGCGCTTTGGGCACAAATCCCAAACCCACTTTGCTATTCTGGACCACATCATCCTTCTTCTTCAAGTGAGGTTTCAGCATAGAGCTTCCTTGAGGATCGTATCCAGCATTGACGAGGAGTTTATATGCCTTTGGACCAAAATGCTTAGTGAGTTCGTTGTCTGAAGATTCTCCATGTTCGATAACACTGCTTTGTTTTGGTCGAACAAACCCTTGAAGAGGTGGATGAGTTGATCTTTTAGCATCGATCTTGGTCAGAGGCATCGTCGGTTCCTCAAATGAGTCCATCTTGGGGAGAGACATTTTGTTCTTGACAATCGGAATGACTTCAAGTTCTTTGTCATGCTCAATTTTTACTTCTTTTGTTTTCTTTGTCATATAGAATTTGGCATCGGCAAAATATGACTCAGCTTCTGTAAAAGGCTTTTGATCGCCGATCACTGTCCTTACGACGTCGTCTTGATGATACTTGAGACATTGATGCAACGTAGAAGGGATGACACCATTTTCATGCAACCAAGGCCGGCCAAGAAGCATATTGTATGATGTCTTGGCATCGATTACATGAAGCGATGCAGTTGAACTCATGTCTTCCATTAGCAAGTTCAACCTTATGGCGCCAAGGGCCCTTTGTCCTTCGTGGTTGAATCCTTGGATCATTAGTCGACTGCTGGATAAGTCATCTGCTGGAATTTCCAATTGCTTCAACGTTCTTAATGGCAAGATGTTGACATCCTCCATCGATGAGAATCCTATTGAATTTCTGCTCGTGGATGAAGCAACTCACGAACATCGGCCTATTATGAGGCTCAGACCCAAGCTGTAAATCCACATTGGAGAATGTGATTGCCAAGACACCTTCATCATCGATCACAGTTGACTTGAATTGATCTCTTACTTGGTCTGTAGTATCGTACAAAGCCCCAATACCTTCCAGCATGTCGTCAGATTCAGGGGTGACAACATTTGCTATAGCATTTTCTTCTTCAAGAGATATCTTCCCTTCTCGAGCTAGCCGCATGATCTTTTCTTTGAATATGAAGCAATCATGTATTGGATGCCCGATCAATCGGTGATATTTACAATATCTTGGATCATCAGTTCGTCCAGCCTCATTTGGTCGTTTTATTTCAAGTAACTCGACGAGTCCTTCTTTAAGCAAGTCATCGAAGATCCCGGAGACGTCGGAGTCTAAGAAAGGGCACAGCTTTTGCTGCATTTCTTTAAATGTCAACCTTCTTTGCCCCATGTCTTGAGGAAAATTCTGCTTGTCATTTTTTCTTATAAACTTGATAGGAGTTGCTTTTATCGCCATTGATTCTTCTTTCGGAGCATTGTCAAATGACTTGGTTCCTTTTATGAATTCTTGTCTCTCTTTAAACTTGTGAGGTTCTTGGATTGGAGGCCCTTTGAATCCGCTCGCTGCCATACTTAGCTCCATATCGTGAGCTCTGGTGGCCAATTCTTCGAATGTCTTGGGTTGAATTCCTCGCAGGATGTATTGCAAGCCCCAATGCATTCCTTGGATGCACATTTCGATGGCAGATGATTCTGATAACCGGTCCTTGCAATTGAGGCATAGGTTTCTCCACCTGTTGATGTAGTCGATCACTGGCTCTTCTTTAAACTGGCGAGAACTCGTGAGCTCCACCATGCTGACCGTTCTTCTGGTGCTGTAAAAGCGATTGAGGAACTCGTGCTCCAGCTGCTCCCAACTATCAAGCGAGTTTGCTTCCAAGTCCGTATACCAGTCGAAGGCATTTCTTTTGAGTGAACGAACGAATTTCTTGACCAGACGATCGCCGAATGTTCCAGCGTTATTGCACGTCTCGACAAAATGAGCTACATGTTGCCTTGGATTGCCTTTACCATCAAATTGTTGGAATTTTGGTGGCTGATAACCATGTGGCATTCTCAAATTGTCAATTCTTTGAGTATAAGGCTTTGAATAAATCAAAGATGACTTAGAATTTTCATCATACTTGTTCTTCATGGTAACTTCAATGAACTCTTTGAGTTGGTCTGCTTTGATGAAACCATCAGAAGAGATTTGGATGTGTTTGCCTGACGATCTTCTCTCATCATGAGTTTCTTGCCTGTCGTCTGCTTCATCATCATCATTGTGTTCACTTTCTTCATCATGGATGTGGCTTGATTCTGCCTTTTCCCCTCTGAGCTTTACGATCTGGGCATCTTGCTCTTGGATGTGTTTGTTTAAAGATTCCACCATCCTCGTGAGATTTGCAAGTGTTCCTCCATGGTGGAGGTGTTTGTCATCATCACAGGCTCCTCAAGTGGGTAACTTGTGATAGATTTTGCGATAGGGAATGTGAAGCTTCCTTCAGAGCCAACACCTTCTTCGTTTAGAGTGGCAAAGTGTTGCTCTCTTCTCCTGGCGATTGCTGACTTCGAAGCTTCTTGAAGTTGTTTGGCTTTACTTCGCGTGATAACGTCAATGCTTTCTGAAGAAGCTTTTGAAACGACCTTAGCTGAATGTTGTTGGATGAACATCGTTCAAGATTTTGGGTGAAGAGTAGAGATGAGAGGTAGAGATGTCCCACTGGGCGTGCCAAAATTTGTAACACAAATTTTTGTATTTAAATTTTATAAATATAAAATTGTATACAAAATTAATTAAATTTGGATTTGATATGTTTGAGATGGATTCGATCTCTATCTATCCTCTGATTCTTCTCTTCAATGTAGAGTCTTGAACGATCTTGATGTTCTTCGAGTTGCTTGGAGGGGATGTAGTTCCTTGATCTCCTTGAACTTGAAGTTTGGACTTGACGATGTTGATCTGAAGGACCTTGGCTTTGTTTTCAGATCGACTGTCGGATTTGGATTGATATGTTGAAGAACGTTTGAAGATCTTCAAGTTTGAGCGCCAATGCGGAGGGTTTTCCATGTTTCCGAATTGAGCGTCGTCTTTGAAATGATTTGGAGGATGATTTTGGCGAAGAATGTGACGATTTGCACGAAGAACGCCTTGAATATTGAAGAAGACTTCGAAGCTTCTTGAAGACTTCATCGATGATTCTTCGAGTGTCTTGAGCTCTTCGAATCTTCACTTCACTTCACTTCACCTCCCTTCATTATGAAGCCCCAACACTCCTATTTATAGACTTAGGTTAGTGGGCTTGTGGGCTTATGGGCCTTTTGCGCCATCAAGCCATGAGCGTGGGCTTATGGGCTTTTGAGCCATCAAGCCATGAGCTTGGGCTTATGGGCTTTTGAGCCATCAAACCATGAGCTTAGGCTTATGGGCCTTTGAGCCATCAAACCATGAGATTGGGCTTATGGGCCTTTTGAGCCATCAAACCATGGGCTTGAGCTTGGGCTTGAGTTTATGGGCTTTTTATGGCTCGTTTGGCATAATTTGAGTGATTATTCATCTTCGATGTATCTTTGCCACATGTCATGTTCCTATTCGCCGATGAAATTAAATATTAATCACATATCTATTTAATTTTGGAATAAATTCCATTAATAAAATAGAAGTATAATTAATTATTTAATTCATGTTTTACACGTGGCGTAATATAATTTGTTAACAATTTTTAATTGTCTACAATACATATTACCTAAACTAGAAAATGAAGTCCCCAAAACTATGAAATTTGTTATTTAGTGAAGGAAATTGTTAATTTCTTTTTTTTAAAATATTACTCCATCCGTCCACCAAATACGTTAATTTAATTCCATTTTGGTCCGTCCACAAAAAATATTCACTTTTTTTTTTTTGAAAACATCAACTTCACATTTTTAGTCTAAATCTATCCACTTATTTACAAAAAAACCACTTATGACCCACTTTTTTATACCCATTTATCCATTAATATATTCATTTATTATCCACATAGCCCACCTTTTTACACCTCTTTACTTTACATTCATACACCCATATTACCAAAATCAATGAATGAATTTGATGGACGGTTGGAGTATATTTTAACAAAAAAGAAATAGTTGTAATTGTAATATACTCAAAAGTCACAACTCACAAACTCTCCAGAAATCTAGATTAACGACGACTAGTGCTCATGAAGGCATATAATTAGATAAAACTATTTGATCGACTCCAAAAATAAAAATTAAGAAAAAAGTACGACTGTCTGAAAATCGGGTCAAACAAATTAATAAAGAATTTTGACATTTTTTCATTCGGTAAAAGCTCGTGAAGAAGTCAAAGTTTAAAAGTAATTTAATACACATAAATTTACTAAGTATCTTAATATTCTTCGTCAGAGGAAGAAATTATGGTAACCTTAAATATAAAATAATTATATATAAAAAATTGTTATATTTATATATCTCTTTGTTTTGTACTTTGTAATGCCACCTTTTTACTGTTTATAGTTTGAACGAATTAATTTGGTATTAACTGAGTTTTTATAACTTAAATTAATGAGTAGAGCTAGTAATTTTTGGTATTTGTTTATTTGGGAAGGTCTAATAGTAAAGTTATTTTCCTATTACCAAAAATTTATGGGTTCGAATTTTATTAATATAATAAATATATTTAAGTGTATTTATTATATTCTTTTTTTAAAGCAATATGAATTTATTCTATATTTATAACATTTGACCTAATTATAGCTCATAAAGGCTTCATTAGTTTAGGATTTGATCTGTACATTTTTGTGTGAAGCTATAATAACTTATAGGAATGAAGTTACTACCTTATTAGAATTTTTAATCGATACTCATAAGTCATAGAGATAAAATTGTACATATGTTAACATTTCTATTATTATTATTATTATTATTATATATAGGTGTTATAGTGAGAAAAAATCATACTATGTATGTGTTGCCTTTTCTACAATTATATTATTACTTTAATTATAATTTTATAAAATAAATTTTATTATAATATTATTAATTATATTTAACTTATATTTCAAAAGGTTTGAAGTAAAAATCTATATATCCAAATTATAAATTTATCAATCTTACTAATGAATTATAACTCATAAAAGTAAAATTAAATGATAAAAAAATAATTTATATATTTTAATTGGATGGAATAGATAGTATTTAATACTTATTGAATTAAATAAAGCATAAAAAATTGATGAAAGAAAATAAAGAACATGAAAATAGGACACCGATTTGATACACTAAATATCAAATCTATATATTTCCAAAACTATTTCTTGACCATATTTTTCTTGGATATACCTTATTTCTTGAAACCCATTTCATAAGCTAAATCAAATAATTTCTATGTTCAAAGAATTAGCTCAATTGATTAAAAATTAATAGATTTGATACGAGTAATAAAAACAGGAGACGAAGTTTTACCCATTTTCTTAACTCGAACTCAAGAACTCACCAGTACAACAAAACTGCCGTTATGAGCAGGAAACATATTACCCAAACTAAATAATTGAAACCGCTAATGAGCAGGAAACATATTACCCCATGTCACTTCCTCGCCTCATTCGATCAGCCGTTGAAAACAAATCGATTTTTAATGGAAAAGCGATTCATGCTCGGGTCATCATATTCATATCCGGGTCGGACCCAGACGTGCAGAGCACAGCAACCATTTGCTCACGATGTACGCGAAACTCGATGACATTGATTACGCTCAGAAACTATTCGATGGAATGCCTGTTAGAAACCTCGTCACATGGACATCACTTGTTACCGCTTATTCCCAAATGGGGTTGTCGGAGAAAGCCTTGGATTGCTTCAGAGAAATGGTTCTTGAAGATGGGATTACTCCAAATGATTATACTTACGTCGCCGCTCTTTCGGCTTGTGCTCAAGTAAGGGCGTTGAGGAGTGGGAAAGAGATACATGCGAGAATATGCAGAATGGAAGAAACTGTAAATAGCTTTGTGAATAATAGTTTGGTTAACTTCTATGGCAAATGCGAGTCGTTGAAGTCAGCCAGGGTAGTATTTGAGACCATTTCTGAGCCAAATGCTGTTAGTTGTGTTTCTCTAATTTCTAGTTACACGCAGAGTGGGGAGAATGAGGAGGGACTCAGAATCTTCTTGAGGTCATTGAGGATTGGAGTGAAGATTAATGAGTTTTTGTATGGGAGCATACTACACGCTTGTGCTGCATTGCAGATTTTGGATGTTGGAAGGCAAGTCCAGGCTCTGGCTGTCAAATCTGGTGTTAGGATGGATCAATTTGTTGTGACATGCTTGGTCAATTTCTATGCAAAATGCTGCAAGTTGGAGCTGGCGAGTAGGGCGCTGAGAGAGGCGGCAAAGCCGAATATGACAGCTTGGACTGCACTGATTGGAGGCTTTGTTCATCTTGGTAAAAGCAGAGAGGCTATTGATCTTTTTCAAGAGATGCTTTCGGCCGGCTTGAAACCGAATGAGCAGACATTTGCTTGTGTGCTCGGAGCCTTTAGTAGGGATGAGGAAACCAAAGGTGGTATGCAGCTCCATTGTTTGATTACAAAATTGGGAGTTACGTCATTTACTTTTGTCTCCAACGCGCTACTAGATTTTTATGCGAAAATTAGTTGTTTAGGTGAGTCCTTCAAAACCTTTTCCGAGATGAGTTTACATGATATTGTTAGCTGGAATGTTTTGATTGCTGGCTGCATCGACTCAGGCTGTTACGAAGTTGCAATCAAAGTAATCAAGAGCATGTTGTTGGAGGGGTTTGAACCTGATATTTACACATATTCGAATCTTTTGAGCATTTGTGGGGACCTACCTGCAGCTGAGTGGGGCAAGCAAACTCATTGCCGCATCATCAAGCCTAGATTAGATTCTAACGTGGTGGTTGGGAGCACTCTAGTAGATATGTATGCCAAGTGTGGGCGACTGAACGATGCAAGAAAAGTTTTCGATACCCTCCCAAGAAAGAATCTTGTTTCGTGGAATGCCATGATTGGAGGCTATGCTCAACATGGATTTGGCAGAGAAGCACTTGATATCTTTGAGGTTATGCTGAGCAATGGGGTTAAACCGAATGACATCACATACCTTGGAGTGTTGTCTTCGTGTGGACATGTTGGAGCTTTGGAGGAGGCGTTGCATCATTTTGGATCAATGACCAGGGAGTTTGGTATTGCACCAAGAGCTGATCATTTAGCCTGCATAGTCGGCCTGTTTGCCCGAAAAGGGCAAACGAAAGAGGCTTATGACTTCATAAGAAATTTTGGCAGTGCTCCTTATAAAGTAGTGTGGAGAAGTCTTCTATCCGGCAGTGTGATTAATAGGGATTTGGAGTTGGCCAGATATGCTGCTGAGAAAATTTTACGTATTGATCCAAAGGATACGTCAGCTCATGTGATGCTATCAAATATCTATGCTGATTTGGATATGTGGAGTGAAGCATCTGAAATCAGAAGATTACTGGAGGAGAAAACAATGAAGAAGGAACCTGGTTATAGCTGGACTTAGTTGGAGAACAGAACAATATGTATGAAGTTTGAAGTATACTGATAGTGCGTGCACGTGGTCCACTGCCTCGATCCACTTGTCTGCATCGGCCCTAGGAAAGAGCTCACCACCATATGTTCTTCATTCCATGAACAACCCCGATCCGAGGCAACAATCAAGCTTCATAGGATCTTTCTTTCCTGGTGCAGGTAGTCTGCAATATCATGATGCTTTTCCTTCTTCTCTGTGAAATCTTGTTACTGCTAGATGTCTTGGAGCGTTTAACAATCAAGTTAAAGCTCCAATTATTTTACATAGTTACAGAAGCATTGGCTTATTTCAGGATATAGATGCTGCTTAAAAAATTCGTAATCTTTTTTCGAAGTGTTTCCTGTTCATAGCATGTTATGCCTTGAACGACTGTTATACAATTTTTTTAAAACATTTGAGGTAAACGAGGTCAATGCTTTTAAAAATCTCTATTAAATAAAGAAATTTGAATCGGCGATGTGGTTATATACATACACTAGACAGAGAGAGAATTGCTAATGACTTAATGAAGTGTATCTTTATGCTTCTCTCAAATTTGAATCGGCGATGTGGTTATATATATACACTATACAGAGAGAGAATTGATATGAGCAACTACTATGAGCAACCCTGACATGGACAGCACTCACATGACCAATATGCTTGTATATGTGATGGTTCAGTGACAACTAGTTTGTCCAACAATGAGAACCTTCTAAGTTTGGGAAATGGTCATCAGAGTTCCCCGATTTCCTTGATGTATTGTTATCTGAAAGAAGGATCGATGAAGCTTAAGCCAGCCTTGACGAGGGTGAGCGGGTTGTGGCTGAAACAAAAGAATAGAAGACTCTGTCTCCTGTCATGCTTCTGTCACTTCAGACTTCTATAAGTGAACTGAACACAGACAAAGGTTAGCTGATCAGCTTGCTGAAGCTGCTCCAACCTTCCACACGGGGTTCTGAGCTCCATGCATCAATTTCTGCTCTTAAAAAGCTTGACGATGGTCCGCCTGCTCATAAGTTTACTCCTTAATGCTCATTATCAGAGATATCAATACAACATGCAAAGTCTCCGCCCATCGAGCATATCTTATGGTAGAGCATATACAGTTGCACTTTCACAGCTTGCGTTCTCTGCCATTACTCAAGCAGCAAGTGATTCCATGGCTATTTTTGGCAAGGAGATAGCTTATACATCTGCGCTTGTCATGTGGGCAACAGACAGAAGCATTTGCACTTCTAGTCAAAAGACATGCACTAGCTTAATCCACGGCTTCTGGGGGATTGAGATCTGCTGCAGAAATGTGTTCAAATAGCATTAGGCCAGTGTTCTTTACTGGAAGCTCATGGTCTTGCTCTTTGTCCTGGTCTTATAAAGCTTTTTAGACCCAGTTTTGAGCAAGCTCTGGATGCCAATTTGAAGCGAATTGAAGAGAGTACAGCTGCGTTAGCGGCTGCTGATGATTGGGAGCTCACATATCCTCCTAGCTCTGTGCGTTTGTCTGGAAGAACCAGTTCAGCTGTTGCTGGTAGTGCATTGGCACATCAGCACAAGCTTTCAAGTAGGGCTCATCGTTTCAATTCAATGGTCCGGGTAAATTTATTATGTTCAGAAGTGTGAGCAGAATATGATGAACATCTTGTCCTGAAATCTGATTCACAGGCTTTAGTGAATACTGAATATCATTTCATATTCTTACCTTTGTCACCAGGAAATACATTACCCGCAGAAAATTATTCCTATAAAGTTTTACCATCATGGTTTATTAGCAGGCAATAATGTTAGCATCTAAGGTGACATATCTGTGATAGACTTAAAACTCATAACTTAGCTATTCAGCAAAAGTGAGATCAGGCATAAATTGGGAATAGTAGATGATGCCACCCTTAAAAAAATTATTTTGACAATGAACACTGTAATAATTGGAAATATATATATATATTTTTTAAATTCTAGGGTTGTAGCTCAACTTTAATTCTAGTTATTAGTTAACCCACCAAGGCTTTTATTTAATTTTTGTAATTTACTCTTAATTGCATGGTTTTATCTTCTTGTGTCAGTCCATCCATGTTCTAGGATGACTTGCTTATTCATGACCATAGCTTATTTTTTTTTTCTGGTTTTAAAACTCTCTTGGAAGGGTGTGTTGAAGTACTTTTGGGAACAAAATATTCTGCAAATTTTTTTTTTATAGATGGTGCAAACCGTGATCCTATTTACGGTGTTTATGGTTGGTTGTGCAGGACTTCTTTGAAGATGTAGGGCCCCTATTAAGTATGCAGTTAGGAAGTAGAACACTGGATGGCTTGTTCCAGGTGTTCAATTCCTCCTGAAAGCTTTACCTGCTTCAATGGAGGAAGAGGGTGATTTTGAGGGTTCAGGAAATAAAATTGTTCGAATGGCTGAAACTGAAGCACAACAAATAGCATATCTTGCCAATGCATCACCACTCGCTGAGGAGCTGTTGCCTCGTGCAGCAATGAAGCTCACCCATTGAGTCAGGCTAGTTACAAGGATGATGCTCATAGAAGGCCCATGGACCGCCCAAACCGTAATCCTGACTCCTGAGCAAAGGGAATGGAGGAGGTGCCTCATGATGTCTGTTGATAGATTGAAAGATAGTTTCTACCGCCAACATGCTCCAGATCTTATTTTAACTGAAGAATGTGATAGCTATCTGACTTCGAAAACATACATAAATGGAACGCAGATTTGTAATTGAGTAGTTTCCGACTCCCATATATCAGGTATACTTCCCATTTTCAAGTTGATCAGTTGGCTTTCCTATCTAGAATCTAGATAAACTGTTTGCCTCTTTCGTTCTTTTGGACAAAATATGGTGTACGATTTGTTGACTTCCTTCCACTATGATCATTGCAGAGCTGCACATTCATTAATTGTATGCTATCTTCTATGCTTCCAGGATCTTTATGCAAAGTTGAATAGGGTGGCTAGTATAGCAGCAGATATGTTTGTAGGCCGGGAGAGATTCTCCACATTGTTGTTAATGAGGCTCACGGTGACTGTCATTTTATGGCTTTCAGAAGATCAAACATTTTGGGATGACATTGTGGAAGGACCTAGGCCGTTGGGTGATCTTGGTCTACAGCAGGTTTGGAAATTGATTGCAGCTCTGTGATTGCTTCTATTTTCCATGCGCTTGTCTGTGCACTTGGATTCTTTAATCTTGCATTTCTATCTGGATATGAAATTTGTCATGTGTTTCGCTTCACAAGGCCGCTACTTGTCCAGGAACTTGCATCGTGTGATGAATGACATTATAAATAAAGCAATAGCTGCATTTTCTTCAGTAGGCATAGATCCATATAGGTAATTTTCCGTAACTTTTTCTCACGTTCAGATTTGATTGAGCTTATTGTCCTTTGGGTAAATGTCAGTTTATGTCCCAACGTTTCGTGAATTTTTAGTTAATGTCCTAACGTAAACATATTGTTATTTTGGTCCATAATGTTTCAAAAAAATTCTATTAATATTCTGCCGATCAATTTCCGGCGAACAAACAATTACATGGCTGCCCGAGAGCCATGTCGGACGCTACATCAATTAAGAAAAAACTTGTAAAAGCTCACCAAAACGACAGAAAAACCAACCCCGCCTCGAGATTGGTTTTTCTGTAGTTTTAGTGAGTTTTTTACATGTTTTTTCTTTTTTATTTTAATTGACGTGGCATCTAACATGACTCTATGGCAGTCACGTAAGTGTTTGTTCGCCGAAAATTGATCGGCATGACATAAATAGAAATTTTCTGAAATGTTAGGGATCAAAAGAATAATATGCTTACATTTGGACATTTACAAATAAGTTGCGAAACGTTGGGACATAAACTCACATTTACCCGTGTCTTATTTATTTTATTTTAAACAAATTAATTTAATGCATATCTGATGATGTCATGGATTGGAATATCACTACGAAAAGCTAGAAAGTGGAATAAACTTGAAGAGATCTGTACAATAAATAATGACATTTGCTGGGAGCACCCTTGCAATATCACCCTGGATTCTTGGAGGTAAAAAAACATTAGTTTGGGACTTGCATGTTGAGTGACGAGACTTGAACCAACTGGCCCAGTTTGACCAACCTACCCAACAACTCGAATGAGTATATGCTTGAATAGGCCGACAATTATTTTGGGCTACAATTTACATCCATTACTTTCTATCGACTAGCTTTGGGTTTGAGTTGGCTCCCCTACTTACTAGGCATAGTCACAAAATCCAAATCTGAAAATCTTTGAAGTACTAACGGTTCGTTTGTTTTGCAGGAAAATATAATTAATTGAGAATATGATTTTTAGGAAAATGATTTCAAGAAAAATAAATTTTAGTAAACTTCTTATCTTCTATTTGGAAAATACCAAAAGAAATATCAAAATTTTGAACAATAAAAATAATAATAATTATTATTATAATATACAAATAATTCAATCATTATTATAGGATGGATGCATCCAATGAATAAAGATCTTGAAACTTTTCATTCTGCTCCCAGACAAAGACATCAACCCTGAAGGGTGCTTCTCCTTGCAATTCTTCTTGATCCTCTAATATCGCTTTCATAGACTTCACTGCTGATTCGCTGCAGTCTTCCAACAAAATTGATCGCAGCGTTGGTATTTCACCTATTTCTGTAGGAATCTCCTTCAAGTTTCCTAATCCACTAAGATAGAGGTGCTCAAGGCATGGAAAGTGTGAGCTCTCCGTCGTCCAATATTCTAATTTCCCACCCTTCATCAATGACAAGCTTTTGAGGCTGGGGAACTGGCCTTCAACTGTTGTCCATTTGCTTGGGCAGGCCCATGCACAATCTAGTTTGAGCTTTTGAAGAAGGGGAAATGAACTTATTCTTCGCAATATGTATTCAAAGCTATCCCTCATCATTCGAAGAGTCAAACTCTTAAGAGAGTGAGGAAAAGTAACCTTTTCCTCAAAATCACATCTTAGATCGAAACGGCATTCAAGAGATTCCAGCTTTCGCAGACGTTCGATGTTGTGGAAACAATAATGGTCGTCATATGACTCATTTTCTTTGATTCGGAAGCAATAAATTATTTTCAACTTCTTGATGTTGGGAATTCTTCGAATCACCTCTTCATCAAACTTGAAATCCCTTGCTCCGGTCAGCGTTTGTAGATTCTCCATGATGATATCGTTGTCGCTCGGAGGGTCTGGGAGATGGAATCCGTTGCCATAGAACTTGACATGCCTTAGTTGAGGCATCTTCCAAATTTCGAAAGATGCATTATCGTCTATTTGAGGATAAAAGACCATTAATGTCTGTAGACTCCAAAGGCGATTCAATGAAGAAGGAAGTTTGGTGTACCTAGGAGCTTCAACACAATCTAACTGCAAATTAACTGAATCACGCATTATCTTTAGGGAACACAATCGAAGTCTTTCACTATCACTTATGTTGGTACGGGCTCGAGGGCTATGTTGCCCTACCACATGATAAAACATCTCCTTTTGAGCTTCTCTCAAGCAGAGGTCTCTCAACAAATCATGAATTTTGCAGTACTTTACTTTTCCAGTGAATCCCAACTTGTGAACTAGAATTAGACTTCTATCAATTAGTTCCTTTAAGTACTCTTCTGCAATTGTTTCCAAGCTCTGGCCTCTAACTGGTTTTATAAACCCTGCAGAAACCCATTGCATGATTAGTGTCGATACTCCAATTACACTATCTTCGTCAAACACCCCCATATATAGAAAGCAAGGCTTTAGATGAACTGGCAAATGGTTGTAGCTCAATTTCAGTATCTTCAAGCAATGATCATCATTCTCCGAATTCACTATTGAATTTAAGCTTCTCCTAATAGATTTCCAACATTTTTTTGTTTGTTCTAGTTTTTCCAAAACACCTCCCATCACAAGAATTGATAATGGGAGTCCTCTGCAACTCCGTACAATCTTCTTTCCAATTTTCTCCAATTCAAGAGGGCAACTTTTCCCCCCAAACACGATGTTGGAGAACATATTCCAGCTACTACCCTCATCCAAAAACTTCATTTTAAGGCCATAATCTTTGTCCAAGTGAGAACCCAAATTCGATAGCCTAGTTGTCACCATTATCCGACTACCATTACCATTTTCAGGAAAAAAACGTTGTATTTCTTCCCATGCCTCAACACTCCACATATCATCCAACACAATTAAAAACCTTCTATATGATAAATATTTGTGGAGTGCTAGTCCTACTTCATCTTCTCTCATTTCACTCAGCGATTCACTCCCCTCTTTATTTGCTTGAGATAGAATTTCGCAAAGAATTTCTTTTGTGTTATATTGCTGAGAAATCGTAGCCCAAGCACAAATATAAAAACGAGCTTTAATAGATGGCCGCTCATAAATATTTCTGGCAAGAGTGGTCTTACCAATTCCGCCCATCCCAACGATTGGGATGACTTGGCGATCGACCCGTCCATCAGTGAGCTTCTCCATGAGTTGAATCATGAGATCATCAGAGCCCAGCATGGTGCTGTTCAGCCTAGAGAGTGAAGATGTTGAGGAACCAGCAGATGCTGAGTATTGTTGGACTACCTCCTTCTCTGCAACGATCTCCATCACTTCTTTCTTGATCAAATCCATGTCTCCTATCACCTTCTGCAGACCTCCATAAAAGTCCGTAGAAGTCATAGTTTCTCTATCATTAATTAGATCCACAATATGTGTTTCGATAACATCTTCAGCCGCATAAGCTGCATCTGCAATACGCATCTGCAACGGATCTGCCTCGTCGCGGTCTGCAAAAGGGGAATTGTAGCCTTCAAGAAATTCCCGCAAGAAGGTAACAATTTCAGTGAGAGATTCAAGTGGTTGTTTGTCGAGTGATATTGGAGGGAAAGGGTAATGCTCGATCAGATCCATGGTTTGCATAACTGAAAGCAAGGCTGCATAGGCCGCCGCCATGATCAATCTCAGTTGAATGTAAACAGGGTTAATTTCTGAGGATGTTGGAAAAGAATTTGATAGAATCTTAATTTGGCTTCTACTTGTTGATTTTCGTGTCTTAATTGATGATAATGTTCAGAGTTGGTTGATATTGATTAGGAAGTAGCTAGGCAGTTTCTTAGAAATTTCCGAGCATTGATGATAATGGTCGAGTTGGTTGATATTGATTAGGACGTAGCTAGGCAGTTTCTTATGGTCGAGTTGGTTGATATTGATTAGGACGTAGCGAGTTTCTTAGAAATTGATGATAATGGTCGAGTTGGTTGATATTGATTAGGACGTAGCTAGGCAGATTCAATGCCAAAACAGATGTAAGCCACTTGAGATCCTATGTTAATATATTGATGAAAAATGCATGTATTAAACGATTATTTGCAATTTAATGCCAATTCTTTGGGTTAATATATTGATGAAAAATGCATGTATTTAACCATACATATCAAATCTAAATATAATATAAAAAGAAATTTTCATAGTACGAGCTTGTTAGTGAGTTGTGCAATAATTCAAAATAAACTAATATGCGATTACACGAAAATTATGTATTAGTCACAAATTCGCATATGAAAGAGTATTATGGTAAAAGCAACTAATATTTCATGTTTTCACAATTGTGGTTATTTTCTATTTTACCATAGCAAAATGACTATTATTAAAATTGTCTTATTATGATTTTGATAAACTCGTTATATGTTAAGACAATTGTACTTTAGTATTAAAAAACCCATTAGTCTTAAGTGCTCACCGACTGTTTCAGACGACGGAAACGAATTTTTCTTTTTCTTTTTCTTTAGTCGACAGTAATATATATGTATATATATGTGATGCACATTAAGTCTAAGTCTTCTGCTAAAGTCATGACTAAGGCATGTCACTAGCTTGGAGACATCCTATTTTTTCTGCAATCAATGTGATCAAAATCTTGACACGTAATTATATATTTCCGAAAGTTACAAAGTAATTTTCTCATTTTGAAACATGATGTTGTCAACAAGAAAGTTTACTCATTTTAATTACAATTTCAAGAGTAGTATACTTCATCGGATGGGTAGTAAATTAAATCTACATTATACCGTGATGCAGCCACGATTTTTGTCCGGAAGATTCAATTAGTAGGGAAACAAATATATAATATATGACTTTAAAATATAGTTATAAGTTAATTATAATTGAGATTGTTATAAGTAGCTATTTTTCTATTAAAGATAAAATCCAGCAACCGATGTAAACATAAAATGTAGCTACTTTTAGTGTAAATTATTCACATTTTCCTTAATAAGAATGTTTTAAAATAAATAATAACAAAAATAAATATATGTTAAGACAATTATATTTTAGTATTAAAAAATCAGTATAACACTTTGTATTTCTTACAATAAGTTGTATGGAGAGAGACCGTGGAGTTTGGGCCAATGTTCGCAACTGGAGTATCTTTCCTTGTATGGCAACAACTTTGGTGGTAAGATCTTATTATTTAACATTTGACTGCTCATTAAATTAGTATTTATTCTCAAACTTTTCCAAGTTACATAAAATTGATAATCATACGAATTGAACACTCAAGAAACTAAAATTCCAGGTCGGTCAAAACTTAGTTCAATTCGATTTTAAGCTGAGGCTAATTTGACGTTGACTAGAGTACTGCAGATATGATCAACAACCAAATTAATTATACGTCCATGCATATAACTATTACTCCATCCATTTCTCTACAAGTGGGCATATTTTTCTCTATTGCTTCATTCTAAGTGGTCTATACCTAAATATAAATCATTTCTATACACTAAAAATGCCTCGAAAATTCCGTGAGACATATTACTTTACACATGAAACAAAATCCCCTTTAATCTACGTGCCCAAAAACAATGAGCCGTTTAGAACGGGACGGAGATAATATGAACGTAGCAAAACCCCAACATCACATCTCATGGCAGAATAATGAGTTAGAAAGTTGATGCATCAAAGAAATGGACATCCACTAATAAAAATTAAATATATAGATAGACAGTCCGAATCATATAATTTCGAAAGCTCTCAGTTATTTTTTGTGTTTTAAACGTACATTGAAAAGGTTATGGAAAAATTGATGAATTTTAAACCCTCAAATAGAATTAAATAAAAGAAGCGCAAAAGTTGTTAATTACTCACATCATTATTTGCATAAGAAGCGCAAAAAGTTGTTAATTACTCACATCATTATTGCATTTGAGTAACTTTTGCCAATTGCCATCACAACTTATAAAAATTCGAAACTTTTTTCCTATAAAGAACTAGAAGTGAAAATTGAAGAGGGTTTGTGGACTCCTTCAAGAGGAACTAACCCTCTTCAAGAGGCACACTTCAGTGTATCCACTCTCATTACATTTTAAAATTGTAGTTAATAAATTTTAATTACAGATTAAGAAACTCTAATTAAGAATTAATAGATCCTAATCGAGGACTGGTGACCCTTAATTGGAGAGAGAGAGAGAGGAATTAAAAGTGAGAAATATATTTGGTAAAGAAATATATATTTTTTGATATCATGGGGAACCCGCAACCGCTATCTTAGGTGCGCACTGGGTAAACCCCACGTTCCTGTGGAATAGTCTGCAAATCACACAGGACAGATAAACCACACTTGGAAAACCAGGTATGACAGGCTCAAACCCGTAGAGGCGTTTGGTGGGGTTCGAAGTTCGAACTTGTGACCTCTCGACCACAGGAACCCACCTTAACCATTGGGTTGTCCCTAGGGGACGTAAAGAAATATTTTTACAAGATGTGAATGTGACGAAGATATAGTGTACATAATACTCCCTCCGTCCCGGTATTGTTGGCATGTTTCTTTTTGCACGTAGATTAAAAAGGGTTGTGTTTTGTGTGTAAAGTAGTGTTCCTTCACCGCAATGCTTTAAGTGGTATCATTCTCACCCCTCCTAATCAATTAATTTATCTTCAAACTTTATTGTGTTCATATTTTTATTGCTTCATTTCCTTTTTAGACATACGTAATAAGATAGATGAACGTAGGATAAAACAATTTTGTACATGACATAACTTAATAACTAGAATCAAAAGCATTATAATTGACACGGGACGATTAAAGTAGAAGGCAAACACTCTTCGATGCGAAAGAAAGAATTTATTAAAATTTAAAGTAATAATTCAAGTACCTCGAAAACAACATTAGGAGGTATTTAAAGGTCTCATAATTCTAATTGAAAACCGAAAGAAATCATAATCCTAAAAGGAAACAAAACACAAAATAAAATAAAACCTATGAAAATACTAAAAGCGAAACTAACTCAAGACGTTGGAACTTGGGCTTGGGCCACTTACATCATCGCGCTGGGTGCCATGAGTTCAACTTGAAACGTCCTTTCATTTCCGGAAATGTATTATAATAGCGATTCAAAGCTTGACTCTAAAAGTTACGTCCGTTTCGATTTCTGCTGACGACTACCCTTCGCACGATCCTCGGCCGCCAAATAACCTTCTACAACTTGTTTAACATATTAAATATATAGTTGTTTTTTCAAAAAGTTGGGCCCCCCGTCCCCTATGTGGCTCCGCCCCTACGTCCATGCATATAACTATTACTCCATCCATTTCTCTCTAAGTGGGTCGTATTTCTCTTTGGGTCGTTCCATTCTAAGTGGTCTATACCTAAATATAAATCATTTCTACACACAAAAATGCCTCGAAAATTCCGTGAGACATATTACTTTACACATCATTATTGCATTTGAGTAACATTTGCCAATTGCCATCACAACTTATAAAAATTCGAAACTTTTTTCCTATAAAGAACAAGAAGTGAAAATTGAAGAGGATTTGTGGACTCCTTCAAGAGGAACTAACCCTCTTCAAGAGGCACACTTCAGTGTATCATTCTCATTACATTTTAAAATTGTAGTTAATAAATTTTAACTGCAGATTAAGAAACTCTAATTAAGAATTAATAGATCCTAATCGAGGACTGGTGACCCTTAATTGGAGTGAGAGAGAGATAGAGATGGAGCCTGGAGGGGTGATCTTTAAGCAATTTACAAAACGAATTCAATCAAAGAAGAAAGAAAAGAGAGAAGTAGAAGTAGTTGATATGTCATTCACTGCCAAAATTGGGTGTATCCATATTCCCTTCTGAAATCATTCACATCAACACACCTACACAAATCAGGAACATGACATTGCTTCAGTTTCTAAGCTTTGATGCCAACAACTTAAGTGGTAATATCTTATGAATTTAATTTAATTTCATTTTAGGTTTTATTTCTTTATCTTTCTATTCATAGCTTCTGTCTATGAGATTCTCTATTACAAAC
Source organism: Salvia rosmarinus (assembly GCA_036937905.1). Lineage (NCBI taxonomy): Eukaryota > Viridiplantae > Streptophyta > Magnoliopsida > Lamiales > Lamiaceae > Salvia > Salvia rosmarinus. The sequence continues at coordinate 4,260,795 of CM072818.1, read as the reverse complement.
AGTATTGTTTGCATGTTTTACTTTTGTTTCATTCATACATACCAAGTGTTTTGAGCGACATCCTAATCGTTTTTTCTTTTTCATATTTTGTTTATCCGGGTTTCTAGGGTTTAGAGAGGAATTAAAGGTGAGAAATACATTTGGTAAAGAAATATTTTTACAAGATGTGAATGTGACGAAGATATAGTGTACATATTAATACTCCATCCGTCCCGGTATTGTTGGCATGTTTCTTTTTGCACGTAAATTAAGAAGGGTTGTGTTTTGTGTGAAAAATACGTGACACGAAATTGGTAATACTTTTTTAGCGTAAAATTATTTCCTTTTTTGGAACGGGCCAACAATAGCGTGACAGCCCAAAAAGGAAAACGAGCCAACAATAATGGGTTGGAGAGAGTAGTTTTTTTAGGGTAATATTGTGCATTTTCTTTAAAATTTATCTTAATTTTATGCATACAACACCCCCCAATCATGAATCAAATCGCCTCATATATATTCTAGAAGAAAATTTAGAAAATATATATACCCACCAGAACTTTTTCCTGCATGTGCACTAACAAGCATGAATTGTTTGTTTGTTTGTTTTTGTTTTTATTTTGATTTGATGAATTTTATACCTAATTGCAGGTGATATTTCAGAAGAGATTGGTGATCTTATTAACTTACAATGTTTGGGCTTAAACTCTAACAAGTTGGAAGGATCTTTACCAACATCAATTTTCAGCATGCCATCTTTGCAATATGCGGACTTTGCCTTCAATCAATTTAGTGGACCATTATCAACACTAATTGGAAACACGACAGCCCTTCTCAGAATAGGTCTTGAATTCAATAGATTGGTATGTTTCCTACTTTTTTAACACCAAAAATTTATCATTCAACCTGCCCTTCCCCTTCACCACAACATTTGAGATTGAAACGTAGCAAATTTGAATTTCATAGTCATTTTATAGGCTGAGCTCGTTGCAGAGGATAATAATAAATATGGTAATTTTGATACAACTTTTTTGGGGTGATATTATGCATCAATTTTATGGTTTCATCATAGGTATTATTCCAAAAGAGATCGGTCGGCTTACTAATTTTGAGAGATTGATGTTGGCTGGCAATAACTTTACTGGATCATTGCCGAGAGAAATTGGGTGTTAGAAAATGTGTACAAACAGTACAACTTGTCGGGCGTGTTACAACTTTTTAACACGTCCTTCCCCTTCACCACAACATTTGAGATTGAAACGTAGCAAATTTGAATTTCATAGTCATTTTATTGAGCTCGTTGGGAGGATAATAATAAATATGGTAATTTTGATACAACTTTTTGGGGTGATATTATGCATCAATTTTATGGTTTCAAGGTATTATTCCAAAGAGAATGCTTACTAATTTTGAGAGATTGATGTTGGTGGAGATCATTGCCGAGAGAAATTGGGTGTTAGAAAATGTGTACAAACAGACAACTTAAACGTGTTTCGAAACGGAAATGTAGAAAGGAGATCAAAACTAACAATAAACTTTAAACAAGATTGAAACTAAAATGTAGGGTGTGCATGAACCGACCGAATCAAACCGAACCGAACGAAAAAACCGACCGAACCGATCGGTTTCGGTCGATTCGATTGATTTATGTCGGTTTCGGTTCGGTTCAAAATTTGAACTAAAATCGGTTTCGGTTCGGTTTACGTTTTAGGTTGATCGATAACGAACCGAACCGAAACTATTATTTTATATATTTATATATTTTATATAATAATTAATTAATATTTTAATTAAATAATTAGGATAAAATATGTTTATTTAGAAAAATATATATATAATTTATATTTTTCGGTTTTGGTCCGATCAAACCGATCGATTTTCGGTTCGGTTTTCGGTCGGTCCAAAATTATAAATCGGTTCGGTTCGGTTCAAAAATCTTCGGTTCGGTTTCGGTTTAAAATTTGGTCGGTCGGTCGAACCGACCGATGCACACCCCTACTAAAATGAAACAAAACCATAAGCTAATGCCGAGTCGAGGAGGCCTCTTTCCATGAGACGAGATACGCCCGGTAGTGCTCTCGGTTACGCGATCGTCTCCAAAGGTAAAGCAGCGTCGTCTCGTGGGTGGCAAGACCGCAGACCAACGAGCTCCGTGGCTGGACGGAGGCGGGGCGAGCTTGACACGAGCTATGTATGCACGAGTGCTTTGAGAGAATGTTGGAATGCTTTAGAGTAGGTGACTAATGCTTTGGGGAGACATGTCCTATTTATAGGCGTCGCCCCCTCATGGGAAGCATCTTTGAGTCAACACCGCATTGATGTCGGGTGTTACGGTTATGTCCCCCGTTGAGTGCGAGAGGGTTCTGTGGCGGTTTCGGAGACAACGCCCCACGCTTCCGCAGAGTCATCATGTCGAACGTTGCAAGCGATTCACGATGAACCGGACAACGCGTGCGTCGTGTTCATTCGACGATATCGGACGTCTCTTCAGTGCACGCAGCCCAACGGTTGGGCCACACGAGTTGGGCCCGGACCAACTCCGTCTTTGAGCTCGATCAAACATTGATCCAAAATATGCGGGCGATGGGCCACGAAACCAGCCCACGAAACAAGCCCGAAAAGCCACGATCCACGATCCACGGAATCGAATCGGGCGGGCGGGCGAACCCGAACCGGACCGGACCGGACCGGAACTGGACCGGGCGGCGGCCCGGCGGCGGCGTGTGGGCTTTTTCATCCCATCACTTGTGCACACAATTATACTAAGTGTTCAATGAACCACTTATATAGACAATTAATGTATGTACATTAATCAATGTGGGATAAGGATTAATTAATCCATGCTTATCCCCTTAGGCACATAACTTCATGTTTAAGTGACCAACTTTGATCCATTATTTCTCATTCATCGGAAATCGGATTTGAGAATGTGAATATACTAAGATCATCTACTCGAAACGTAGATCGATCCTATGCCGTTTAATTTCATAAAATTAAACGTTATGTCACTCAAAAACTTGGTCAAAGTAGCTTCCTGGCAACTTGACCACATATATAATAAATATATATATAACCTTTGATTTCAACAATCCCCCACATGAGTGGAAATAGCCATATGCATGTATGCAGACATAGCTCAGTCCTCAAGAAATGTTAAAATATTTGGACAGGTGGTTTATGGCCTTGAACCTTCCATAGTTAGTACCATCGAGTACACAGGCGGATTAGTGGACACGATGCCTTGAACTATTCCCCCGTATTAACACTTTAACATCTCAACCTCATCCGTTCTCACGTTTGATTCCATTTTGGCCATGGACATCCACTTTGGATTCATAAGTGTTTTGTTTGAAGCGGCCCCACTTCACACTTACATAGGTGATTCTTTACCGAGTATCTTATCATACTCAACCTCCTCGAGGTATCTTAGGAATCATTAAGAGTCAACGACTCAACCTCACCACTAGACAAGTTTTCTAACACTCGTGTGCTTTCTAGGGAACAGACTAACTTGAGTGTTTACACACGAACTCCTATAGCTTAGTTCTCCCATTGAACCAAGTTCTTGGGATCTCCAGTCATCATGGTTGGGTTACCACTATGATTGTTCTTAAGATGTGGATTTTAATCCCATTCCCTCTAGCAACTTGATCATTTGATCCCGATTCAACCCTTTGGTTAACGGATCCGCGGATTATCTATTGACTTGACATAGTCGATTGATATAACCCACTGAGATCAAATGTCTCACGGTATTATGTCACCGGCGTATATGTCGAGACTTACCATTATACAAACCACTTTTCTCCTTCCATAGTCGCTTGGCTATCACAGTGAATCATCACCGGTGGCACAGGTTTAGACCAACATGGAATATCTTCCAAAAAATTACGGAGCCACTCGGCTTCCTCACCAGCTTTATCCAAAGCTATGAATTCTGATTCCATGGTGGATCGGGCTATACACGTCTATTTCGTGGATCTCCAAGAAACAGCACCTCCCCCAATCGTGAACACGTACCCACTTGTAGAAAGTGAATCTTTCGTGTCGGATATCGATTGGCATCACGGTGCCCTTCAAGTCTTGGGGATATCTCGTAAATGCAGCCCATGATTTTGAGTATACTTAGTACCTCAAAACTCTCACTAAAGCCTTCCAATGCTCCTTGCTTGGATTGCTCGTGTAACGACTCAATTTGTTCACGGCGCAAGCTATGTCGGGTCGGGTGCAATTTGTAAGATACATCAAACACCCGATGACCTTAGCATAGTCTTCTTGCCAACGGGTTCACCCTGTTCTTACTCAAGTGAACATTGAGCTCCAATGGGGTCTTAGCAGCAAACTATCAAACGCATTGAATTTCTTAAGCACTTTCTCAGCGTGGTGAGATTGTGTTAAGACAATTCCGTCGATCTTTAGAATCTTGATTCCAAGAATCACATCACTAAACTCATGTCCTTCATGTCAAAATTTCTATTTAACATGCGCTTTGTGTCATTAATGACTTGAGTATTACTACCCATGATCAACATGTCATCTACATACAGACACATTATAACATAACCATTATTAGTGTTCTTAACGTAGACACATTTGTCACACTCGTTGATCTTGAAACCATTTGCCAACATTACATTGTCAAATTTCAAGTGCCATTGCAACGACGCTTGTTTCAAACCATATAGAGACTTCACGAGTTTGCATACCTTGCCCTCTTGACCAGGTACAACAAACCCTTCGGGTTGCTCTATATATACCTCATCCTCAAGGTCACCATTCAAAAACGCAGTCTTAACGTCCATTTGATGAATCTCAAGATTGTGCAAAGCAGCAATTGCGAGAAGCACCCTAATAGACGTAATCCTCGTCACAGGTGAATAGGTATCGAAGAAATCATATCCCTCTCTTTGTTTAAACCCTTTGACAACCAAACGGGCCTTATACTTTTCAATTGATCCATTTGCCTTGTACTTTCTTTTAAGGATCCATTTGCATCCTAAGGGCTTACAACCTTCCGGCAAATCAACCAGCACCCAAGTGTGGTTTTGCAGAATGGAATCAATCTCGCTTTGAGCGACCTCTCGCCAAAGCATTCCGTCGGCCGAGCATAGGCTACTTTGATCAAGTTGGTTCTTCGTCAACATGAGCATAATATAGTCGGGACCAAAATCCTTTAGCGTCTCGACTCTCGCCTCGTCTCGGTTCGACCTCCGGATCGAGACCTCGATCGCTTATGCGATATCGGTTCTTCCTCCAAAGATTTAGAACTCGAAGCTTCACCATCAGCTCTATTGCTAGAAGCGGCTTCACTTTTATCCTTGTCTTCTGAGGATAAACATTTTCAAAGAATATAACATTCATTGATTCATCGTCATCCCCACGGTCATATCCGGTACCTCGACTTGTGGATCGAAACGATAGGTCTTTGCTATTCAGTGCATACCCAATAAAGATACAATCGACTCTTTTAGGTCCAATTGTAACTTGTTTAGGAAGAGGCACCTCAACCTTCTCCAAACACCCCCACACTTTGAGATATTTGTACATTGGCTTTCTTCCTTTCCACAACTCGTGAGGTGACATCCTTACTCTTAAGTGGAATCTTGTTCGGTATGTAGTTGGTGTCAAAAGCGGCCCCCACATGTTCTCGAGGCAACCTCGAACTAATCAACAAAGCATTCATCATCTCCTTAAGTGTTCGATTTTACGTTCAAGAACGCCATTTAGGCGAGGTGAATAAGGGCTGTCGTTTGATGTATTATACCACTTTCGTTGCATAATGCCTCAAGCAGACTACATATTCTCCCCTCTATCACTTCGAGCAGTCTTAATTTGTGACTTAGTTGATTCTCGGCCGTTCTTGAAAGTTTTAAAAGCTTCAATAGCCTCGTCTTTACTTCTTAGAAGGTAAAGATAACAATATCTTATCACGATCATCAATAAGCGTGATGAAGTACTTTTTACCACCTCTAGTTTGTACAAACTTTAAATCACACACATCAGTGTGAATAAGTTCTAGGGGCTTAGTGCTCCGTTCTACCGAATGAAACGGTAACTTAGCTATTTTGGCTTCCACACAAACCTCACATTTCGTTTGTGTATTAACTTCATTTAACTTTAGTAAATCTAAATTTACTAATCTTTTTATTGCATTTAGATTAACATGTCATAATCTACAATGCCACAAATCAGAGCACTCAGTCAAGTAAGAGGAAGTAGATGCATTTTCATTCATAACAATCTTGGGTACAGGCGACGACCATTACATTCAATTTGAAAAGACCCCGGTGAGATAACCCCTACCAGGAACTTCCCAAACTTAGTCAAGACAAACTTGTCCGACTCAAAACTAGTCTAAACCCTTGTTAACTAGAATCGAGCTCGACACTAAATTCTTACGAATGTCCGGGACATGCAAACACATCTTTCAACGTGATCTCAATGCCGGACGACATCTTGAGCACCACATCACCAACTCGCAACCTCGGACGAAGCTTGGTTTCCCATGTTGAGCTTCCCTCAACGACCTTGTAGGTGGAGAAACGCATCTTTCGGAGCGGGCGTGCGCTTGATCGCGCCGGTGTCGATGAACCATCCACCTTGATTCTAGGCGTGGTTGACTTCTTGGTCACCACAGCAGCCAAGTCATCCTTGTCCCATTTGTCGAAGTCCTTCTCGACAATGTTGGCAACTTTCTTAGCCTTCTTCTTCTTGGGTCGGCGCCTCCACTCGTGTGGCCATGCTTGCCACAATTATATGATCCCGTCAAACTTACGGGCAACCACCTTCCCTTTGCCTTTGTCATGGACATTGGGACGAACACGTTTGTTGGAGGGACCACCTCTCTCCAACAGGTTGGCCTTCGTTGCTTTTATATCTTGCTTCTTCACGTCAGACTCGATGCGCAGTTTGACGATCAAGTCTTCAAGCGTCATATCCTTTCGCTTATGCTTAAGGTAGACCTTGAAGTCTCTCCACCCCGGGGGTAGCTTCTCAATCACTGTAGCGACGACAAAGCCGTCTGAAACAGTGTGCCCTTCGGCTTGAACCTCGTGTACAATGAGTTGAAACTCTTGCACTTGGTCCATGATTGGTCGAGAATCGACCATCTTGTAGTCAAATATTTGGCTACAATGAATTTCTTGCACCTACATCATCACTACGGTGCTTCTTTTCTAGCGCATCCCACATACATTTGGATGTCGTTACAACAGCATATATACTATACAAGCTATCTTCTAAGCTACCAAGTATAAAATTTTTACAAAGGTAGTCGCTAGTGCGCCAGTTGTCATATGCTGCTCGGACGTGAAAGTTCGTCACACCATCCCGGGCAGCGGGCTCATCTTCACCAAGAAGTTGGCGAAGCTAACGTCGTGGTAGAACAACATCTTTGCTGCCATCTCTTGAAGTCGGATCCTCCAAACTTGGTGGCTTCCGGCGGCGGCATCATCCTTGCGGTATGAACAGGCGCGAGATCGATCCCATAGATCCAACGGTCGATCCACTGAAAAGTGCAGTCGTCGAACCAATGGAACCACTAAAAGTGGAACCAATTGTTGAACCACTAAAAGTGGAACCAACGATCGACCCAAAGGGCCCAATGGTTGATCCCAAGGCATCGAACCAAACATGACCAAGTCATAGTGCGAGTGGCGGCAGAAGCGGCGGAAGAAGCGGCAGCGGCAGCGTGAGGAGGAGTCGGTGGTTGGAATAGTCGACATCTCCAAGCAAAGGTTTTAGTTTGAAAGTTTTTAGTCAATTTTAATGTCTCAACTCCCCGTGGCAAGTAATATCTCGTCTTGCGATTGTTAGAAAATGTGTACAAATAGTACAACTTCGGGCGTGTTACAACTCGAAAGTAAATGTAGAAGGAGATCAAAACTAACAATAAACTTTAAACAAGATTGAAACTAAAATAAAACAAAAACCATAAGCTAATGCCGAGTCGAGGAGGCCTCTTTTCATGAGCGAGATCGCCCGGTAGTGCTCTCGGTTACGGCGTATCGTCTCCAAAGGTAAAGCAGTGGCGTCTCGTGGGTGGCGGCACCGCAGACCAACGAGCTCCGGTGAACCGGACGGAGGCGAGGCAGAGCTTGGACACGAGCTATGTATGCATGAGTGCTTTGAGAGAATCTTTGGAATGCTTTAGGCGGTGGGTGACTAATCTTTGGGAGACATGTCCTATTATAGCGTCGTCCCCTCATGGGGAGCATCTTGGAGTCAACACCGCATTGATGTCGGGTGTTACGAGTTATGTCCCCCATTGAGTGCGAGAGGGTCTGTGGCGGTTTCGGAGACAAAGTCCCACGTTTCCCGCAGAGTCATCATGTCGGAACGTTACCGATAGTTACGATGAATCTGGACAACGCGTGCGTCGGGTTCATTCGACGTATCCGGACGTCTCTTCAAGTGCACAGCAGGCCCAACGGATTGGGCCACACGAGTTGGGCATCGGACCAACTCCATCTTTGGGCTCGATCAAACATTGATCCAAAATATGCGGGCGATGGGCACGAAACAAGCCCACGAACAAGACCAAAAACCACGATCCACGGCGGAATCGGGACGGGCGGGCGAACCGAACCGGACCGGAACTAACGGACCGGGCCGGCGGGCTGGACTGGGCGGGGCGGCGGCAGCGTGTGGGCTTTTTCGTCCCATCACTTGTGCACAATTATACTAAGTGTTCAATGAACCACTTATATAGACAATTAATGTATGTACATTAATCAATGTGGGATAAGGATTAATTAATCCATGCTTATCCCCTAAGCACATAACTTCATGTTTAAGTGACCAACTTTGATCCATTATTTCTCACTCACCGAAATCGGTTTGAGAATGTGATTAATATACTACGATCGTCTACTCAAACGTAGATCGATCCTATGCCGCTTAATTTCATAAAATTAAGCGTTATGTCACTCAAAAACTTGGTCAAAGTAGCTTCCTGGCAACTTGACCACATATATAATAAATATATATATATAACCTTTGATTTCAACATTGGGAACTTGACAACCATGTATGGCTTGTTCCTTCACCGCAATGCTTTGAGTGGTATCATTCTCACCCCTCCTAATCAATTAATTTATCGTCAAACTTTATTGTGTTCATATTTTTATTGCTTCATTTCCTTTTTAGACATACAACAATTTTGTACATGACATAACTTAATAACTAGAATCAAAACCGAAATTATAATTGACACGGGACGGTAAAAGTAGAAGACAAACACTCTTCGTACGAAAGAAAGAATTTATTAAAATTCGAAAGTAATAATTCAAGTACCTCAAAAACAACATTAGGAGGTATTTAAAGGTCTCATAATTCTAATTGAAAACTGAAAGAAATCATAATCCTAAAAGGAAACAAAACACAAAAATAAAATAAAACCTATGAAAATCCTAAAAGCTGAAACTAACCTGAAGACATTGGAACTTGGGCTTGGGAACACTTACATCATCGTGCTGGGCGCCATGAGTTCAACTTGAAACGTCCTTTTATTTTCGGAAAGGTATTATAATAGCGATTCCGAGCCTGACTCTAAAAGTTACATCCGTTTCGATTTCTACTGACGACTACCCTTCGCACGATCCTCGGCCGCCAAATAACCTTCTGCAACTTATTCCACATCAAATATGTAAATGATACTTGTATAAAATAAAGAAAAATATTACTGTTAAGCTATGCAAATTATTATATATTTATATTAAATACCACCATACTAGAACTAAATTTTGCATCAACATTCATAGTTAAATCAAAAGCTCAAACTAAAATATGCTAAGCTAAAATCAGACAAAAATTTGAATTCATTGATTTATTTTTGTTGATCAGAAGCTTGATATTATTTTAATTTATTTTTGTATTAATGTTGGTGTATGAAAAAATGTTGAGATAATTTATTATGTAAGAATTAATATAATTCAAATTGAATGATTTTTTTCTTCAAAATAGGTACTTATTAAATAAATTAATCATATTTGAATCTCAAATCATCTCTTCAAATTCAGTCTCAAATTCCTCAATCCAAACACAACCTAAAAGGATTAATTGCTCATGCTTTCATGTCAAAATTGGAAAAACACTTATTACAATTCCCGTCATTTGGCCTTCTTCCTACTCAAGTTAATTGTTTGTACTGTTAGTCCGCTTTAGATGGGCCACCTTTTTAGTAATGAAAAATTAAATGGTGGCAATGGCTAATTACTTGCTAATTAAATTGAGTTTCATGATTTTGTAAACACGCAGTTGATATTCCAAAAGAGATTGGTCGTCTTGTTAATTTAGTGGAGTTGCAGTTGGAAAACAACCAACTAACCAATTAAATACCAAGAGAAATTGGGAACATGACAAAGCTTACCTACTTAATGCTCCAAGAAAATTGTTTAAGTGGTATAATACTCTCTTTAATTATTGCACTTCAAAGTTGCATTAAGTCGTCATTTAGTTATTTATTCCAAAATATACTGCTGCAATATCATTGATACAAATTACTTTAAGCTTTGAATATTTCATAATAACACAGTATATTCCAAAAGAGATTGATCGTCTTACTAATTTGGAGGAGTTTCATATGGCAAGCAACAGACTATTTAGTGGATCATTTCCAAAAGAGATTGGGAACTTAATAGCTCTTCGCTATTCAACGCTTACTGGAAATATTATGATATTTTGTGTTTTCATCTCTTTAATTATTGCACTGGAAACTTGCATAAAGTTATTTGATTTGATTGGATATATTGCCTCTTGCAAATTCCCATTTTTGTTGTTGTTTTCTCAGTTATCTATGTTATAATTTTTTGATAAATAAAAAAACATAATAGACCACTAATAATTTAATCATTTAAAGTTTATTCATCGAAAAGAACTAGTTCAGCCACTGTCTTCAATTTATAGTTCTGACTAGGAAAAAAACTTGGGTGGAGCACAGATGATGAGACAGATGTGTTTCTACAATTTATCTGATTGAGTTTCACTTTGAAAGGTTTGGATCGATCGTTGCGTAAGATTGTTGGATACCTTTACAACAAGCGATTTATCCTTCAATAGTTTTTACGGGACTATTCCACCTTCCATAGGATATCTTAATTCTTTGAGATACTTGAATTTGTCTCACAATAGCCTCATTCGAAATATACCAATGTCTTTTGGGAATATGAATGTACTTGAATCGTTGGACTTGTCGACAAACAAGTTGGGGAGGAGAATTCGAGTGAATTAACAGATTGACATTCTTTCGAAATTAAACCTTTCAATGAATAATCTTGTGGGGAGAATACCACAATCTGAGCAATTTTCCACATTTGACAATGATTCATACGTGGGAAACTCGGGATTATGTGGAGTTCCATTGACAAAACAATGTGGAGGGAGAGTGCCACAAGAAGATGATGATGATGATGAGTCTGGATTTGTAGATGGATTTGTGTAGCGATGTATTGCGTTGGGGGTATGGAAGTGGATTTGTAGTTGGAATTGGTATTGGTTATTTGATTATTCGATATGGGAGGCCAAGATGGTTAGTGGAATTCTTTTTTGGTGTTGGATATAATTATAAGATTGATCGATCTTAATTTCGTTAGGAAATAAATGCACGATGAACACAAAGGATTTACGTGGTTGGTCTATGAATAAGATCTCGTCCACGGAGAGAGAGAGAGTATTTGTGTATTGATAATATGAGGAGCGATTACTGAGGTGTAGATAGCGATTTCCTCTAATCTAGCCACTATTTATAAATAATTATATTGACCTAGATCTCGAATCTAAGATTTCCTTTAAGATAGGATCTCAATCCTATCTCTTCTCCAATTAGGATTCTCTTAGATATGGCCGAATCTTCTGCGTTCCCACTGGTTTAGGCGCCTTTTGGGCGAACTCGTGCAGGCCGAGCTTAATATCGAACTGTTATATTGGGCACGATGTTGGGCGTATCCTATCACATCCCCCAAAAAAAAAAAAAGATGCAGTGAGGTCGTGATGGGTTTAGGAGTTGTAATCCACATGAGGTTCGTTTATGACGAAGTGGAGCGCGATCGATTCTGTTGCTGTCGTTCTATCTTGACTTGGCTTGGTGTTGTTGAGGCTTTCGAGTCGTATGTCGGGCCGAGTCTTGAGGTGTTTTGAAGTCATGTTACTTGGTTTCACCGCCAGCGTGCTTCACTGACGATGCGTTGGCCGAGGTCTTCGTAACCGCTTTGACGAGGTGTTATCCGGGTCTTCCGACCGCTTCACCGACGAGGCGTTATGCGAGGTCTTCCGACCGCTTCACGGCGTTATGCCGAGTCTTGGACCGCTTCACCGACGGCGTTATGCCGAAGTCTTGACCGCTTCACCGACGGGCGTTATGCCGAGGTCTTTTGACTGGCTTCACCTGACGAGGCGTTATGCCGAGGTGACGTCGTGTTGAGGCCGAACACGGGATTCTCCACCGATGTCGAACACGGGATATGGGATTTGCATTTAATGCGCATTAAATGTGGCAGCGGTTGAGTTCCCGATAAAGTGTATTATTGAGGGAATAACTTCCTTGATACGCCATTTCCCGTATCACTTTAGCCATTTCTGATTTCAAAAATTTATCTACAATTGCAAAACTGAAAAGTGCTCGACTGTCACCATTGTTGTTCTTGCAGTGTCTTCGCCTTCTTCTTTGATCTCATATCGAAAACCAGTAAGTTATATTTAATGGCTTCTTCATCTCCTTCTTATTTCGAAGATTCCCACGATCATGAAGGCCGTGTAGTCTCAGTGTCATCATTTGTGGATTTAGAAGTTTATACCTTTAAGTTGCTTCCCCCTTCTGTGCGTAGAGTAGAATTCCCGCCTTTCAGGGATTTTGGTAAAGTGACTTCCATCCCTTCAATGTTAGATGCCTCTGTTATAGCAGATTTTTCTTCTAGGTATTTCATTCCGGAGTCTGTTGAATTTATTGCCCCGTCCGTTGGATAGGCTTGTGCCCTCCGCATGGTTTTGTGACGGTTTCTGAGGACGACCAAGGGTGGTTTCGTATCCCTTTTTCTTCCGTATGTCGAACTCAGCGGATGTTGGCATACCTCTCGCTCAAATAATGCCCAATTCTTTCGGCGTCTAACGGTCTTGGTGTCTATTGCCATCGGCGTAATTTTCCTTTTACCACGAGACTTGTCCTCAGGTTTTTCAATTTAAAGCTAGCTCGGGGTGGTATTACTTATCACCTCATCGTGGCTTCAAAGTAAAAACAAAGTCGAAAATCTCGAACTGGCAGAAGAAGTTCTTCTTCTGTCGGTTCGGTAATTCCCTCGAGTTTTCTTGGAATCCGGAGAAGTTGGCGGATGCGGCCACTGATGTAAGCCTCGGTGGCTTTGAGGAGGTCTTGGATAAGGTCGGCCTCATTGATGAAGACTTCTTCGAGGCCGAGCTCGCTGCCTCTGGGCTGAGCCCTTATGACCCTGCTACCATGGTGGAGCCGGCGAGGGGTGAGGCCCTACTTCAATACTTCGTCATATAGTTGCTTTTATTTTTGTTGTTCTGACTTGGTGTTTACTTCCTTGTAGTGAACTTGCTCGGAGAGAAGAAGAAAAGGAAAGGACCGAGCTCGATTCGGAGATCCCCACTTTGTGTTGAAGCGGCGTCACGAGGATTCCTCCGAGAGGAGTGGAGATGTCCCAAGTCTCCTTCGCCGTGCCTCTTAAGCGATTCAAAAGGATAAGTAGCGCGATCCCCGAGTCCTCGGTTCCCAGCGATCCGAGTGCGAGATCGTTGGCTCAACCCGCACCTCGTATTTTTCCCGAGGTAATGTATTTGTTCTCATATATTGTCGAGAATGTAATTATGTGTCCTCCCGACTGGTTGGTTTTGCACGCGGGTCGAGGTGTGACGATCGGTGGCGAAGGCATCCATCCTCGTGATGGAGGCATCCGTCCTCGTGACGGAGTACATGAAAGGCGCCGTTGCCCAGTTTGACGGAGTGGCTCGCTATGCCCGGGAGCTGGAGGAGGAGAAGACTCTCCTTGTTCAAGATGTGTCTGAGGCCGAGGCTAAGGCTGGGGATCTTGCCAGGAGGGAGGTAGCGGCCGTGGTGGGCTGAGGAGGCGACGGCCGAGGTGGCGATGGAGGCGAGGCTGAGGCGGCGAAGGTCGAAGTCGACTTGATGAAGGCCGAAGTGGAGGGAGCCCGACGGCGGGAGGCCGAAGTGGCGGGCTCGCAAGGGGAGATGCTTCGCGCTGCGGGAGGCTATTCTGTCTGGGGTTTCTCCGGGGTGGCCGCAGGCGTGCTGTGGTGTTGAATAAGCGTGCAGTCTCGGGACGCCATCGAGGAAGTTGCGAGATTACCCGGTTGGATAAGTCAGTATGGGTAGGAGGTGACGAGGATGACGCCTTCTGCGGGCTTATTACGAGGTCTGGCCCGTGGATTGAAGGGCTTGCCGTCTTGTGATCGACTTCGTCTTGATCTTGTTGTGAGAATCGATCAGTGCTGCCGGTGGACCGAGATCCCATGATCAAGCTTTAATGGCTGATCTTGCTAAGGGATCGGGAGGCGGCGGTGAAGCTTTGGAGGGTCGAGGCACGGAATCCCAGGAGGCGAAACTTCTCAAGCCCAGGAGGAAGTTGAAGCAGCTCGAGCCCATGTGGAGGAGGCCGAAGCTTCCCAAGTCCCGGTGGATGAGGCCGAACTTGCCGCGTCCGAGGGCGAAGCTGCTGGAGGGTCGGATTGATCCCTCCTCTTTTTTTAATGTGTATGTACATTTTTTTGTTTCTGCCTGAAGGCATAATAAAATCACTTGTTTACGTGAAGAAACTTATCTTTTGTATTCAGTCTTCCCCTGAAATGCCTGATGCTTCCCCTTGGTTGAATCAAATTGAAGCCTTGACACGGGCTCTTGAGTCGAAAGAGGTTGAACTCCTCCATATGAAGGATAAAATAGGCCATGTGCAGGAGGAGGCTGTCATCAAGCTTAGGGCTGCCCAGGAGAGCTGTGACGAGCTTCAGGCTCGCCTCTTGGAGTTAGAGGATAAGTTTGGGATTGCTGAGAAGAAAGCCGAACTGGTCGCTGAGGAGCATGCTGAGTACGAAGAGGTTCACGCCGAGGTGGTGGGATGACCATTTCCGAGGCCGAGGCTAAAGTTGAAGAGCTCGTAGCCCGCTGTTGGAGATATAGGGACGAGTACGGCTCAGGTTCTTGGCAATATCAGGAGCAATATGCCGAACTTAAGAAGGTCGGTGGCCTGTACAAGGTCGTCGTCGCTCGTCATTCCTTCCTTGAGCGAGTGCTTCATTTGACGCCCGGGGCCTCTGCTTCCGCAACGACTTCTTCGTCTGCCAAGACTTCTGCCATTGCCTCGGGGCCTTTTTCATGGGTGCAAGCTCGAGAGGCGTTTCATTGCCCAGAGGCGTGGGTCCTCGGGGCCGAGGTCGGGTGTCATCGATAGGCCAAAGTCGTTCAACGAGGCAGAGGGTTGGTCGAACTTCTCGCATCGATCGAGGATGAGGCCGGGGTAGGGATAAGGTTAACATAGATGAGCTATTGAACCCTGATTTTGCCAGGGATTGGCTTAGCTTTTTCCATCCTCCTGGGCCTTCATCGTCCTTGTAATGTATGCATTGTGCACTTGAAATAAGAATAATTTTTCTTTGCCTTGTTGACTTTTCAAGAACACTATGTCCTTTTATTACCGTAACCGATAAGAAGGTAGGTCGTCTTCGTATCACACGAAGGTAGTTCGTCCTCGTACAAAGGTATTCATCCTCGAAATAAACGAAGGTAGTTCGTCCTCGCATGCGAAGGTATTCATCCTCGAAATAAGCGAAGGTAGCTCATCCTCGTACGAAGGTATTCATCCTCGAAATAAACGAAGGTAGGGGTTCCTTTTTTGGCAAGAAATATTGCTAGGGGTGGTCCCCTCTTACTCGAAATGAACGAAGGTATAGGTTCCTTTTTGGCAAGTTTTATCGCTAGGGATGGTCCCCTCTTCCTCGAAATAAACGAAGGTATAGGTTCCTTATTTGGCAAGTTTTATTGCTAGGGGCGGTCCCCTCACGCGCGTTTATAGTTCGTCCTCGTAATTAAACGAAGGTAGTCTGTCCTCCGTCGAGGGTATTGTATAATGAAGAAAAGATAGTATGCATAAGTGGCAAATTAATCATGCAAAATAAAAATTTTATTAATGAAGACCGACGTAAAAAGTAACAAGACCCAAAGACACAACTGAACAAACATAAGGACACGACCGAACAGACTCAACTTTTGACACTTATGCAAAGTATTTCTTGGATGAATGATATGCCACGCATCTTGAGTATTTGCCGCTTTGCGGATATGTGAATGAGCTTGTATGATCCTTTTCGAGGATTTCTTCGACTCGGTATGGTCCTTCCCATGTGGCTTCTAGCTTGCCGTATTTTGAGGCTTTACTGAATTCATTATTTCGAAGTACGAGGTCGCCTACTTGAAATTGTCAGTTTTTGACACGCTGGTTGTAATGCCGAGCTACTTGTTGCTTGTACCGAGCTTCTCTAATGTAGGCGAGCTCTCTCTTTTCTTCCAGCAGATCCAGGTCAGATGTAGATTTTCATCATTCACTTCGGTCGAAAAGTGGATGGTGCGGGGGCTCGGCATGCCGATCTCTGCTGGGATGACCGCTTCGGCTCCATATACCAAACTGTAGGGTGTTTCTCAATTCGACGTATGAGGTGTTGTTCGGTACGACCACAAGACTTGTGGCAGATTTTCCACCCAGTTGCCCTTGACTCGGTCGAGGCGAGTTTTGAGTCCTTTCACAATTATCCGATTGGTGACTTCGGTTTGACCATTTGCTTGAGGATGAGCTACCAAGTGAATTTCTGCTTGGATCCAAGCTCGACACCATTCTTTGAATACTTTATCCGTGAACTGTGTCCCATTATCTGAAATGAGGATATGAGGGATGCCGAAGCGACACACGATGTTCTTCCAGACGAAGTTGAGGGCGTTTTTGCTCGTGATTTTCACCAAGGATTCGGCTTCCACCCACTTCGTGAAGTAATCGATCGCGATAATCAGGAATTGAAACCGCCTCGAGCTTTGCGTAAGGATCTACAATGTCAATCCCCCATTGCATAAATGGCCACGGGCTTTGCATGCTGGCGAGGTCGGTTTGGGGTTGCCTCGGCACGTTTCCATGGATTTGGCACTTTGAACATTTCTTCACGAGGTCAATTGAGTCTTGGAACATTGTTGGCCAATAGTATCCCCATCGCATGACTTTCTTCGATAGGGCGCGGGGTTCGATGTGACTTCCACACGATCCTTCATGCACTTCTCATGAGACATAGTCACTTCGGTTTGGACCAGGCACCTTAGGAGAGGTCAGATACGATTTTCTATAGAGAATTCCTTGCTCAAGTATATATCGCAGAGACTTGCTCAAGATTTTTCTAGCCTCGAGCTTATCATGGGGTAGTTCTCCTTTCCGTGTACTCTCGAACGGGAGTCATCCAATTGGGTTCTTCATAAGAGATTATATTGACCTCGGCTCGATATCATCATCTTTATGCCTCTGTTTGGACCTCTTCTCTTGGCGAGTTCATTGACGACGAGGCCGCTTTGCTTAAGACGTCACTCGGCTATTTTGTTCCTTGGGATGCGAACCAACCGAAAGTGTGAGAAAACTTGTTGTAGCTTTTGGCTTTTTAAGGTATTTCTTCATCTGTTGCCTTTTACCTCTTCCCAACATGTGGCTCACTACGACTTGAGAGTCACCGTGAACTTGCGGCTCTCAGTTTGAAGGCTTTGAGCCAGGCGAAGCCCGCAATTAAGGCCAGATTCCACTTCGTTGTTCGTATTTTGAACACGAACCGAAGTCGTGGAGCGATCTCTTGGCCATTCGGTCCTGGGGTAAGATACCGCTCCGCACACTGTTTTCCGAAGCCCGTCAACGTAGACTTGCCGGCAATCCTCCGGTGTTTTATCTATTGGTTCGGCTCGCATCATCCGACACGACTCGGGGCTTCGGTTTCTCGTGAAGTCAACCTCGACAAGCGAAGTCTCCTGGGCGACCTCGATGGCTCGACGGGCAAAAGATATATCGTGTTCACCCAATTCGATTGCCCACTCGCAATTCTCCCGAGGCTTACGGCTTGGTCAATACTTGCAAGTGGATGATCGGTGAGAACTTGTATGGGATGTGCATGGAAGTATGGACGTAATCTCCTCGCAGATTTACTAATGTCGTATGAAGCCTCCAAAGGTTGGTACCTTGATTAGGTCCTTTCAATGCTCGGTGATGAAATACACGGGAGTCGACGTCCTTCCTCTCGTATCAAGATCGCACTTATGGTTTCATCCGAGGCGGCGAGGTATAGGGAAAGGACCTCTGCTTCTTTCGGGACGGATTAAGTGGGGAGTTTGGTAAGGTAGTTCTTGAGATCTTCAAAGGCGGACTTGTGTATATCATTCCAGGAGAACTCTGGAGCCTTTTTGAGTATTTTGAAGAAAGTGAGCGCTTATCTGCGGCAAAGAGAAAAGCGGTGAGTCTTGCTATACAGCCTGTCAACTTGTGTACGTCGTGGATTGTCTTTGGCATCTTCATCTCGATAATGGTTTGAACCTTGGACGGGTTGACTTTTAACCCTACTTGTGAAACCCAACACCCCGTAATTTTCCGGATCGAAGCTATGACGAACGCATTTCGGGGTTTAATTTAGGTCGACTTTTCTAAGTAAGCCGAGGACAATCTTGAGGTCGGCAACACATGCGGCTTCCTCCTTACTTTTGACGATGATGTCGTCTACGTACACTTCCACATTCCGCCCTATGTAGGGCTGAAATATTTTGTCCATCATTCTTTGATAGGTGGCCCCTGCATTCTTGAGTCCGAATGGCATCTTCTTATATGCGAAGACTCCAAAGTCTGTAATGAAGGCCGTTTTGGCCACATCTTCATCGTCCATCAAGACCTGGTGATATCCCTCATATAAGTCCGAAAGTGAAGACTTATTGACCCGACCAAAGCGTCAACCTTTTTGTCGATATTGGAAAGGGGGTAACAGTCTTTTGGGCAATGTTTATTGAGATCGGTGTAATCGATGCACATTCGCCATCCCCCTCCTCCTTTCTTCACCATCATCGGGTTGGCTATCCAGGTCGGATACTTGACTTGAACAAGATGTCCAGCTTTTAATAATTGGTTCACCTCGTCATGGATGACTTGATTCCATTCGGCTGCAAAAATCCGTTGCTTTTGCCGAACTGGTTTCACACTTGGGTCAATGTTGAGATGGTGGGTGATGATAGTTGGTGAGACTCCGGTCATGTCGAGGGGTGACCAAGCAAACACGTCTCTGAACTCCCTTGGGAGTTGGATGATCTGTTCTTTTAATCGAGGTATCCTAGAGAACCAACTTTACGACCTTAGATGGCTCGCCTTCATACAACGCGACCTCCTCTATCGAGTTCTCCGGGCAAAGGGCGATGTCTTCCTGCCCAACTCCTCGGGTTTATTTAGTTGCTATACTGCGGGTGCCGGACCAAGTCCCCGCACCTCTCGTAGCGACATGCACGCATTCCTTAGCTCGCTCGGTCTCCCTGATCATGGCTACCCCTCATTTTGTGGATTTTCATTGTCGTGGTAGGTTGAGCACACCGCCTTATCGCATTTAGCTTGGCCTCGCCCAAGATGATGTTCAGACGGTGAGCGAGCACCGACCACCCAAGAACTGCACCACTTTAGTAGGTCGATCACTCCGTCTGGCGCGTCTCTTCCCGCACGAAGCTTGAAGTGGTAGCGGCGCGTGCAGGCGCGCCTCTACTCCTAACTTGTCAAAGCATTCCTTGAATAGGATGCTCACCGACGCACCACTATCGATGTATATCGCTTCACAAATTTGTTTGTGACCACCGCTGGATCACCAACGCGTCCGGTGGGGCACTACTACGTGCACGGGTCTTCTGAGAAAATGATCGCCTCGTCCTTTGAACCTCTTGTTGATGTGTTCGGAGGTGTGGGGACTTCGGCTTCACCTTGAGGAGGACTTTGTAACTCCAGGGAGCCCGTGATGGTGGAGACGACCGTCAGATTGGGGTTCGCGTCTCCTTCTTCGTCTTGTCGGCTGCTTTCTTATGAGGGCACAACCTCCTCCTCTCGCCTCTTCTTCCTCGACCTCTGTAGGGGCTTCAGACCGCTTGCCGACTCGGTCTTGCCTTTTGTATTTTTCAGACTCGTCTGCATCAACATCTCGATGTCTCCCATGAGGTCTCAGATCCTCTATGTCATGCCCGTAATCCTCATGGAAAGAGCAAGATCTTGTCCTTGGTTCGTTTTGACCCTCCCGTCATTGGTCGAGGCTTCGAACATATTCATGTGGAGTTCAGATCTCGCCTGAAGCTTCGTCGAAGGAGTATATCGAGGTCGCTCGGAGGTGTTAGCGGTCCAGTCTCGACTCTATGGGCGACGATTCTTTCCAAGCACTCGTCGGCCTTGGTCGCGGTCTCCCGTCCCTCGCCTCCTTCCTTATCGTAGGTTCCACCTTTTCTTCGTGCTTCCTTCTATCGGCCTCGCCCCGCTTTGGCGAATCGGTTGGCGCGCCACTACCTCCTCATCGCAAGACGGGTTCGTGCCAGCGATTTTTTCAGATAGGGCCCCGCAAGATGCCGTTTTGAAAGTCGAGATGATGAGGAGATCGCTCACGCTCTGCGACCTTCGTGCTCTCCTTATTGAACCCGGTCATAAAGTCGCTGATGGACTCGTTCGGCCTTACCTCGAGGTGAGGAGATGTGCTAACGCCGTTGGACTCGGCCTCGGAAGAACCTTCGATGGAAGGCCTTCATCAGATCGCGGTAGGAACCGATGCTCCCGGGAGGTAGACTGTCGAACCACCGGTGGCGTTGTCGACTAGTAACCAGGGAAGAGCTTGCACATATGAATTGTGTCGAGGCGTTGGTTGATCATGTTATACTCGAACTGCGAGAGGAAGTTCTGCGGGTCCCTTAGTCCGTCATAGGGGGCGATGCTTGGCACCCGGTATTTGTCTGGGAGTGTAGTGTCGAGTATTTCGTTTGAGAACGGGGTGACTATCTTCCCGTACCCGTCGAAGCCGCCCTACGAGAGAGTGGGACGAGTTCGCCAACCGAACTCGTTTTGATGAAAAGCGACCGACCCGCGGCGGTCACGACGCCCTTTCCGCTGTTCGTCCCTTGCGCGGTTGGTTTGGGCCCCAACCGCACTGCAGGTATGAGCGCCCATGACTTGATGTGGGGATCCACTCGTCGCGATGCCTCGTGTTTTGACGAGGCCCGCATTCCTTTCTTCGGGATGTTGCCGACCTTGTGCTCGGCCGAGGTATCGAGGAAGCTCCTTATTTTCTCAAGAAACCCCTTGACGCGCCGTCAAGGTTCATCCGAGAGCCGAGGTTCCTCTCGATTGTTATTATGGCTTCCTCGCTACTATACGCTTCTTCATGCGTGATAGGATGGCCTTGTTCGCCGAGACTACGGACGTGCCCTTGGGGTTGGTTCTCGACCGGGTTTTTTCGAGTCGAGCTCGGCGTGTTCGCCGCCGTTGTTCTTTATTGTTTCGCAATGCCCTGGATGCAAGACTTTGTTCTCATTGTCGTGATTGATTCCTGTAAACAAACTTTGATCGAAAACACGTAATTTCGCTTCCCACGCATCGCGCCAAATGATCGATCTTAATTTCGTTAGGGAAATAAATGCACGATGAACACAAAGGATTTACGTGGTTCGATCTATGAATAAGATCTACGCCCACGGAGAGAGGAGAGAGTATTTGTGTATTGATAATATGAGGAGCGATTACAAGGAGTGTAGATAGCCGATTTCCTCTAATCTAGCCTCTATTTATAAACAATTATATCGACGAGATCTCAATCTAAGATTTCCTTTAAGATAGAATCTTAATCCTATCTCTTCTCCAATTAGATTCTCTTAGATATGACCGAGTCTTCTCGCTCCCACCGGTTTAGCGCTTCTTTCGAACTCGTCTGGGTCGAGCTTAATATCGACCTATTTATATCGGGTCGACGCCGAAATACCACGTACCGATCCTATCAAAGATGAAGAGAAGAATAGAAGTGACAAACAACACCAAGGAGAAGGTGATTCAAGGCAAAATTGTGGTTTTCTTGAGCTTCATGGAACTCTTGAATGTTGGGGAACAATTAATGTATGATGTTTTGCAAATATTGTGTCTGAATAAATTGTAATGTAATATATCTATGTTGAGCTCCTTGCACCTACTAGGTTTATTCTAAATGTGATTCTTACAATTGGGCCTTATATGATTTTGTCTCATAGGAGGTATGATTATTGCTAAAAGATTAACTTACATGGATTTAAAAAGAAAATTAAAAAGAAATAAGCAATGTAGTTTCAAAGTTCAGATGTAACAGATGACATATCATTAATATGATAATGCAAAAATAACTTCCAATATTTAGGTTGTTGCACCAATAATTAAGTTGACCAAGGGATGCAGCTTGCATAAATTACTCCAGATTGCAATTTGCCAAAATTAGATTTATTCATTCGGTTCTTTTTTAAGTGTTCTATTAGCTTTTTTTCTTATTTCTAATAAGTATCCAAGTTGGTAATTTGAGGGTAAAATTATGATATATTTCTTATTTACCCTTATTTAATTCTCTTTGAATTTGATAATTAATTGTATAAATGTATTTATCATGGTAAGTAATGAGGTTATAAATATAAATTTATCTATTTCTTTGATTTAGACGATTTGATAGAGTGAACACTTAAAAAAACGGATAGAGTAACTCATATGAGCCGGTCTCTGTGGTGTGCGCCACAGAAGACCAATTTAGTTAATTAATATCACACTAATATATATTATCAAATTATGGTGCTTTGCTTCCAATACAAAATAAAATTGTGTAATTGTAAGTATTACTTCTATTTTTAGACATGTTTCGTGCATATTTGTGTAATGTGGTCCATCATGAATTGGTTCTTTATTTTATTGGAGACAACTTTCATTAAATATCTAGATTTCTTCTACGACTCTACTTTAAATGCAGACCAGATTTTTAAAAAATTTAAATAAACATCGAGAAAATCTTTCAAAGTGAGAATTCATCTAGATTGTATACGTATTACCTAAACTAGAAAATGAAGTCCCGAAAACTATGAAATTTGTTATTTAGTGAAGGAAATTGTTAATTCCTTTTTTTAAAAATATTATAGTTTAACAAAAACAGAAATAGTTGTAATTGCAATATACTCAAAGTCACAATTCACAAACTCTCCAAAATTCAAGATTAACGAAGGCATATAATAAGATAAAACTATTTGATCGCCTCCAAAAAAATAAAAAATAAGAAAAAAGTATGACTATTTGAAAATCGGGTCAAACAAATTATTAAACAATTTTGACATATTCGCTAAAAGCTCGTGAAGAACTCAAAGTTTAAAAGTAATTTAGTACATATATAATGCCGTATGTTCAAGTCGACTTGTGTTCATTGAGATATAAATAAATCTCGAATAGTAGCATTGTACGTATGTAGTTTTACCTAATAAATTTACTCAGTGTCTTAATATTCTTCGTCACAAGGAAGAAATTACGGTAACCTTAAATATAAAATAATTATATATAAAAAATTGTTATATTTATATATCTCTTTGTTTACTACTTTGTAATGCCACCTTTTTACTATTTATAGTTTGAAGGAATTAATTTGGTATTAACCGAGCTGTTATAACTTAATGAGTAGAGCTAGTAATTTTTGGTATTTGTTTATTTGGGAAGGTCTAGTAGTAAAGTTATTTTTTTATTACCAAAAATTATAAGTTCGAATCTTATTAATGTATGGCGATTTTCGACGGTTCTGGAAAATTTTGAACTGTTGCTGGAAAATGAGGAAATTTTTTACTTTATTGGTGGACGATGTTATGTGATATAATATGCTTTATTGATTGCATCTCTATTTTTTAATTGTTGCATAACTTTGGCTTTTCCTTATGGAATGATTGGTTTTAGTTTGTGATGTCGACTGAATTTAACTTCTACTAAAAAAAGCAACAAACTTTATTTTGTAATTTGTTAGTCTCTGATCAATAGTTTGCTACCAATTTTGTGTTTGTTTCTTTTTGAAATATTATTTGTGCAATTTTCTTTCTTTTGGATTCTTTTTGTATGGGTGTGGGTGGGTGGGTTGTGGGAGGGGGGGTTCTAATGCTATTACAACTTAATAAACGATTTCTTCCTAATTTGATTGAACTCTTGCATTGAACCTTACTGAGGCTGGTTTCCAAATGATGATATTCAAGTTTTTGGATTGATAAATTATTAATGCTTTTTTTTTTGGAATGAATGAAGTATTACTTTTGATTGTGTGTGTACTTTGTGTTGGATTGCAGACAGTTGAGCTTAAGGTCGCCATGTCATGTCAAGGCTGTGTTGGAGCAGTGAAGAGGGTTCTTGGAAAGACAGAAGGTTTGTTGCGTGATCGTTCGACATTGATCTGGAGAATCAAAAGGTGACCGTGAAAGGCAACATCCCGCCCGAAACTGTTCTTCAGGCTGTGTCGAAGACTGGAAGGCAACCTCATTGTGGGAGGCGGGTGAGGCCGGATCGAAGTGTGCATGGGCTATTTGTGGTGTTGCAATCTATATGGTGAGAGCATATGTAATGTAAGTCATAGGTAGTAGCTTCTTACAAGCATAATCGTGAAATACCTTCATTTTCTTGTCTGTAAAGATAAATTTATCTCTTTAATTTAATTGGTGTAAGGGAAGTGGATAAACTCATAATAACGAATTCCTTACTAAAATTTTTACATGAGACTCAATAGTCATAGAGATAAAATTGTACATCTGTTAATATTTCTGTTATTATTATATATAGATGTTATAGTGAGAAAAAAAAGACTATGTAGGTGTTGCCTTGTTCTACAATTATGTCTATTACTTTAATTATAATTTTATAAAATAAATTTTATTATAATATTGTTAATTATATTTAGCTTATATTTTAAAAGGTTTGAAGTTAAAAATTTATATATGCAAATTATAAATTTATCAATCTTATTACTAATGAATTATAACTCATAAAAAGTAAAATTAAATGATAACAAAATAATTTATATATTTTAATTGATGGAATAGATCTTATTTAATACTTATGGAATTAAATAAAGCATAAAAAGTTGATGAAAGAAAATATAAAAAAATGAAAATATGACACCGATTTGGTACCCTACTTCTTGACCCTATCTTTCTTGATTTTAAGGTAAATCAATTTATATTTTAATCAAAGACAGGAGAACATATTACCTAAACTAAATAATTGAAACCGCTAATGAGCAGGAAACATATTACCCCATGTGGCCTCGCCTCATTCGATCAGCTGTTGAGAACAAATCGATTTTCAATGGAAAAGCGATTCATGCTCGAGTCATCATATCCAGGTCGGACCCAGACGTCCAGAGCAGCAACCATTTGCTCACGATGCACGCGAAACTCGATTACATTGATTATGCCCAGAAACTATTCGATGGAATGCCTGTTAGAAACCTCGTCACATGGACATCACTTGTTTCCGCTTATTCCCACACGGGGCTGTCGGAGAAAGCCTTGGATTGCTTCAGAAAAATGGTTCTTGAAGATGGGATTACTCCAAATGATTATACTTACGTCGCTGCTCTTTCGGCTTGTGCTCAAGTAAGGGCGTTGAGGAGTGGGAAAGAGATACATGCGAGGATATGCAGAATGGGAGAAACTGTAAATAGCTTTGTGAATAATAGTTTGGTTAACTTCTATGGGAAATGCGGGTCGTTGAAGTCAGCCAGGTAGTGTTTGAGACCATTTCTGAGCCAAATACTGTTAGTTGTGTTTTCTAATTTCTAGTTACACGCAGAGTGGGAGAATGAGGAGGGACTCAGAATCTTCTTGAGGTCATTGAGGATTGGAGTGAAGATTAATGAGTTTTCATATGGGAGCATACTACACGCTTGTGCTGCACTGCAGATTTTGGATGTTGGAAGGCAAGTCCAAGCTCTGGCTGTCAAATCTGGTGTTAGAATGGATCAATTTGTTGTGACATGCTTGGTTAATTTCACATAAAATGCGACGAGTTGGAGCCGGCAAGTAGGGCGCTGAGAGAGGCGGAAAAGCCGAATATGACAGCTTGGCCTGCACTGATTGGAGGCTGTGTTCATCTTGGAAAAAGCAGAGGGGCTATTGATCTTTTTCAAGAGATGCTTTCGGCTGGCTTGAAACCGAATGAGCAGACATTTGCTTGTGTGCTCGGAGCCTTTAGTATGGATGAGGAAACCAAAGGTGGTATGCAGCTCCATTGTTTGATTACAAAATTGGGAGTTACGTCATTTACTTTTGTCTCCAACGCGCTACTAGATTTTTATGCGAAAATTAGTTGTTTAGATGAGTCCTTCAAAACCTTTTCTGAAATGGGTTTACATGATATTGTTAGCTGGAATGCTTTGATTTCTGGCTGCATCGACTCAGGCTGTTACGAAGTAGCAATCAGAGTAATCAAGAGCATGTTGTTGGAGGGGTTTGAACCTGATAGTTACACATATTTGAGTCTTTTGAGCATTTGTGGGAACCTACCTGCAGCTGAGTGGGGCAAGCAAACTCACTGCCGCATCATCAAGCCTAGATTAGATCTAACGTGGTGGTTGGGAGCACTCTAGTAGATATGTATGCCAAGTATGGGCGACTGAACGATGCAAGAAAAGTTTCTCCCAAGAAAGAATCTTGTTTCGTGGAATGCCATGATTGGAGGCTATGCTCAACATGGATTTGGCAGAGAAGCACTTGAAATCTTTGAGGTTATGCTGAGGAATGGGGTTAAACCGAATGACATCACATACCTTGGAGTGTTGTCTTCGTGTGGACATGTTGGAGCTTTGGAGGAGGCGTTGCATCATTTTGGATCAATGACCAGGGAGTTTGGTATTGCACCAAGAGCTAATCATTTAGCCTGCATAGTCGGCCTGCTTGCCCGAAAAGGTCAAACGAAAGAGGCTTATGACTTCATAAGAAATTTTGGCAGTGCTCCTAATAAAGTAGTGTGGAGAAGTCTTCTATCCGCTGTGTGATTAATAAGGATTTGGAGTTGGCCAGATATGCTGCTGAGAAAATTTTACGATTGATCCAAAGGATACGCCAGCTCATGTGATGATATCAAATATCTATGCTGATTCGGATATGTGGAGTGAAGCATCTGAAATCAGAAGATTACTGGAAGAGAAAACAATGAAGAAGGAACCTGGTTATAGCTGGACTTAGTTGGAGAACAGAACAATATGTATGAAGTCTGAAGTATACTGATAGTGCATGCACGTGGGCCACTTCTCGATCCACTTGGCTTCATCGGCCCTAGGAAAGAGCTCACCACCATATGTTCTTCATTCCATGAACAACCCGATCCAAGGCAACAATCAAGCTTCATAGGATCTTTCTTTCCTGGTGCAGGTAGTCTGCAATATCATGAAGCTTTTCCTTCTTCTCTGTGAAATCTTGTTACTGTTAGATGTCTTGGAGCGCTTAACAATCAAGTTAAAGCTCCAATTATTTTACATAGTTACAGAAGCATTGGCTTATTTCATGACATAGATGCTACTGCATAAAAAATTCATAATCTTTTAAGTGTTTCCTTTTCATAGCATGTTATGCCTTGAACTACTGTTATACAATTTTTTAAAAACATTTGAGTAAAACGAGGTCAATGCTTTAAAAATCTCTATTAAATAAAGAAATTTGAAGCTCAACAAATGAGTTAATAAAGTGTATCTTTATGCTTCTCTCAAATTGCTAATGCACTCTCACCTCTAAGTAGTAGTTTAAATGAAATTGAGCTAACCTCGAGGCCATGTGGTTATATATATACACTAGACCGAGAGAGAGAGAGAGAGAGAGAGAGAACTGATATGAGCAACTACTATGAACACCCATGACATGGACAGCACTCACATGAGCAATATGCTTGTATATGTGATTTACAAGCATAGTTTTAAATACAAGTTGGAATATAGTAGCTGTTAATTATAAGTCACTTGGCATTAAATCACGCAGCAAGATTCTAACTGTCATCTGCCTCTAATTTTTGGTTTTGCTTATCTGATTCACTCAGCTCACATGTAGTAGAAAATAAACTTCTCTTATGGAAAACTAATGAACTGCATGCTAATTTCTTTGAAATAAATAGTTTTATGTCTTGTTTCCACTTTACCTTGTATTGTATATATTCTTTAATCTCACGTAGTATTCACATATACTCAGGACTTCATTTCAACTCAAGAAATAGACGCACAAATATGAAAGGATATGACAAATGTGTAAAGAGAAGGCAAGCCTTATAGGTTACAACATACGATCAAGCAAACACACACACATATATTCCCAAACTAGAAAGCTTTATCGCCACTAGTGTCTTCTAAACCTGATTTCTCACAGCTCTTCTTTGTCCATCCTGCGATGGTGGAGGTCGAATATCATCTTAAAAAACATCCTTAATTTTCTCGGAAGTATTTTTTCCCTGAAGCTTGGGCAAAATAAAAGCTGCCACGAAAAGCTTCCCAAGCCCACAACATATCCGGAAGCAGCAAACACATAATCCCACTCAATCTCCCTCACTGATTCCACATTTTCTGGTCTTGGCGGCGGTAATGGGTTTGTGGAGATAATGTTGAGATGGAGACCACATAATGCTATGTTCCCTTCAAAACAATCAGTGGAAAATGTCTGAATTTGAGAGCCAACTGGAATCACTTCACCAGCTTGTTGTGGGATACATTCATGACCTAAAGGAATGTGAGCCCTGCAATCTCCTTTGGTATCTTCCCGATAGCTGGTTCACTTAGAGGTCCAGTGCTTCAAGCATCGCTGTTACTGAATGATTTCGGATTGTTCCTGTGAGACTATTGTGGGATAATTTGAGAAGATAAAGTGGGTTGAGCTCACCAATTGAGTCCGGATATCTCCTTGGAAATGATTGCAAGACAAATCAATGGATGTAAGTCTGGCCAAATATTGACAAGCTTCCGCTCCACCCTTTGATGGTTAGTGTCATCTCACCTCTGTAGTACTCCAGAAACACAATCCAGCGCCATCCTTTTGATGGTTAGTGTCACCCTTCTCCAACGTACCCCAAGTTTCTGTAACTCAACTTTGTGACAGTATTTCTCTTCATGTGTCTCCAACCTGGAAGGCTTAAAGGATCCAGATAGTCAAGTTATTGTAAGCTATGTCAATGATTTGAAGATTTGGCTAGCTCTTGTTACATCTCACCTCTCCATGAAATTTGTTGGCGCGCAACACAAGCACACACGCAAGCTCAACGGAAGCATGCATGGAAACTGCCATCTATCTGGTTGCCTCCAACACTGAGGACCTCTAACAATTTGCAATTTTCCAGGAAACCGAAACTTGCCCTATTAAATTATTGTTACTGAGATCCAAAATTGTAGGCTTACACTTAGCTGTAAAGTTTGGAACATGACCAGTGATGGTATTTCTCCCCAAGTTAAGCACCGGAAGATAATCACACAGAGTGGTATATTAGCACTTTTATTGGGTGAGTTCTTTGTGGTTATGTCAGGGTCATTGTAACGATGTCTGCTCTCTGCCTTTGGTGCCATTTTTGTATAGAAATATTATCATTAGACTTCAACTGGTATGCAGAAAGCCATTTCAAAGACCTAAGATGTGGAACTACCTCGTTATATGATTATGAATAGCTAATTTGATATTAGTAAGTACTGAAAACTTGCTGAAAAGAAATCATACCGCTGTCCACCAAGGGCTCAACAGCTACTGCATGCTGATATTGACATAATAGCCACCAACCTTCTCTTCAATGACCTGAAAGATAGAGAACTCCTGGATATCCCCTCCTGTGTTCTTCTTGATCAGGACACTTTTCTATTATCATATGTTTGTAGTGTGTATCTACTATCCTTACTGTAAACTAGATCCATTTAGCTATTACTCTGCTGCATATTCAACATATTAATCTAATAGATTTCATCTCACTTTCTATAAAAACTGTAGTACGTCCAAAGAGATATCAGGCTTGGAGGGTGAACTTTCATCAAAGAGAAACTTGCTGTCCACTCAGGCAACCCAGATTCATAATCTAGCCGAGGAAGTTCATATTGATTCCTCGTCTGACACTGTTCCTGATGGTTCAGTGACAACTAGTTTGTCCAAGAATGAGAACCTTCTAAGTTGGAGAAATGGTCAACAGAGTTCCCTGATGTATTGTTAGCTGAAAGAAGGATCAATGAAGCTTAAGCCAGCCTTGACGAGGGTGAGCAGGTTGTGGCTGAAGCAAAAGAATAGAAGACTCTGTCTCCTGTCATGCTTTTGTCATTCAGACTTCTATAAGTGAACTGAACACAGACAAAGGTTAGCTGATCAGCTTGCTGAAGCTGCTTGCCAACCTTCCACACGGGGTTCTGAGCTCCATGCATCAATTTCTGCTCTTAAAAAGCGTGGTGATGGTCCGCCTGCTCATAAGTGTACTCCTTAATGCTCATTATCAGGATATCAATACAACATGCAAAGTCTCCGCCCATCGAGCATATCTTATGGTGGAGCATATACAGTTGCACTTTCACAGCTTATGCTCTCTGCCATTACTCAAGCAGCAAGTGATTCCATGGCTATTTTTGGTAAGGAGACAGCTTATACATCTGCACTTGTCATGTGGGCAAGAGACAGAAGCATTTTAGTCAAAAGACATGCTCTAGCTACATCCGCAGCTTCTGGGGATTGACATCTGCTGCAGAATGTGTTCAAATAGCATTAGGCCACTGTTAGTTACTGGAAGCTCGTGGTCTTGCTCTTTGTCCTGGTCTTATAAAGCTTTTAGACCCAGTGTTGAGCAAGCTCTGGATGCCAATTTGAGCGAATTGAAGAGTGTACAGCTGCGTTAGCGGCTGCTGATGATTGGGAGCTCACATATCCTCCTAGCTTTGTGCATTTGTCTGGAAGAACCAGTTCAGCTGTTGCTGGTAGTGCATTGGCACATCAGCACAAGCTTTCAAGTAGTGCTCATCATTTCAATTCAATGGTCCAGGTACATTTTTATGTTCAGAAGTGTGAGCAGAATATGATGAACATCTTGTCCTGAAATCTGATTCACAGGCTTTAGTGAATACTGAATATCATTTCATATTCTTACCTTTGTCACCAGGAAACACATTACCCCAGAAAATTATTCCTAGAAACTGGTAGTTTCTAAAACATCTGACAATCTTCATTTGTGATGAACTTTTACCATCATGGTTTATTAGCAGGCAATAATGTTAGCGTCTAAGGTGACATATCTGTGATAGACTTAAAACACATAACTTAGTTATTCAGCAAAAGTGAGATCAGGCATAAATTGGGAATAGTAGATGATGCCACCCTTAAAAAAATTGTTTTCACAAAGAACACTGTAATAATTGGAAATATATATATATATATATATATATATATATATATATATAGGGAGTGGATCAAATGAGAACCACATCTTTTTTGCGAACTATGCGAACCATGCATAAGACGTTAAAAATGATGAACAAAACGGTATAAAGTTGTGCATAACGAAAACTTTCTAAAATTATTTTGTTGTGCAAAAATTTTAGAATGTTTTCGTTGTGCACAACTTTATAGATTTTATGCATTAAACTTATACGTTTGTGCATAGTTCTCAAGTTCTCAAAAGATGAGTTTTCTTTGGATTCAACCCCTATATATATATGTATATTTTTTAAATTCTAGGGTTGTAGGCTTGTAGCTAAACTTTAATTCTAGCTATTAGTTAACCCAACAAGGCTTTTATTTAAGTTTTGTAATTTACTCTTAATTGCATGGTTTTATCTTCTTGTGTCAGTCCATCCATGTTCTAGGATGACTTGTTTATTCATGTCCATGGCTTATTTTTTTCTGGTTTTAAAACTCTCTTGGAAGGGTGTGTTAAAGTACTTTTGGGAACAAAATATTCTGCAAAAAATAAAAATTATAGATGGTGCAAACCTTGATCCTATTTACGGTTTTTATGGTTGGTTGTGCAGGACTTCTTTGAAGATGTAGGGCCCCTATTAAGCATGCAGTTAGGAAGTAGAACATTGGATGGCTTGTTCCAGGTGTTCAATTCTTCCTGAAAGCTTTACCTGCTTCAATGGAGGAAGAGGGTGATTTTGAGGGTTCAGGAAATAAAATTGTTCGAATAGCTGAAACTGAAGCACAACAAATAGCATTGCTTGCCAATGCACCTCACTCGCTGAGGAGCTGTTGCCACGTGCAGCAATGAAGCTCACCCATTGAGTCAGGCTAGTTACAAGGATGATGCTTGCCCATGGACTGCCCAAACCATAATCCTGAGCAAAGGGAATGGAGGAGGTGCCTCATGATTTCTGCTGATAGATTGAAAGATAGTTTCTGCCGCCAACATGCTCTAGATCTTATTTTTACTGAAGAATGTGATAGCTATCTGACTTCAAAGCATACATAAATGGAACGAATATTTGTAATTGAGTAGTTCCCGACTCCCATATATCAGGTATACTTCCCATTTTCAAGTTGATCAGCTGGCTTTCATTAATTGTATGCTCTCTATGCTTCCAGGATCTTTATGCAAAGTTGAATAGGGTGGCTAGTATAGCAGCAGATATGTTTGTAGGCGGGAGAGATTCGCCACATTGTTGTTAATGAGGCTCACGGAGACTGTCATTTTATGGCTTTCAGAAGATCAAACATTTTGGGATGACATTGAGGAAGGACCTAGGCCATTGGGTGATCTTGGTCTCCAGCAGGTTTGGAAATTGATAGCAGCTCTGTGATTGCTTCTATTTTCCATGCGCTTGTCTGTGCACTTAGATTCTTTAATCTTGCATTTCTATCTGGATATGTGTTTCGCTTCGCAAGGCCGCTACTTGTCCAGGAACTTGCATCGCGTGATGAATGACATTATAAATAAAGCAATAGCTGCACTTTCTTGAGTAGGCATAGATCCATATAGGTAATTTTCCGTAACTGTTTTCTCACGTTCAGATTTGATTGAGCTTATTGTGCTTAGGGCAAATGTCGTTTATGTCCCAATGTTTAGCTTAATTTTTAGTTAATGTCTTAGCATAAGCATATTGTTATTTTGGTCCCTAACGTTTCATAAATTTTAGTAATATCATGCCGATCAATTTTTAGTTAAACTAACATTTACCCTTGTCTTATCTATTTTATTTTAAACATATTAATTTAATGAATATCCGATGATGTCATGGATGGAAATAGAATGTCACTACGAAAAGCTGAACGAAATGTGGAATAAACTTGTTGATAGGATACGGCCCAACTACTGTGCCCAAGCATCGGGCCCAATACAAGTAACCTCGACATCAAGCTCGGCTACCGACAAGTTCGGCCCATGAAGACTCTGAAGCCGAGGAACGCAGAAGCTCACCATATCTAAAAAGAATCCTAATTCAAGAGGATAGGATCTCAATCCTAGTTAGAGAAGACTCGGGATTCGAGATCTAGTCAATACATTGTGTATAAATAGAGGCTAGATTAGACGACATAGATCATTCACTCTCTTTGTAATCACTTCTTACACCTCAATACACATACTCTCTCTCGCCTGTGGACGTAGATCTTATTCATAGATCGAACCACGCAAATCTTTGGTGTTCACAAGATTTATTTCCTTACGAAATTAAGATCGATCACCGCGGCGCCTGTGGGAAACGAAATTTTGTGTTTCGATCAACCACCGTTTATGTGGAAGTAATCATGACCGTGCACACCGTGGCCATGCCTCCAGGACCGTCGCGGCGACAACAACGCCGACGGCGAAAGGGAACGCCGAGCTCAACTCGGGAAGAGCCCAATCGGAGAAGAAACCCAGGGGCATATCCAAAGTCTCGACGAAGCACGGACACCCCGCCCGCAGGAGGCAAAGTTACCATAGCGAAGACAATCGTAGCAATAATCCAGGAAACTCGGCTCATAAGTAAACCTTCGACGACGTCGAGGATTTCGAGAAAACAAGGAGAGCTTTCTCCGCCCGGTCAAGCATTGTGGTCGGCCACGCCTCGAAGAACGGTACATCAAGCCTCGCCTAGATACGAGGCATCACAACGGAGGTCGGGCCCAAACCGACCGCGCAAGGAACGAGCAACGCGGGAGAGGACGCCGAGATCGTCGCTGCCGGCCTCGATCGCCAGAACCATCCAATGAACTCCGCCCGATCTCCGGGGACGCGGCGGCAGAAGAGGCAACATGGCCGCCAAGTCGGTCCGAGTCACCTAAACGAAGTTCGATCGCCGAACTCCGCCCCGCCTCCGAGGACGGCTTCGATGGATACGGAAGATAGCCACCCGCTCTCAAATAGAATACTCAACACTTCTCCTGATAAATACCGGTACCAAGCATCGCCCCTATGACGGGCCGAGGATCCACGTAACTTCCTCTCGCAGCTTCAATACAACATGATCAACCAAAAGCTCACTCGGTTCACATGTAAACTCTTCCGGAGTTACTCGTCGACAACGCCCGCAGTGGTTCGACAGCCTACCTACGGAAGCATCGGCTCCTATCGCGACCGATGGTCGCTTCCATCAAGGTTCTTCCAAAAGCGGAATCAAAACGCCATCAGACACCTCTCACCATAAGCAAAGTCAGAATGAGTCCATCGGCGACTTCACGACAAGGTTTAACAAGGGTGCTCGAAGGTCGAAGACGTGAACGACTGTTAGTCATCTCGGCCTTCCAAAACGGCATCTTGCCGGGCCTTATACCGAGAGATCGCTGGCACGAACCTCGTACTACAACAGTAGTCGTGGCGATAGCCAACCGGTTCGCCAAAGTTGACGAATACGAAAAAAGCGCCAAGCGACAAGCGCAGACCTTCTGAAAGAAGAAGAGACGAAGGAAGGAAGATCGGAACCAAGGCGGTGAAGTTACTGACAGATTACATCGTCCGATAAAGTCCGTGCTCGATCAGCGAGGCCCTGAACGACCTCAAGACACCCCGCCGACGGCCGAGAGCAATCTCACGACCACATGAACCTGCTCGGAAGCCTCGACCGATGGCGGGAGTGAAGAGGTGTCGACCTATGGATAAATATTGCTCATTCCATGATGATTACGGCACGACATCGAAGAGTGCAAAGAGCTCATGGGTGAAATAGAGATGCTAGTTCGTGACGGATCCTCAAGAAATACCGAGGATGGTCGCCAAGCCGACCAAAGCCAAAAGACTAAAAGCAGAGGAAAATGGAAATTGTGCCCCACAAAAAACAAAGCGCAAAGACCGCGAAGAAGGAGACGACGAGCCCCATATGACGGGTGATCTCCACAATTACGGGCTCCCCGTGGAGTCACGAAGTCCTCCCTCAAGGCCGATGCCTCAAGTCCAGAACCAAATGAACCTACCAATAAGAGGTTCGAAAGGACGAGGCGATCACCTTCTCCAAGACGACCCTGTTCCTCGCCGACAAGACCCATCGATGCATTGGTGATCCGTAGTGGTCGCAAATAAGTTGGGAAGCGTTTACATCGACACAAGGCGTCGGTGAGCATCCTTTTAAGGAATGCTTTGACAAGCTAGGAGTGGAAGGCGCGCCTCGCCGCACAAGCCCCGCTGCCACTCCAAGCTTCGCCCGAGGAAGAGACGCGCCCGAAGGAATAATCGAGCTACCCGTCACGGTGGGGAAAGCACCAACGACCTCAACCAAGGTGGTGCGGTTCTTAGAGTGAAGGCCAACTCGCCGATAACATCATACTAGGCGAGATTGGCCGAACGCCGAAGTGGCGGTATGCTCAACGTACCACCGACGATAAAATACCCACCACGGGGAACAGCCGTGATCCGAGGCGATCGAAGCAAGCGAGTGTATGCAAGTCGCTTTACGAGGTGCCGGACCTCATCCAACACCCATGTGCATAGCAATTAAAGAAACCCAAGAGTTGAGTCCGAAGACATCGCCACTCACGGCGGACGGGTGGAAGAGGTCGATTGCATAAAGACGAGCCATGAAGGTCGCCCGTGTTGGTTTCACCACGGCACCAAGTGAAGGATCGATCATCCAACTCTAAGGGAATTCGGACGTGTTTGCTTGGTCTCCCTCGACATGACCGGAGTCTCGCCGAGTATCATCACCACCGCTCAACATCGACCGAACATAAAGCCGGCTCGACAAAAGCAAAGAATCTTCGCAATTAACGGAACCAAGTCATTCATGACGAAGTGAACCAACTATTAAAAGCACGCATCATGCTCGAGGTTAAATATCCGACCGGATAGCCAACCCGGTGATGGTGAAGAAAGGAGGAGGGATGGCGAATGTGTATCGACTACACCGATCTCAACAAGCATCGCCTAAAGGATTGCTATCCCTTCCCAACATTGTGAGAAGGTCGACGTTGGTCGGGTCGAAGTCTTCGCTTGGACTTATACAAAGGGTATCACCAAGTCCCGATGGACGACGAAGACGCGCCAAGACAAATTCTTCATTACCGACTTCGGTCTTCGTGATATAAAAAGATGCCATTCGGCCTTAAAATGCAAGGGCTACCTATCAAAGGATGGTGGACAAAATATTTCACCTACATAGGTCGGAATGTGGAGGATACGTGACGACATCGCAAAAAGCAAGCGAAGAAGCGCATGTGTGGTCGACCGGATCGTCCTCGGCCTTCTCGAAAATCAACCTAAAGTCGAATCCCGTAGTGCGTTTCATATCCGGTCCGGAAAGTTCTTAGGGTGTTGGGTTTCACAAGAAGGCTAAAAGCAAACCCGACCAAGGTCCAAACCATTTTGAAATGAAGATGCGAAGACCATCCATGACGTACATAAGTCGACAGTCGCATAGCCGACTAAGCCGCTTCTTTCAAAAGCCGCGGATAAGCAGCCTACCCTTCTTCAAGATGCTCAAAAGCCCGAAATTCTCATGGGACGAGGTGCACGAGTCCGCCAAGACCTCAAGAGCTACCTCGCCGAGCTCCCCACTCTATCCGTCCCGAAAGAGGAGAGGTCCTTTCTCTACCCGCCGCCTCGATTTAATCCATAAGTGCGTCACCCTGCACGAGAAGAAGGACGTCGGCTCCGGTGTATTTCATCACCGAGCACTAAAGGCCCTAAACGAGGTATCACCGGAGAAGCTTGCCTTAGCATTGGTAATGCCGCGAGAGGCTACGCCTGCATTTCCATGCACATCGATACAAGTCCTCATCGACTACCCACTTCAAGTATTGACGGCCTCAAGCATCGGGAGAATCGCGAAATGGGCAATCAAACTAGGCGAGCACGATATATCCTTCGCCCGCCAGCCATCAAAGGTCGAGCCTAGCGGATTGTCGAGGCTAACTTCGCCGAAAACCGAAGCCCACCGAGTCCAGACGACGATGCCGAAGCCGAACCCATGGTTGAAACACCGAGGAGTCTTGGCAACTCCACGCTGACGGGCCGGAAACAAAGGAAGCGGAGCGGTATCTTACTCCCAGTCCTGACGACTCAAGAGATCGCTTACTCACTTCGGTTCACATTCAAAATACGAACAACGAAGTGGAGTATGAGGCACCGATCGCAGGACTTCGCTCGCTCAAAGTCTCGAGATACGAGCCGCAAGTTCACAATGACTCTCAAGTCGTCGTAAGCCAAATGTTGGGAAAATACAGGCAAAAGCTGTGAATGAAGTATCTTGATAAAGCAAAGAGCCCTGCAACGGACTTTCTCACACTTCCGGATAGTTCGCATCCCAAGGGAGCAAAATAGCCGGTGACATCTTATAAATCGCCTCGCCATCAACGAGCCCGCCAAGAGAGGAAGTCCAAAACAGGAGCATAAGCGATGCGTAAGACGGAGCCGAGGTCAACATAGTCTCGGATGAAGAACCCAATTGGACGACTCCCATTCGAGAGTACTCGAGAAGGCGAATCGCCTCACGACAAGTTGGAAGCTAGGAGGATCTGAACAAATCTGCGATATACAATCAATGTGAGTCCTATACTGTAAAGTCATATCTCCAACCTCTCTTAAGGTGCTTGGGTCCGAACCGAGCCAATTACGTTCTCGACGAGAAATACACGGTTCGTATGAAGCCACATCGGACCCTGCCTTGTCAAAGAAAGTCATGCGATGGGGATACTATCACAACAATGTTCCAAGACTCAATGGACCTCGTAAAAAGTGTCCAAGTGTCAAATCCATGGGAACGCACTTGCTACCCTGCACCGACCTCACCTCCGCATGAGCCCTTGGCCGCTTATGCAATGGGGATCGACATTGTGGGCCCCTTTGTAAAGCACCGTGAAAGCTCCAATTTTAATTGTTGCGATCGACTACTTCACGCAAGGTGGGCGAGCCCTCGCGAAAATCACAAGCAAGAACGCCTCAACTTCGTGATGGAAGAACATAGTGTGTCGACGGATCCCCATATCCTCCTTTCTGATAACGGAACACAATTCACGGATAAGACATTCAAAGATTGGTGTCAAGAGCTCGGATCCAACAAAAGTTCACCTCTGGCCCATCCTCAAGCAAATGGTCGACCAAGTTACCAACAGACCATCGTAAAGGGTCTAAAACTCGCCTCGACCTAGCTAAAGGCCTCTGGTGGAAAATTTACCGCAGTCCTATGGTCGCATCAACAACGCCGGACCTCAAACGAGAAACACCATACGTTTGGTGTATGGAACCAAGCAATGATCCTCGCAGATCGGAGTATCGAGTCCTCGCATCATCGACTTCTCTGCCAAGCAAATGGGAAAATCTACGAGCTGATCTAGACCTACTCGAAGAAAGAGACCTCGCCTACATCAGGAAGCTCGTGACAAGCAACAAGTAGCTCTAGTATTACAACCAGCGTTAAAACCGACAATTCCAAGTGGGCGACCTCGTACTCCGACATAATGAAGTCACAAAGAAGCGCACACTCGGCAAGTCGAAGCCACACGGGAAGGACCTCCACGGGTCGACGAAGTCCTCGCAAAGGGCCTATAAGCTCGCTCAATTGTCGGTGAGCAATTACCCAACGCATGGCACATCATCCATCTCAAGAAATATTATGCATGTTGTCATGGTCGGGTCTTGTTCGGTCATATTTTTAAAGTCCTGTTTAGAGTCATCTTATTTGGTGGTCGCCATCTTTATCAATAAAATCTTTATTTTACGAGTTCTACTTTCACTAATGCATAATTAATCTTCACATTATTTACCCTCACGGAGGACAAATTCCTCGACGGAGGTCGATTACATTCGTTTACATACGAATGTAAATCTAACGCCGCATGCCTACATACGAGATCGACTACCTTCGCTTATTTCAAGCCGCTCTTCTATGTAGACGAAGGGACCACCCTCCCGATGACCTCGGCAAAAACAGAACCATTCCTACATACGAGATCGACTACCTTCTTTTATTTCAAGCGTTTCTCTCTGTGTACGAAGGGACCACCCTCCCGATGACTCGCAAAAACAGAACCATTCCTACATACGAGATCGACTACCTTCGCTTATTTCAAGCGCTCTCTATGTAGACGAAGGGACCACCCTCCCGACGACCTCGGCAAAAAACAGAACCATTCCTACATACGAGATCGACTACCTTCGCTTAGTTCAAGCGTTCTCTCTATGTAGACGAAGGGACCACCCTCCCGACGACCTCGGCAAAAAAACAGAACCCCTACCCGCATTTAAAACGATTTCTTTCAAAGGAATTTCTACGAGGACTAACTACTTTCGTGATATTACTCTTGCTCAAATACAAAGTCAACAAGAAACCATTCTTATTAAATAAAAGATGTATGTTACATTTACATTTTACGAGGACGGAGCGGATCGGGAAAAGTCGAGCCAATCCCTAGAAAAATCGGAATTCAGCACTCATCTATGCTAATCCTACCTCTACCTCGCCCCTCGGTCTATATTACGGCCCGGCCAGAGCGACCTCGGTACTGACGATGCAGCTCTGCGAGCTCGGCCTCGGCCACTTGATGACGCCCGGCCTCGACGCATGGAGGGTCCACGACGCTCAAGGGCAATAGCACGCCCTCTTGTGCGCGCCACTCCGGATCGTCATAATGTGGTTCATTTATTCTGACCGAAGCTCCGAAGAAGAGGCCTCGCATCCCGTCAAGTATGTCGTCGAAATGTGGTTGTCGAGCGATAACATTTGTATATGCTCCCGAGCCTTTTAATTCAACGATCGCCCGTGAATCGCCGGAGGTCCGCCATATTCGCGCCTTATACCTCGAACAACGGCAGCAGCCTCGACAACCTCGCTTCTACTTCCGGATCGCCATCCCACCATTTCGTGGATAACCTCCTCGTACTCGGCATGCTCCTCGCCTATCACCTGCCTCTCCTTGGCGACCTCGAACGCCTCCTCCATTCCAAAAGCGAGCACGGAGCTCGTCACGCCTCTCCGAGCGGCCTATGTCGACATCGACCACCAGACGTGACCGAGCTGCGCCTTTATATGGAGGAGTTCGACCTCTTTCAACTCAAGAGCTCATGACAGTCTTTGATTCGGTTCAACCGAGGAGAAGCATCAAACATTTCGTGAGACAATCAAAAAAAAAAGAGATAAGTTTCGACATAAACTTGTGATTTTATTAACATGCCCTTAGTAAAAAATTGTTGTACATTTACATTCAAAAAAAAAAAAAAGAATGCAGGATCAATCACCCTCCGGAAGCTTCGCCATGTCCACGTTCGCCTCCAAGCTCGGATAGCCTCACCTCGGCCTCTTCTGAACCACCGAGTCTCGACGCCTCGAAGCATCACCGCCTCCCCGACCCTCTGCACGATCAGCCAATAAAGCCCCTGGCCGTGGATCCCGATCCACGGGACAAAGCGCGCATGCACTCGCGGACAAAAGAACGGAGGAGGAGGCAAGTGCTCGCAAAGACGGAAGCTCCTTCGTGCAAGCGGACGAGCACATCAAAGCAGTCTGCCTCAGACAAGATCCTCGGTCTCCTCGCACTCCATACTGCTTTGTCCAGATCTGGTAGTCCTCGGCGACCTCTTCGATTGCAGGCCGGACGGCGCGCTTTGTTAAGCACATCGCCGCCCGAGACCATCCCGAGAAGCCCGCCGACAGAATGCCTTCTCCGCTGGCGCCAAGCTGACGT
The DNA here is from genome assembly GCA_036937905.1 of Salvia rosmarinus. Taxonomy (NCBI): domain Eukaryota; kingdom Viridiplantae; phylum Streptophyta; class Magnoliopsida; order Lamiales; family Lamiaceae; genus Salvia; species Salvia rosmarinus. The sequence goes on along the minus strand of CM072818.1, from coordinate 4,219,733 downwards.
TTCCTCGAGAGCTCGCCATGTCCGCCTCCGACGGCGAACCTGCTCCACCTCGCCTTCATCGAGGCAACCCGGCCCTCGCCGCCTCGGCCCTTGCCGCCTCACCACAACCGCCTCGCCGACCGCCCTAGCCGCCGGCCAATGGCCGTCGCGATCCGCTTCGCATTTCATTTCGACGAGGTCCCGGATCTTAGCCTCTACCTCGGACATTTTCGAGAAGAGGAGGGTATTCGACCTCCACCTCCCGAGCATACCGCCACCTCACAAACCGCGACACGGCGCGCTTCAAGTAATCCGATATAAGATCGGATATTCGACACTCGGCCGCCACGCCCTCGAATTTCTATACAAAATATACATCGGTCGTCAAGAACACAATTTGGTTACTATCGCACAAAGTATAAGGACGTGTACAAAACCTCGTGAAAGAGACGAGGCTGGCTTGAACCGACGATTCAAGACTCAAATTTCAGAAGAACCGAGGACTCGTGGACGCCATCCTTCCGCCTCTTCAAGCGGTGGTGCGGCGAAGGGATCTCGAGGCCCCACACCATTTCTGCATGTCCTCGAAATCCTTCATGTCGGAGACCTCGGCCGCCACCGAGATCGGTTCGCCACGGAGATCGGCTCCTTCCTTTCTTCTTCCTTTCCTTCAAAGAAGTTCACTTCAAGGAAACACATGGGTCAAGATCAATACGTAACTCATGAAATAAAGAAAAAGAGAGGAAGAAGAGGCCTCACCCTTCACCGACTCCACCCCGGAGGTAGGATCATAAGTGGCTAAGCCCCGCCCGCAAGCTCGGCCTCGGAGAAGACCTCGTCAACAAGGCCAATTTTGTCCAGCCTCCTCCAAGTCACCAAGCCCTTGTCGACATACACATCGGCGATCTTATCGATCGACACGGAACTCCATATGTCCTCAAACCGACGGAAGAAGAACTTCTTCCGCCACTGAGATCTTTGATTTAATTTTGCTTTGAATTTCCTACGGGGTGATAGATAATACCACCCCGAGCCGCCTTCCGCTTGCAAAAAGCCAAGGACGAGCCCCAAGGTAAGAGGAAAATTATGCCTACAGCATAGACACCTAGAGGCGATCATATGCCGGAATGAGTTCGGAGAGTTGGGCAAGAGATAGGCCGAACATCTCTTGGAACTCAACATGTACATAAGGGTAAGGAAGACGAAGACCACGCGAGGCCCGCCCTCAGACACGCAATAAAACCATCAGGAGGGGCACAAGCCCTGTCCTCCTGACGGGGCAACTAGCTCAATACTAGAGGAATACTATATTGAAAACATATATCCCTAATGTCGAAATACTTAGATTGAAGAAAAGAAGACACTTTGCCGCAATCCCCATCGAGGGAAACGCAGACTACACTCGCCAGAGGCATATGGACACGGGTAAAACAGCAGAGACACTAAATCGACGGGAAATGTATACGATTTGACGCTTCGAGACGACTCGTTAGGAGAAGAGGTAGCCATTACTTACTTTTGTTTATCGATGAACAAGCACGAAGCTTCAAATCGTCAATGGCGCGGAATAAAGTGTTTCGCAGAGGCGAGGGTTTTTGAAAATCGAGAAATGAAGAAGGCAAGTGATAAGAGATATTGCGTATCAAGGAAGACATTCCCTAATATGCACTTTATCGGGAATCCAACCGTTACAATTTAATGCGCATTAAATGCGATCCCAAGGCCCAAGACTCAAAGAACGGCGTAAAAATCCGTCTTGACCTCGCCAAGATAACGCCCGTCGGTGAAGCCGAGAAGAAGACCTCGCCTAACACCGACAGCGAGGCCATTCACAGCACTCGGCATAACGCCCGCCGTAAAGCCGCCGAAAACCTCGCCTAACACCCGTCGGTGAAGCGAAGAAGACCTCGGCATAACGCCTCGTCGGTGAAGCGGCCGAAAACCTCGGCCTAACACCTCGTCGGTGAAACCAAGAAGAAGACCTCGCCCAACACCTCCGGGAGAAGCGGAAGAAGACCTCGCCTAACGCCTTGTCAAACGAAGCCCGTCAAGACCTCGCCGAACGCCCCAGCGGCCACCAGAAGACCTCGGCAGACACATCTCGCAAGCCAAAGATTCGATATACGACGTCAAAAGCATCGACACACACAAAGTCGACAATGAAAAGAATGTGTAAGATCGTCCAAACCCCTTCGTCACAACAACCCCAATCCAAAGATGACCTCGTTTTCTGCGGCTTTTGTGGGTTGTGATAGGATACGCCCAACTACTGTGCCCAAGCATCGTGCCCAATACAAGTAAACCCGACATCAAGCTCTACCGACAAGTTCGCCCATGAAGACTCCCCGGTGGGAACGCAGAAAGCTCACCATATCTAAAAAGAATCCTAATTCAAGAGGGATAGGATCTCGAATCCTAGTTAGAGAAGACTCGGGATTCGAGATCTAGGTCAATACATTGTGTATAAATAGAGGCTAGATTAGACGACATAGATCATTCACTCTCTTTGTAATCACTTACACTCTCAATACACACTCTCTCTCTCTGCCGAGTGTGACGAGATCTTATTCATAGATCGAACCACGTAAATCTTTAGTGTTCTTCATGATTTATTTCCCTTACGAAATTAAGATCGATCACTTGTGGAGATCTGTACAATAAATAATGGCATTTGCTGGGAGCACCCTTGCAATATCACCCTGGATTCTTGTTGGTAAATTTTCCAAATTGCTTTACGTCGTGTTTGGTTTTATTTTTTTGGCAATTTTTTATTTGGGTATATTCTCTTCCATTTTTAAAATCTATGATTTCGAAGAATCATACAGAATAAAATACAAATTAGAATGTTTAATATCCTCGACACGTCATCTCTCTACAAGAGGAGACAGAGGGTCGATTGAAATAGAATTCACATAATTTATGTAGAAAAAATTAATTCTTCCAAGGAAAATATCAGACATCTAAAAAGTTAGTAACATGGGTTTATCTATGTTTTTCAAGATTTGGTAATATTATAAAGCAAATTTGGAGGTTGATAGTTTGGGAGTTGCATGTTGAGTGACGAGTTTTAGCTCCCCCCCACCCCCAAATCCAAAAAGAAGAAGAAGAAAACACTTTCCATCACAAATTAAAAGAGAGGCGAGATTGTCACTGAGTTGAAGAAAGAGAGGTGTCTCCGTTTTCAAAAAGGATTAACTTGAAAGTTGTGATTTGCCAAGTTTAGAAGCTCTTCATTCCCCCAGAGAAAGACATCAACCTTGAAGGGTACTTCTCCTTGCAATTCTTCTTGCTCCTCTACTATCGCTTTCATAGACTTCACTGCTGATGCGCTGCAGCCATGCAACACAATTGATTGCAGCGTTGGTATTTCACCTATTTCTGTAGGAATCTCCTTCAACTTTTTGAACCCGAAAAGATGGAGGTGCTCAAGGCATGGAAAGTGTGAGCTCTCCGTCGTCCAGTATTCCAATTCCCCACCCCCATCCATTGACAAGTATTTGAGGCTGGGGAACTGGCCTTCAACTGTTGTCCATTTGCTTGTGTTGTCCCATCCATCAACCAGTTTGAGCTTCTGAAGAAGGGGAAATGAACTTATCCTTCGCCACATGTATTCAAAGCTACCACTCACCATTTTAAGAGTCAAATTCTTAAGAGAGTGAGGAAAAGTAACCTTTTCCTCAAAATCACATCTTCGATCGAACTTGCAATCAAGAGATTCCAGCTTTCGCAGACTTTCGATGTTGTGGAAACAATAATGGTCATCATAATCAATTTCGTTGATTTGGAAGCAATAAATTATTCCCAACTTCTTGATGTTGGGAATTCTTCGAATCACCTCTTCATCACACTTGAAATCCTTTACTCCGATCAGCATTTGCAGATTCTCCATGATGATATCGTTGTCGCTCGGAGGGTCTGGGAGATGGAATCCTTTTCCATAGAACTCGACATGCCTTAGTTGAGGCATCTTCCAAATTTCAACAGATGCATTAACGTCCCTTACAGGATAAACGACAATTAATGTCTGTAGACTCCAAAGGAGATTGATTGAAGAAGGAAGTTTGATGTAGCTACCTTTAACAAAAAGGAACCGCAAATTAACTAACTCAAGCATTTTCTTTAGGGAATACTTGTGTCTGAAATAGATATCATGTGCTCGCAGTGTCCTCAACAATCTTAAATTGGGCAACAATCGAACTTTTTCACGACTTATGTAGGTACGGGCTTGTGGTGCAGACTCCAACGCATCAAGAACTTTCTTCGTTGAAGTGCTTCTCGGAATAACAATGCGTCGTTGGCTGTTTGAGCCTCGAGGGCTATGTTGCCCTACCACATGATAAAACATCTCCTTTTGAGCTTCTCTCAAGCAGAGGTCTCTCAACAAATCATGAATTTTACAGTACTTAACTTTTCCAGTGAACCCCAACTTGTGAACTAGAATTAGATTTCTATCAATTAGTTCCTTTAAGTACTCTTCTGCAATTGTTTCCAAGCTATGGCCTCTAACTGGTTTTAGAAACCCTTCAGAAACCCATTGTCTGATTAGTCTCGACACTCGAATTACACTATCTTCATCAAACACCCCATATATAGAAAACAAGGTTTTAGATGAACTGGCAAATGGTTGTAGCTCAATTTCAGTATCTTCAAGCAATGCTCATCATTCTCGAATTCACTATTGAATTTAAGCTTCTCCTAATAGATTTCCAACATTCTTTTTTGTTCTAGTTTTTGCAAAACACCTCCCATCACAAGAATTGATAATGGAGTCCTCTGCAACTCCGTACAATCTCCTTTCCAATTTTCTCCAATTCAAGAGGGCAACTTTTCCCCGGAACACAATGTTGGAGAACATAATCCAGCTACTAACCTCATCCAAAAACTTCATTTCAAGGCCATAATCCTTGTCCAATTGAGAACCCAAATTCGATAGCCTAGTTGTCACCATTATCCGACTACTATTACCATTTTCAGGAAAAAAATGTTGTATTTTTTCCCATGCCTCAATACTCCACATATCATCCAACACAATTAAAAACCTTCTATATGAAAAATATTTGTAGAGTGCTAGTCCTACTTCATCTTCTCTCATTTCACTCAGCGATTCACTCCCCTCTTTATTTGCTTGAGATAGAATTTCGCAAAGAATTTCTTTTGTGTTATATTGCTGAGAAATCGTAGCCCAAGCACAAATATCAAAACGAGCTTTAATAGATGGCCGCTCATAAATATTTCTGGCAAGAGTGGTCTTACCAATTCCGCCCATCCCAACGATTGGGATAACTTGGCGATCGACCCGTCCATAAATGAGCTTCTCCATGAGTTGAATCATGAAATCATCAGAGCCTAGCATGGTGCTGTTCAGCCTAGGGAGTGAAGATGTTGAGGAACCAGCAGATGCTGAGTATTGTTGGACTACCTCCTTCTCTGCAACGATCTCCATCAATTCTTTCTTGATCAAATCCATGTCTCCTATCACCTTCTGCAGACCTTCATACAAGTCCATGGAAGTTATATTTTCTCCATCATTAATTCGATCCACAATATGAGTTTCGATAACATCTTCAGCCGCATAAGCTGCATCTGCAATACGCATCTCCAACGGATCTGCTTCGTCGCGGTCTGCAAAAGGGGAATTGTAGCCTTCAAGAAATTCCTGCAAGAAGGTAAGACTTTCAGTGAGAGATTCAACTTGTTGTTTGTCGAGTGATATTGGAGGGAAAGGATGATGCTCGATCAGATCTATGGTTTGCATAAGTGAAACCAAGGCTGCATAGGCCGCCGCCATGATCAATCTCAGATGAATGTAAACAGGGTTAGTTTCTACTTGTTGAAAGTTAAAACTAATTTTCTTGAGCACCCGATTCTCATTTAATGTTCCTGCTTTTTTTTATCTTTTGTGTCTCCCAATTTTTCTTTATGTCGTAGTCTAGACTTTTCTTTTAATTACTTTAAATTCACCTTTGTAATGCTTCCATTATCACCGTTGCTTATTGCTCTGTCATTTCTTGAAGCCTTTTCCATTTACCTTCTCCATTAAAGATACTCTACAATAGAGTTTCAGAAAAAGGCATTTAGGGCAGAACATTTTTTCATTTTTTTGGACTAAAATGCAAAACAGACTCTCTTTATCTTCTGGGGATAGATTAGGGAGACTGAACTCTAACTCTAACTCTTAAACTTGAGGTCGGTTCCTCTCTCCCACAATATTTCGTTTCACTTGTAATTCCATTATTAAATTTATTACTTTAATATTATTTATTATTAAAATCATTATAATATAATGGACCATAATTAATATTAATTTATTACTCAGGATTGATGCTTGAGAAAATTACATACTTAATTATGGATTAGTCAATCCCAAATATCGATCATTACTTTAAAAAACCAAGTCAAGTACTAAAATTAAATAATTAAAAATCCTAATTAGATCTAATGAGTCCTGATTAATAATTACAAGATTATACTAAAATACAAGAAATAAAAAAATTGGAGTAGAAAAATTAAAAAGATAACAAGTGGACAAGGGTGGGACACCAAATTATGAGATATATACTCCATTGGTCCCTCCATCCCTAAATAAGTTATTAATTGACGTTTGAGTCTATTTTGAATCTAAATCTTGAACATGTGAGACCATCTCAAGTAAGACTCTCCTTACAAATTAATATAGGAAGACACAAATTTGTCATTGAAATTCTTTCCTTATATGTTAACAAAGTTGTTATATCAACATCTATTAACTATATTGTATTATATATATACTAATAACTATATATAAAAATCTACTAAACCCAATGTTAGATTAATTTGCGTCATTCAGTTTTCTTGGGACTCCTATTAATCCATGTTAGAGTTTCGAAAACGTATTTAACGCAATTATTATATTAGAAGAATAGTAGTTAATATAATGTATATCGAAAATTATTATATTAGAAGAATAGTTGTCAATATAATGTATATCGAAAATCAAACTTTCATAAAAAGTAGTTTAATTAATATGTATCGCAATATAAGACTTCATTATTTTTTTGGGATTCAAAACTAATTGAGTTTAAATACATAAAGGGAATGTGAATGTGCTCAATGCGGTACATAAAAAATGATTTTCTTTGGTAAAATACTAAAATTATTATACTTAACTAACTCCAAACCAAAATCCAAATCGAATCAAGTTTGTTTCGATTAGATTTAGATTGATTTTCTTCCCTAATTAACACGAACTCTCAATATATATATATATATATATGAGTTAGTTATATATGGTAAAGTTCTCCTTAATATACGAAAATAGAAATAGTAGATATCTTTCATATTTGTGAAGACAATCGTAATTACTATATCAGTATACGTTAGTTTAAGACATATTTCATTCATTCAGTAGCACATATGTTAAACATATTAGTTTAGACATCTTTCATTAAAGCGTAGCACATGAGCAGTTCTAGTCTTCGCACAATAATCCGCTTAGCACACGAAATACAAAATCAGAGCACACCAAAATTAAATCTCAACCATTAGTCCAACGAATCATACCTTGATTCATTCCTATTTCCTACCAAATTATCCATTCCTACCGATCCATCTTCTATATATATATATATATATATATATATATATATATATATTGGTTATGATGAGAAAGCTCCTTAAAGACGTAAAATAGGAATAGTAGACATCTTTCATATTTCAGTAGCACAATCGTAATTACTATATTCCACATGTTAGTTTAGCACATATTTCATCCATTCGTAGACATATGCTAAATATATTAGTTTAGCACATCTTTCATCGCAACAGAAGACAAGAAGAGTTCTAGTCTTTGCATAATAATCCGTGTAGCACACAAAACACAAAGCGTAGACACCGAAAATTAAATCTCAATCAATGATATAGCAAATCAAAGACTCGATTTATTCCTATTTCCTACCAAATTATCATTTCACCGATCCATCTCCTATATATATATATATATATATAGGGGTTGGTTACATGAAAAGCTCCTTAATGTACGAAAATAAGAATAGTAGCACATCTTTCATATTTTGTAGCACAATCTAATTACTATATGCACATGTTAGTTTAGCACATATTTCATCAATTCAGTAGCACATATGTTAAATATATTAGTTTAGCACATCTTTCATCAAATAGAAGACAAGAAGAGTTATAGTGTTGCACAATAATCCAGTAATACACTAAACACAAAACAGAAGACACCTGAAAATTAAATCTCAACCATTGATATAGCAAATCAAAGGCCAAGATTCATTCCTATTTCCTACCAAATTATCCATTCCTATCTCGATCCATCTCCTATATATATATATATATATATATATATATATATATATATATATATATATATATATACTGAAGCAATGTGCGTTGCACATTTAATAAATATAACTTTTATTTGGTATAAATAATTTTGCATATATGAAATGTATGAAAACCGGTGATATTACTATTATTGAATAAACTGAAATTTAAACAATTCATTGTTCATAATATATAGAAAAAATCTGTTTGAAAAATATATATGAATCTAAATTAATCCTACATTTTTGTTGTTTGATCTTGATTGTTTCATGACTTTCTTCTTATTCTTTTGGCTTGTTAAGATAATTTTGAGCAATGGTTGATCGTTATCATTTGGAATTTTAATGTAATATTTAAACTTTTCCTTGTGAATGTTCTGTTTTTTCTTGTCTTGCACTTCCATATGTTGTAATTCTATAATCGATTTTCTTCGAATCGACTTTGACTCTTCAACTGATCCAATATTCATGTTTTGCATCTTTTGAGTTGTATGCACTACTATATTTAGATTTCTCCTACAATAGGTTACATACTTGAGCATGTAAAGCTAATTTTAGTATATTCTTTTATGCTCTTACCTTTATAGTATGCCAAATATTTTCACCATAGAAAATTAACTTGGTAAAATACATCATGTTCAAATTTATATCAAAGATTTTAGATTAGCAAGTCTAAAAATAGATATTATAATTTACCTTACTTATTGGCAACAAATCCTCATTTACGAGCATCATCCGACATATACTTTTGCAACTTCATCAAACATTATGACACGAGTAGTAGTCTCCTTCTATAACATTTATTATTATTATTATTATTATTATTATTATTATTATTATTATTATTATTATTATTATTATTTCAAATTGTATAATACATGGCTTTATATATATTTTTATTATAATGTATTAGAAATTTTCATTACATTGGTGACGTCTCAAGAACTTCTTCATTGCATTTTCTGCCTATAGTAATATCACCATTCTTGGGGTATGATTTATTGCACTTTTTATAGGAGTCATGCCATACTGATGATTTATTTTAAACTTTATCAAAAATTCTTGTAAACTAATAATATACATCCTGATATATAGATAAAAGATAATAATTATTATAATTAGAACTTTTTTGTTATTGTGATTGTAAACATAATTATTCATATTCGTAGAGTAAATTCACAAAATAAAAAAGGAACAAGTCACAAGAAATTGGTATACAGTAACTTAAAGTAACTTGCATCATTTAATTCGTAGATATTCAAATTATTTAATATATTTTTTACATATTTTAAGAAAAATAACAATATTAACGATGAAGTAAAGTATACAATTACTCGATTAGTAAAATATCTAAAAATAATATGTGGACAATTTAATGTTATGTGTTAATTTGTGATATAAAATCTTTGAAGATGTTGAAAAGTTATTTTTGTTATCGATTTGATTAGTTTTCCAAATAACAAAACTTTTGATGATAAACTTATAAACTTTTATGATGGCCAATATAATGCAATATCATAATATAATAAAAAAAATTGAAAATCCTACAAAGCTAAACTTAATTGAAATTTTCAAAAATTTCTCCTTTCCAATTTCTATGTAGCTTATGGTTTATTGATCATTGTTGGATATCTATTATTAAATCTAATAATATGATTACTAATATGTTAACCAAACAATTTTTCACATAATGAATAGAATGCCTTATTTTATCAGTAGTTGTATAATAATAATAATAATAATAATAATAATATAACCTAACAGAAAGTGAGACGGTTTGACCGTCCCAATTATCTTAATCATTATTTTTCTTAAAACAAATGCATTTCAACAAAAATTGAATCCGATTAACATGCAAAATATGAACTTAACAAAATACAGATAGGCTAATGTTTTGTCATCCGAACTTTACAAAGCATGGACTATAATCATAAATATTAGGATTGTAATGTGAATTTTTATTTAAATATTAAAAATACTTAATTTTTCCGAGTAATTCTCGAGTTTTCCAGAATGGTGTTAATAAAATGTAGTATCTCAATCTTGATAATCATAGTTCAAATTATAATCCTACATTAGTTTCTTGCACTTGAAAGAGTGGCATGCACGATTCTGATTCTCGTGAATTGGAAAGAAAGAAAAAAGCTACGATATATACATCATCTAAAACCTTTATTATAGATTCAATAATATTATCCAAAATTGGAGCTAACACTATAGATTAATGTTATTTTATTATTCTTTATGAAACACACACACACACACACATATATATATATATATATACACACACACACACACACATATATATATATATAGTTACTGCTTTATCTAGGTAAAATATATATGGACTTGTAAGATTATAATATATATTGTTTGTATCTTACAACTCAAATATTATTGATAGCAAAAATGTGTAAAAATATTTTATCCATTATAATTGTAACTTGATTTATTTGAATTAGACAATGATATTGCAATCACGAAAAAATCTAGATTATTTATCAAGCGTTGGGAAATAATTTGCTCAAAATTTCATTCATATAAATCATATTCGTATAAAACCTTACTTTTCGAACCAAATGAGCCCTAAGAATATTTGCAGTATCACAAAACTTGAATCGTAAAAGATCAAATACAATACAGAAAAAAAAAGCATCAAATCGAATAAGTATCATCTAAAATTTAAATGATAAAATAGAAAAAGGTAGTAAGAAACAGAAGCTAAAAATTGCTGAAAGTTGCATTAATTGTTGTTGGGGGCACAACGGAGTATTGTGTATTATCTCCAATGCAGACGATTATATCAAATATGATTTTTAATGTATATCTAATGAATTAATATATTTTTGTAGTATATACCTAATGAATTGATATATATCATTCTAAATATATAAATATATTATTTTACAGAATTGTCCTTAAAATAATATAGATAATAAGGATATAATAGGCAATCTATATTTTGTAACATTCACACTTTTCTATTAGTATAGATAGATAGATATAGATTGATATATTATTCTAAATATATAATGTATTATTTTAGAGAATTGTCCTTAAAATAATTAATGAATCAATATATATTATTCTAAATATATAATATATTATTTACTGAATTTCCTTAAAATAATATATATAATAAGTCTATAATAGGCAATCTATATTTTGTAACATTCACACTTTTTCTATATATATATATATATATATATATATATATATATATATATATATATATATATAGGATGGATCAAATAAGAACTCATATTTTTTAGAAATGAGAACTAATCTTATGCGTATATTTTGCTTGATTTGATGGTTGAGATTTATACTTATTATTGGAATTATTTTTACAGTTTTTTTCGAAAAAGGTTAATATAGTAAAATCGTTATTGATTGTAACTGAATTTTCTTAAAAATATGGGATTCTATGTTATATTTATGATACGTATTTATTTGTAGAGATTTATGTTTTTCATTTGTTTTGATTTTTCTTAAAAAATACAAAAATATAATTTCTTGAATGTTGTACTATAAAAAAAATTCGGACAAAATCATAACAAATATTTATGATATCATCGAGTCTGTAGATTCGTATGCACTGTTTTGTTTATTGTTGTGCATAGTACTTAACTATATTATTCATATTTGAAACGTATTTGCATAATTACTTTTAAATATCAGCACATATGAAACATATGTGCGCCTAGTGTGCACATCATTATGGGTGAGCAAAAAATTCAAAAATCGAATATCTGAACCAAACCAAATTTAAAATTTGGTTCGGATTTTCGGATCGGATCGGATCGGATTGAAATTTTTTAAAATTTTGGATTTTCGGATCGGATTTGATTTTTTAAATCCGGAAAAATCCGAAAATTCGAATTATATATAATTTATATATAAAAATAATTTTTTATTTAAATATTTTTAAATTTAATATAAATATATATAAGAATTAACAAAAATTAGTTTCGGATTTTCCGTTTTTTTCATAATTTCGGATTTTTGGATATTCGGTTCGGATCGGATTTTTTATCTCTCAAAATTCGAATTTTCGGATCGGTTCGGATTAGACAAAAATCCGAACCGAAATCCGAATGCTCACCCGTACACATCATTGGGTTATATCTAATATTCGTACATTTTATAAATTTGACTTTTAGTTAATGTTTTGTTTCACATAACTACTTACAACCTTATGCACAACAATTAGAATTATATGAGCAATTACTAACTAGTTATACATATTAGTCGAATTACGAAAATAATCATAGTTGTATATATCATTTTTTCGACCCACGAATTGCGAGATTTCCAGTGCGGAGTTCTTATTTGTGATCTTTATTTTAAGATAAAAAAATATATTTTTACGTTAATTATTATTCAATGTAGTTTTGCTTTTTTACATTAATTATTATTCAAATATAGATTCTAAATTTTATAAGTTTGATTCTTAGTTATTGTTTTGTTTCGCATTACTATTTATAATCTTATGCACAACCATTATAATCATATGCACAACTACTATTTTCATGAGAGATAAGGTGAATTGCACAAAGGGGAAAAATCAGGATTTGAACGAAAAATTAGGTTTGTAAATATTTAAATTTACCTTAATACCTCTAACACGTTTAAAATTATAAAAATAGTATAAAATAATCAAACTTATTTTTAAGCATGAATTAAATATTATTCATTACATTAGATGAAATCTAGGTTAGGATAAATTGTATTTCTTATCTTAAAGGAGTTCTCTTCACACACACACACACACACACACACATATATATATATATATATATATATAGGAGATAGATCGTAGGAAATTATAATTTGGTAGAAAATGAGAATGAATCTTGATTTTTAATTCGTTGGATCAATGGTTGAGATTTAAATGTTTTGGTTGTGCTACTGATTTTGTATTTTGTGTGCTACGCGGACATCAGACAAAGAATAGAACTCTTCTTGTCTTCTGCTAGAATGAAGAGATGTTAAACTAATATATTTAGCATACGTCTACGAAGAGATGAAATATGTGCTAAACTAATATATGAACATAAGTAATTCGATTATCTACACAAATATGAAAGATACGCCAGACTTACATATCTATTCCTATTTCCTACACTTATTTCTATTCTCACATGAACCACCCCTATTATAAAAAAAAAGTAAACCAGAAAAGTCTCTTGAACGACACCCCAATTCACATTACCCTTCGACATGGCCTACTATACCAGCGGCGATGACAAGTCGGAGAGCGTCGCCGAGTATTCCAGCGGCAGCGATGACGCCGTGTGCCGCCGAGGAGCCTTGCACCATCACCAAGAAACACTAAACAATCCTCAAAGAGGAAAAATGAAACAGCTCCAACAAAAAGATATCTCAGAAGTCTCCAACCTCCTCACCGTCACAAGAGGAATCGCATGCACCCTCCTGCTCCGTCACAAATGGAGCGTCAACTCCGTTCTCGACCAATGGTTCGCCGATGAAAACAAAGTTCGCTCATCCGTCGGCATAATATCCTCAGACGAAAAGCGACTTAAACTCGAAAACGATCACTACTGCATGGAAATCGTCGACTTCAGCCGCACGCTCTCCGCCACCTGCGGCCATCCCTTCGCTCTGATTGCTAGGCCGGCTACATCGCCATTGCCATCAGTGACGGCGCTGGCTAGGGACAAGCGCCTGCTGGAGACGAAGCTGCAGTTCGTTTTGGAGGCGTGGGACCAGATCATTGAGTGCCGGCGCGTGGTCAAGTGGAGCTACGCGTACAGCTACTACGTGAGGGCAGAGGAGAAGGAGAAGGAGATTTTCAAGTTCCTGCAGGGGGAGGCGGAGCATCGCTAGAGAGGCTCCACCACTGTGCGGAGAAGGAGGTGGCGGAGTTTGTCGGGCCGGACGCCCGGCCGTGGGAGGGGTTTGATGATTTTAGGGTGAAGCTCATTAATCTAACTCGGGTCACTAAGAAGTATTTCGAGAATTTGGTTGGGGCTTTGGAGAATGATCTCTCGGAAGTTGGGGATGCAGAGGCCCTAGCTTTTTGTGCATCGGTATTTTGTCAGGGGTACTATTTAATAAAAATGGAGATCTAGGAGTCGCTTATATCTAACTTCAAACTTTTTCATTGTTACATGTGTTGCACATATGGAAATGCGTTACTTTTGTGAAAGATTTGACTGTCGGATTTTACACCATTTTGAGAATCATGAGATGAGGAAGTATGTTGAAGCTGAGGGTGCTTTGGATGATTTTCTCTAATTAGTGTGACACTTTAAGTAGGTAGGAATTTCTTTGAGAATTTAGCTTTTATTTGAGTTGTCTCTATACACTTGTTTTTGTTAATTTCGAGGTGTTGTTCGATAGGTGTGACAATTAGAATGAGGCAGTCGGATTTGTGTGTTGGAGTCGTGTTGGCAACACTTGCGATGGTAGTTAGTTTTATGGTTGGATTTCAATTGGCAACACCTTATATATATGCTGACACAGTACATAGGCAAGCTCTATAAACTTTTCTCTTTGCATTACATCTTTAACATATCTATGTGCAAATACAATGCATATTTGTACAAAAGAAAGTGATGTGTTAAGTGTTTTTGGTACTAATTCAAGGGCATATTTGTAACTGATCGATTTCGATCAAGATCGAACCGGTACAAAGTAATAGTTCAAGGGCATATTTGCAATTCGTCGGTTTTGATCAAAATTGAACCTATAAAACCAATGCATCAATTCTTTTTTGAAAGTTAGACCAAACTAAACCGAAACTGAATGTTTTTGATTCGATCCGTTTCGGTCAAACCGACAACTCATGAAGTTTCTCTCTCATAATCACCATTGACTTCATCGTTCGTGAACCTCACCAATGCGTTTACTGATTTGAGTCTATAACATCAGATAAGTAGTTTTATATTAATATTTAACGTGAAACAAGACTTCATATATAATTTATATTTGAAAATTGAGTTTAAATACGTAGGAGAAAAAAAATTGAGATAAAACGTAAGAGATAATATGAGTGTGCTTGCTTAATATGGTACAAAGAACATTTATTTTTTATTTTCTTTGGTTAAATTACAGAGTGAACCCTAGTATTATTATCTGTTAGTTTTAAGTGCTATTCTAATTCATTAGGTCAGAAGATAAACTTGGAGGCAAATATTAAGTAAAGATTAATTCTAACCACAAAATCTTTATGTCCTATTTCACCAATTCCATGAATTTTGATAGCGACGGGGCCAGCGATAAGGCATCAGAGGACGTTGCCAAGTACACTGACGACGACAGCGGCAGCGAAGATGCCTCAGAGGACGTTGCCGAGTATTCTAAGTAACATAAGGGGCTGATCTATCTACTCAAGGCCTGCATTGGGCTCCAGTCCAATGCTAGTCTTTTTTTTCTTATACCTATTTTATTATCTTAAGTTTAATCTAAAATTAGTCCAACCCAAAATAATTAAAAAGGTTAAAATAAAACTGTTGTAAGTGTGCAAACGAGAAGTTGTTCTTAAAATTTAATACGCCAAAGTGTTTATTTTTCAACCCACCCTATTATCAAATTTTGGATCCGCTGTTACGTACATTGCTTTCAAATAGTTACAATTACAACACCAATTTAATTGTTATTTTTTAATAATGTTTAGGCTGTTTAAATTTTTCTGAATATTAAGTAATAATAGCATGGCACTTCGAATTCGATATGAAATTTTTTTTTTATTTTTTTTTCTTCAAAAAATTGGATTATGTATCGAGAGAGTAACTAATTTATGTTGAATTATTATTCTATTATGGCTTAAGATGTATCATGAACTCAAGTTCTCGCAAGTAAAAATTGTACAGAGCTTCGACTGTTCGGCAATCAACCCTTTCACAGAATTCAATTTTCTTGTCATGTCTCCCTTATTTATTTAATTTAAGGGCAATAACTTAATTAACATAAATAATTATTTAATTTTAATTACAATTCAAAATATATTTTAATCTTTTATGGGGACATCCTTAGTTTGTACCATAGGTGTGCACACGATATCAACCTATGGGATTTGAATCCATAACCTCCCATTAAAATTCTCTATACTACAAGAATTTTGGTTAGCCTACTGTGTAAGGATAGTATTTTAATTTAATGTTCTGATAGTATTTTTATTGGGGGAAGAGGAGCGATTGAACCCTGTATCAATCTTGCTCTTACATAGAGAAGGTCGCATTGTGAAAGTTTCACCCTCTTTAGGATGGCTCCTTGTGGAAACTAGGTAAAAGTATGGATGAACATTCGGGCGGTTCGGTTCAAAACCGAACCCGAAAAACCGAATTTTTTTTAAAACCCAAACCGAACCGAACCGTTTTACTGTACAAAACCGAACCGAAATATTCAGTTTGGTTCGGTTCGGTTCGGTTCGATTTTAACCGAATTTAAATTATAATTAATATAAATATTATAATATTTATAATATAAAATTATATATATATAAATATATATAATATTAACCAATTTAAATATTAATAATATAAATAACATATATATATTATATAAATAACATATATATATTATATATATAATATATATATATATAAAATAAAAAAATATATAATAATAAAAAATTCGAGCGGTTCGGTTTGAAAACCAAATTTTTTTCCCCAAACCGAACCCGAACCGAATTAATTTTGGTTTTGAAATTTTGAAACCGAACCGAACCGCTTTACTGTTCAAAATCGAACCAAACCGCTCATTTCGGTTCGGTTCGGTTTTTCGGTCCGGTCCGATTTTTGCTCATCCCTAGGTAAAAATCCTCATAGTTTCTTAATCGCTGAGTCACCGTGATTTACCATCTCATATTCTCGTGGGATGGGGTGTGGGGCTCCTGGGAGAGCTTCCCCTTTTGGAACAAGAGGAGGTCGCACCGCTTGAACGTCCCCGAAGGACAAATATTCTTACAGTTAATATGATTGAAATATAGCCCTAAAATTATTGGTATAACAATAGTGACAAGGTTATTTCAGTAACTAACGAAGCTTCCAATCAATGTCATATATTTCAAAGTAAATGAAACATGAGATATGTCTTTAATCTCATCAAACATAGTAAATGAGTAATTGATAATATAAAATGAATCCAAATTCCACATCTCATCCTACATTTCATATAATATTGGAAATGTATACACCAATCATCTGCTACAATGGGAGTAACAGAAATATGTAGAAAACATACTAGGAGTGACAAGACTGATAGTGACAATGTATCTTGCTTTTAACAGGAAAAAATTTACATAATTTCTGTGTTCATTCTGAATACATCATTTGAGTTGTTCAGCTTCCTACATATATATGCTAAATAATGGAAACTAGAAATACTATGCAACTAAATAATCACTCTTGCTTTGAAAGAATAAACTGTAAGCATTTGCAGAAGCAAGCAGCAACAGATGAAAGTGCTAACCTTTTCAAATAGTAGTTACATATGTGGCTAATCCTCAAATTATATAAGTCTTCTGGGAACTCTTTGGACCACGTTTCCTCCTTGGACTCGAGCTGCTGATGGCACACGAGAAGGCATTAACGAGCTCAGAGTCCTCTTCAGTGGTCAACATTTTGGCTGCATTGGGATTGGAGAGCAGAAGTTTTGAGACAAGATATCCTGCAATAGACCATGTCTGGAAAAGCCGCGCTTGCTTCCCTATAAACCTTGCTTTCTTCGTGTCATAATATTCTGGCCACTTGTCTTTAGAAAGGCGTTTCTCTGCAATCTTGATGGCTCTTTCAGCAATTTCCGGTCTACCCATTTTGATACAAGCAACAGTGAGCTGCAAAGGAAGTGGGACCTCAGACATTATGGCCATTAGTAATTCAAAATACAGCTATATCATCTCTAGCCGATGTCAAACTAATGGTGCCTTTGTAAGGTTAAAATTTTATAGAAGGCTCGATCGAGGAATAGTGGAATACTACCAGTTACCAAACTGGTCAACTAAGGGGGCGTTTACTTTCAAGGACAAAATATATTGACAAATATGATTGAGTATTTTAAGGATTAGAAGATTAAACAAGCCCAAATTCTTCAATCCATCAGAATGTGTGGTGGATTATCCCATATTATTTTAATATGTCTAAGTTATCACCCAAAGTAAACACAAACATCTTGAACTACATTATAAACAAAGAGGAATAGTAGTGCAGTTCAAGAATCAGTAATTTCGACACTTATTATTATCCGCTTGCATCTCAGCGAACTCAAAGTAGATTGGAGCGTAATCATGAAACTGAGAGGTGTAGCTTTGACTAATATCTTTAAGAAGATTCAGAAATTAAATAGATAAATCAATTCAAGAATTAAAGAAGGCAGTTTACCTGCCAAAGAAGAGTTGGCCAGGAACCACCATTGTGATAGGACCAAGGCCTGCAACAGAATCAACGAAAACATTATCAATACAGGATACGGATATTATGGCCGAATGGGTTTGAAAATCCAGTGTCGGTTGATAGTTATCAAGAAAAACAACGTACGTGTTCTTGGGGTCACAGCCAGTTATAATCTGCCACTCCTTGTCTTCAAGAGCAGGATAGCATATTTTAAACGGCATGTCGGCTACCAAATCTGACCATTTAGCTTCAATAAGATCCAATATGTCATGCGATTGTTCCATCGTTACAAGATTACTAGCGATAGACCACAAGTTTCCCAAAGAGAAGAACCGAAAGTCCATGTGAGCAGGCTGTAAGTTTCCGATTAGATAACCTCCTGTGTGAGGCATCCATTCTACTAGCCACGGAGGAATTTGATCAGGGTAGATATTAAATTTATTAACAGCATCATACGAGTATTCCTCAGTCTTGTATCGGTATATCTCATTAAGTTTCTTCATATCGATCCAATAATATTCTCTGATATGAAACGACAATGCAACAAGACGATTGTTTAATGCTCGGATGAGGTCAGCTGATCCATCCTCCGGGGCAAGCATTTCACGTGCGCATAGTAATGCAGAGTAGAATAAAGCCTGCACTCACATTACCATTTAAATATTAAGACAAAAAGTTAAGTAAGGTATCCAAGTGAAGCTTTCAATGAGAAAAACGAAAGACAACAAGCAATTTCTTGCCTGAATCTCCAAGGGGTGGCCATGTATTCCCATGCGGCGATCAATCATGCAAGAACCATCGGTGACCAATAATGTAGGAAACATATCAAAACCATCGGCAAGACACAGCCTAAGGATCATCTTAATTCCAGTCTGAACATCTATTCTCTCCTGAACAGATTTATCCCCCGAGCATTTGCCATATGCCCGTAACAAGATAATCCACCAGAGTCCTGATCGCACAAAACAACGACACTCGTGTAGGTAATTCATGATGCAGAAAGCTCACATTCTAAAAGTCAAACCTAGAAGGGATGTCTCAGCACGTACCTGAGTCGACTGGAGCAACACGCCCGATTGCTGCTTCCCCAAAGTCTGGATCCAGTATCTCTTCCATTGCAGTGTCGTCCCCCTCCAGAGGCACTGTCCGCACCTTAAAACTAGCAGGCATCAACCCTTGACCAGGGCTGTGGCAGTCCATGGTTTTCTCCCAGCTCTGCAATTATAGAAAAAATTGGAAGATCAAAGATTTTTCTTCATATATTCTAACTACAGAAAGAAAGGATGAAGGGGCAGGAGAGAGTGCACAGTGAATATCTGATATGAACTTAAATGAATAACTAAAGATGTTTCTAATTTCTATCAACCCTTTTTACCGGGAAAGATCAAGAAGATTATCCATTTCATTAGTAGGACTTCGGTAACAGCAACAAAGGATATGTAGATCGAACACAAAGTGTTAATCCACAATACCTAAAACATTGACAGGTCACAAAATACAGTAAAATAAGAAGAATGAGTTCACCTGCAACTGAAGAGTGTGAAGAATAAAATTACGAACAATATCATACTCCCCCTTCAGCAGGAAAGCGAGGCCAGAAGGTATGAAATCACGGATAAAAACATGGTCATAGTTGAGAATATTGGTTAACTCAGAGGGGTCCTTTGCAGCAATTGTACCTACAGGGCTATTGCAATAGTACACAATCGATTCCCTTAGTAGATCCCATGCTTCATCCTCAATAGAATCCGTGATATCCTCATGCAATGTATCCACCATAGTTCCATTACTATGTATGCCACCGTTGGATGAAAAAGCTGCATTTTCTGAGACGGACTCTTTGATTTTATCGAATTCTGCAGTAGGCCTATTACCATTAATTGCATTGTACTCCTCAGATGTTAATCCTCTCGCATTCTCAGCTCGGTCGCAGCTGCATCTGCTAAGCCCTAAGCGGTTGGAAGTAACATTGGCATAAGAAGACCAAGGAAACTGATGAGCATTATCATTGTGTGATTTATCAAAGTAGCTGACAATGTGGAAATCAGCTGCAGGCTTCCTTCTTTTATATTTTACGAAAGATCTAGAAAGAGACCCTGAATGAGATCTGCTGAGATGAGTTTTTGAACTAAAAAGGCACGGTGCACCTCCGCCACAAACTTGTAATACTGTTTGAGCAGTTGCCATTAACACAATGCAAGTTTGAGGAACAGTTCATCAACTCAAAACTCCTTTTGCGAAAGTAAACCAATAAATCCACCTCAAGAATGATGCCTGACGAAGAAGGAAAAGGTATAATCAGCATCCATGTACACAATCAGCAACATTGTTGAGCAAAACAGGAAAAACCATAAAATATATACTTGACTATAGAAATTAAACACCAAATCATTAAGCATCAAGTATTGCCCTGTAGGCTATAGTGAAATGCTCTTGCAATTCTTCATCGTTGTGATCAAGTATACACGGTCCTCATATGGATACATGACAAAGTTCCTAATTTCAAAAATTAATCCCAGCATAACATATAAGCAAAAAAATCTGAATTTGAAACAAAATGGACATGTAGAAACTGCACCTAATACTTAAAAAGGGAAAAGTAAAACATAGAGGAATACTCAAAATCACTTCTAATCAGCTTTCTAACCACATCAAATACAAACCAGAAAACGATTCCCAGAAATCAGCAAATAATTTCATTTCACCAAACATTAGGAAATCAAGACGAAACTCTACAGTGCTGTAAAATCAGCACATTCACTTCCCCCAAAAGATTCTACAAACCCTTTTCCTTCTACTCTAGAATCCGACACACAAATCAATCAATTAGCTTCCACTCTAGATTCCCATACACAACAAATCAATTAATCAGGAGACAACTAGCAAAAATTGATCTTTCATAAAATAGACTCCAAATCAAGCAACCAATTAAGAAAAAATAGAAGAAACAATCCAACAAAGGGAGAAGCAAGAAATGATTTTTACCGGGGTAGTAACCGCAAGAATCTCGTGAGGCGTTAAGAAATGAGTGCTTTCAGATGCGAAGAGAAGCTGCAACAAATTCTAATATGTGGCAGTTTTCTCGAACCAATGACTGCGCAGCTTGAACGAGTTTCAATTACACAAATATTTTTATATTGGAAAAATCTGTGCTGGGATGGTTTACTGTGTGTCGTGTGTGTGTGTGTGTGTGTGTTTCTCTCTATCCTTCTTCTGTCTGAGATGGAATAGATTGCTCGGAGAGATTTCGTTCAGGAACACGAGTGTTCGTTTTTTCGTCCACAAAGTGTTTGATATGATTTCTTGATTAATTTTATGGAGGGATTATGTTAATATGCATTTAGATAGGTGATTACTCCAATTATGATCTCTGTTATCCACAACACAATGCTGTCCATGGATGCTCATGCCAGGGGCAGCGGTAGGTGAAGAAACTACTAAACACTCTAATTAGGGATTAGGGATCTCTTTTTTCGGAGAACACAAAATTGGGTTAATACTTTGTGACTTGTGTTAATGAGTAATTTTGCCATTTCATTTTAAGGCGATTTTCATCATAAAATATAAAATACATGAGTATGTTATTCTTCCGGATGGTTCAATAGTAAAATGAAATTCTATAATTAAAAATGTCAATATCAGTTTATGTTCCAACGTTTAGTGATTTTTCATGTAATATCACAACGTAAACATATTATTATTTTGGTCTTTAATGTTTTAGAAAAATTTCTTATCGTCTCACCGATCAATTTCTAGCTTATAACGCACTTGGTCGTCGATTTCGTGTTGAACTTATTATCGTTATAAAATAAAATAAAAGCATGAAATTATCCAAAACCACATCGCGTTCATTTCTTCCATTCTATTGGTGTGAAAAGAAATTGAACGACGCCTTTTGGATGTTTTTCACGCTTTTATTTATTTTTATATTGACGATGAGTCCAACATCGAATTCCGACAGCCACATAAGCATTTGTACATCGGAAATTAATCGACGACACATTAAGTGAATTTTTTTGAAATATTAGGAACTAAAATGACAATATGTTTATGTTGTGATATTAAGAAAAAAATTGTAAAACGTAGGGACATTAACTGATATTTACCCTAATCAAAATATCATATATTTGAATCTCATTTATATTTCTATTGATTCGAGTCGGTCAATACCTAGTTTTCCAAATATTATTTATCAATCATAGTGTGGTTGTTTGGAAGCTATTGCATGTCCAAGTGTGATTTACTCATTATATTTAGTAGTTGTCTATAAGTTTAAGTTTTTTAAGTATAATTTATGTATCATATATAAAAGTTTACAGATTACTATACAAGAACGCGAAATTTATTAAATGGGCATTAATAGTTGCGGTTCCCCTTAATTCAAAAACAAAATACATAAGTGTGATTATCATGTCCCCAAAAAAAAAATCGTTATTGGGGCAGAAGAAAAAAGACACGTTCAGAATTTCGTAGCCTCTTATTTTTCAAGAAAGGGACTCGCCTGATATATCCACATGATTACTTGTGGCCCTTAACACAATAGACAGCCCAAGGGGGAAGAGAGATGCAATCAAAGTATGTTCAGGAAATAAATATCATTTTATTTGTTAATATTTTCACGCGAATACGATATTACAAACTACTCCATTCGTTCACATTCAAGATGGTCTATTTCTTTTCGATATAATTATTTAAAAGAAGTATATAAAATGATTAAAGTGATAAAGAGTAGGTATATCTCACAACTTTAAAAGAGATAATTATTTCCTAAAACGAAATGCAATATCTTGAATGGAGCAGTCAAAAACGAAAATACGTCGTTTAGGTGGGACGAAGGAGTACTACATAATCTACCAATAATAATAGTTTTAATGATTCTAATCATAAAATTTGACATATTGAGTCAGCATTGAACATGCTGGAATACATATACATGAAAAATAAAAAATTATAAAAAAAAATATCATTGAAAACGTTAGTCATTTCGGGATGTTGATTGAAAACTTTAGCAGCCAAAGTTTAATATTAGGGTAGAATCGTCAACAAATAAATAGTACAGATAGTTATTTGTAATTTCATACGTATTATAGTACAATTGTGATAAAGTTCAAATATTTAAATATAAAATTGTTTTTTCCTGCCACTATCAAATGTTTCTTTCTTTTTCTTGTAAGAGGAAAGTCACGTTCATTACTCGTGTGTGCATTCTGTGGCACAAGCTCAATTTATAAGGCGAGATTAATTAATTTTAATGTGAGAATCTGCAATCTATAATTTTAATACAATAAAACTAGTAATTGTTGCGAAAAACACACACCACAATCACGACAGAAAATAAAGAACATAAAATTGTTTACTCGGTTAAATCTTGCACTACACGCGGGGCGATGTCTGCCAGCAGATTTCATTTATGTATTTTGATCTGATTACGTGGAGAAGCATTATTAAATAGATAATAACTTAAACCCTAACCCTAAGTCCATTAGGGTTCCGTCTGGACCCAAAAAACATAAGCCCAAAAATTTGGATCACCGAAATCGGGCTTCAGTGTATAGTCTATTCAAGCTCCATACTCCAACAGTAATTATATTTTATGTATGTACTAATATGATGGAGTAACACTAATCTTACCATTCAAATCCAAAGCAATCACAAACGTATGATTTTTCACACCCATGTAACATAAAAAAGTAAAACATTACGTACAAACAGAGAAGTTTTAGTCATCTACATATAATTATGAGTTAATTTATGAGTCAATGGTTAAGTTTGTAATTTCTATATAATCTGGTGAGTTACTAAAAAAGAATAGAGCTACCCTCAAAAAGAAAAATAGAGTTGGCTCAAAGTGTCATTCTATTTTCCCTTTCAATATTTGTATATATGAGATTTTTTAATACTTGTTACTCCCTCCGTCTATCAAATACGTTCATTTATTTTCATTTTGCTATATCCACAAAAAATATTCACTTTCATTTTCTGGAAACATCAACTTTACATTTTTACCCTAAATTTATCCACTTATTTATAAAAAAAACCACTCATGGCTCACCTTTTTACACTCAATATATATTAACATATTCATTTATTATCCTCATGGTACACCTTTTCATACTCACTTACTTTGCACTTATTACAGTTTATTAAAACATTTGCCACCAAAATCAAGGAACGATTTTGGTGGACGGAGGGAGTATCTAATATCTCATTGTAACAAAACTTGGTCAGAAAATTTATTCTCCTCAAAATATCAACATTGATTTGATTAAGATGGTGTTTGGCTCAGCTTAAAAGTTACTTATATGTTGTTTAATAGTTTATTAGTTATTGAAAAATATTTGATAAAATAAGCTCTAACAGCTTATAAACTCTTAAAAGATAAATTCTACAATCCTAACTTAAGAAACAATTAATTTACAAAAATAACCATATGATAGTTTATTATTTTCAACATATACCCTTCCAGTTTTATCGCTAGTAAAGGAATTGAGGGAACAGCCTGAATGTACTGAAGTGGTTATGTGCTAAACCGAAGACTCTATTTGGTACTGCTCTCGCGGCCCACACCGAAACAATCTCTTCAATTTTTTCTCTCCAATTATGATTTTTTCTCTCTTAACAAATAAGTTTAGCTAAACACCTCTAAGTTAGACTATTAATACATTAATTCGCGTAAACTAACATGCACGAGGCTAAGACCAAGACACTCGATGATAGAGCAATCGTTACTCCTAAAACGTGTATTGCATGCTTAACATCCCGTCCTTGTTTCTTTCTTGCCGTTATTGCATGCAACAAAAGAATATATCGTGTCCATATGTTGGCATATTGGTAGATAGTTAATGTATGAGATTAAAGGTCTAATTGATAAATCTTGTGTATGTTAATATGCGAGATTTGTGTAAAGCAGTAAAGAACACCAAGGCTTTTACGTGGTTCGATCGTGAATAAGATCTACGTCCACGGAGGAATGGCTCCTCAATACTTTCACTATGATTTGATTACAGTGAGTGTAGCTAAAAGCTCTAGTATTCAATAAGTTGCCAACCTTTCTACCTTCGATCTAACTCCTATTTATACATATATGAGGACCCCTAATGTGGGATCTGATCCCCTCCCATGTAGGGACTCTTCCTCTCGCCTGTAGGGACTCTTTGCCTTCCGTGTAGGGACCCCTCGCCTTCCATGTAGGGTGGAGGCTGATTAGGGTTTGGAGGCTGGTTAGGGTTTGGAGGATGGGCCCTTGGCTTAACCGCATGGGGCTGTCCATAATGTCGTGCCCGATTGGACTGGCGGTGGAGTGCAGGCGGTTGGGCCATATCCCATCATAGCCCCCCCCGAATAGTCGAGTAACAACTATGTCGGTGAGGTGAAGATCGTATTTTACCGAGGTGGTTGATGCTCGGTGAGGTTCTTTGTGGAAGGTCTTTGCCTTGACGCGTGAGGTTGGATCTACGATCGGCTCGAACCGGGTTGGACGGTTTGTCGGCCGGTGTTGCCGAGGACCGAGCTGGTTAGCGATACCCACTGGAAGACCGAGGACCGAGCTGGCCGACGATATCTGTCTGGATGACGCCGAGGTCCGAGCTGGATAGGGATATCCACTCTGGAAGACCGAGGACCGAGCTGGCTGGCGGTATCTATCTGGATGACACCGAGGTCTGAGCTGGATAGAGATATCCACTCTGGAAGACCGAGGACCGAGCTGGCTGGCGGTATCTGTCTGGATGACGCCGAGGTCCGAGGTCAGGGTGATGAGTTACATCTTGAGATATCTTACGTTTGGGTGGCGGCGTCGCTTGTAAGTACGATACCGAGGTCTGGAGTCAGAGTGATGATTGCTCGATTGGACCGGTTGTCAGCGCGTTGATCACATCACTTGCTCCAGACGGTTGGTGGGCACTCGAAGCGTGCGCATCGCCCTGCTCCACGCCGAATAGTGGATAGGCACGTGTGAAGTTGAAAAGGCAGTTTTAGGCGCCCATTTGTATTATAAATAGGCCTAATGAGGAAGCTGCTCACTTTCTTCTCCCATCGTTCGAGCAAAGAAAACTTATGACTTCTGAGTTCTCGTAAATCCATCCCAACTCATCGAAGCGATAACCCATCAAAAAAAGTAAGTATGACTTCCCCTTCTTCTGCCCGTTCTTCTTCTTCTTCTCCCGATTGCGAGATAGGGATTAGGGACTATATGTGCCATGATTTTGCGGGTAAATCCTTGGGCATTAGCGCTAGGGTTTCATCATTTCCTTCTGCATGGGATAAGTATAAGGTCAGGGACGTCCGACTGTCTCGACCACCGCCAAGTACTGACATAGGGAGGAGTGCCATCCGCGGAGGAGGCTGGTGGTGCTAGGGACCCCGTGACCGGCTTTGCTCACGGAGGTTTTTTCGACAAGTGTACGTAGATGCCTTGTATGTGTCCGAGATTCCCCTAGCCCCATTTTTTCGCATATCCGGGAATATTTCCAAATTCCTATTTGCCAATTTACCCCAAACCCATTAGGTCAAGAATGGGATGGGATTTCTTCTGCGACATAGGCGAGGAATTTTCTTTTGAGGTCCTGATGCGCTTTTTCAGCGTGAAGACCACGGGGGGCGTGTATTATTTTTCACCGGCGGCCATTTAGGATAGCCGCCCTTCTAAGTGTCGCGGTGGCGAGTAAGTACTTGCTTTTTGCGGGTGACGGGCCCGAGGTGCAGTGGGGTTGGGTAGGATGAGGATCCGAAAGTGAAACCCCTCGGATTCGTAGAAGACCAGCTCAATAACCTCGGTGAAGTCTCCGTAGGATTTACCGAGGACAACCTGAATAAGGCCGGACTGAGCGTTCACAGTCAAAGGCCCTGTGGTCGAGGTCCGAGCCGGGCGAGGCACTTCTTCTTCGCATTCCTTTATAAATCGATTTTCTTGTGCTAACGCGACTATCTTCTGTCATGCAGTGAAACTGACGCAACAAGAGAAGAGCTCCCGATCGCCGAGCAAGGCGCCTCCGAAGAAAAAGGCAAGGCGAGCTGAATCGGGCAAGCCCCCGAAGAAGGTTGACAATTTGAACCAGCTGATGACGGGGCCTCTGCCGGGGTTGAGCCCGACGCCGGAGACGCAGACTTAGGCCCGCATCGAATACGAGGTGCCGGGCTCAAGCGCGGACGTAGCCCTCACCAAGGTATAAATATCTTCCACATCTGGCTTTGTCTGCTCTGCGGTGGATACTAACTTGTGTTGCTCTTTTTTTTTTCTTTTTTTTTTTAGGATGCGAGCTCGGTGATCGGGGACCTGCGACGTGCTGCTGGGAACCTGCAACGTGCCACTGGGTTCATCGCTGAGAGCTCAGCCCGGTATGAGGTGCTGGAGTGGGAGCTCGCTGCAGTGCGGGTGGACGCTGAGGCCGCCGTGGCATTCGTGAGGGCGAAAGCTGACGCCGCGAGGGTTGCTGCGGAGACCGCCCTGAAGAAGAGGGCTTGGGCACTGGAGGTTGCTCGAGCGGAGCTCGAGGAGGCGGCCGGGGCGAAGAAGGAGCTCGCGGACGAGAGGAGTGCTAGGCTGGCCGATCAGGGGCCAATGTTGAGGGCCTTTGCCAGCAAGCTCGTCGAGTCGGAGAGCTTCTCGGCCTTCATTGCCGACCTGGCCGCCGTACTCAAGACCAAGGTGGTGTCGGACCATCTGGAGGAGTTGGCGGCCGCCATGCCCGACTTTGACAAGGTCAAGCATGGTGGGTCGAGGTCGCCAATCGGGAGTTGAATAAAGGCGCGCTGGGTGATCTCGGGGTCGGATCCTTCCCCGTGCTGGAGGCTTTGGCATCCAGCTCCTCCCTCTTGACGGCGGAGGCCGTTGATCGATCTGAGGAGGGCGAAGATCCTGAACTCGTGAGCTCCTTGCCGAGTGCGAGCCGGCCGAGGATGAGGAGCCGAGCTCCGAGAAACTTCCGAGGGTGGTCAACCGCGGCAGAAGAAGGGCGCAGGAGGCTGCGAGCCCAAAGATAGAGCCCGAGGTCGATGGACCCTGATGTAATAGGTTGAATTGCCGGGTCGATAGGATCCCGAGCCTTGTAAAATTTCCCACTTTTGAGCAATAAAATTTACAACTTTATGAATCATGTGTTGTCCCTTTATTTATAGCACTCCTCATCTCAATACCTTGGACTCGATCACGAATTGCTGACCAAGCTAAAAGAGGTCCGAGGTGCCTTGGCTGAGAAGGACGAAGAGGCGTTGTTCTGGAGGAGCCGGTCTACCGAACTGACCCAGATTTTGGTCAGCGTGGACATCAGCTCGGTTTCGATTGCCGAGCTGAGGAAGAAGTTGCAAGAGGTCGATCGTGAGATGGCCCGCCTCCTGGCTAAGAACGAGGCTCTCAAGCTAAGGATCAGGCATCTCGAAGTCCAGGGGACGGACTTATCTGCCGACGTGATTCAGGGCGCTGATACTGATGTGAGAGCGGCTCGGTGACGATGGAGAAGCTAGCTTGGATCTCGGAGGAACACGCTGAGTATGAAAGGGTGATCCACCGATCTGGTGGAGTTACCATATCAGAAGCCGATGATCGAGTCCAGAGCCTGTTTGCCGAGGGTATGGTGCTGAGGGACGAAGAGGGGCCCAATAGTAAAAGCTTTAAAGACTGTCTGGACTCCATTGTGAAGTATATCCAGTTATATGAGCTCGTTCGTAGGCGACGCATGCCCTAGCCCTGCAGCGAGTCCGGCACCAGCTCTACCGATGTGAGGATAGAAGAACCGGGAGGCGGAGGGCTATGCCGATCACCCGTTGCTTGATTTGTCGGGTCCACCGAGGTGAGCATCTGGGGTCGGCCGTCGGTGGAAGGCGCCCGAGGACCTCGGTCGGCGAGGAAGGCGGCGGTCGGCGAGGTCGTAATCTGGCCCGGCGTCAGCTCGAGGACCGGCGACCTCGGTTCCGGGAGTGCCCCCTTCTGGTCAAGACCCATCTGCACCAACTCAAAGTGTAGCTGGAGTAGGCCGCGGTGGCGCCGACCTCGTCGATTGGGTGGAAGGCACCGAGTTTATCCCGGGTGTTCATCGCCAACCTGGGGATTTTGTCTCGAACTGGTGTAGCTTCAGTCCGACTTGGCGAGGTGGAGCTCCGAAGCCGAAGTGAGTTGTATATAGCTTAGGACTTGGTGTATAGTAGTGAATGTATTTAGGCTTTGTACCGAAGTGTATATTTTTCCCCCAGAGAGGTACAAATATAGCTTAGGACTTGGTTTTAGCCGTAAATGTATTCATACTGTTTACCGAAGTGTATATTTTCCCAAATAAAGGGGTATAAATTGACGAGATAATGTAGATGTTTCAACTTAATGAGTAATCTGTATGCGTGCATGTAGACGTTCAATTTAATGAGTAGTCTGTATGCCTTGCACCGAGACGTTCAATTCAATGAGTAATCTGCGAGTGCGGCGCGCGCTTAGTTGAGTACCCTACTTAGTGGGTTTGTCATCTTCGTAAGGGCGTCCCCTTGTGAAGGTCAATTGTGTTTAATCCGAATAGATGTTCACATAAATATAAGAAGAGACGAAGTGAAATACTTATTCAGAAAAACAAATGTTTTATTGAGAAGTAAATAACATCGCACTTCGGCAAAGCAATAAGAGGACTAACATGATGCTGATCTGAAATCAAAGCTATGTAAAGTACCTCCTCAAATGAGTGATATGCCAGGTTCGGGGATAAGTACAGGACGGATGTAAGCAAGCTTATAGGCCCTTTGCCGAGATCCCGTGAACGCGGTATGGACCTTCCCATGTCGGATCTAGCTTGTTAAGACGCTCGGCTCTCTGGCTTCATTATTTCGTAGGACGAGGTCGCCTACTTGGGTGTGGAGGCTTTTACCTTCCGTTGTAGTACCATGCGACCGGCACTTGATTTGGCTTCGCTTATGGGCGAGCTTGCGTTTTACTCGAGTGTCGAGGTTGACGTGAGGTCTTCCTCGTTCCCTTCTGGTCGAAGTGAAGATGCGAGGGCTCGGTGCACCGATCTCGGCCGGTATGATGCCTCGGTCCGTGAGACCAAGGTGAAGGGTTTCTCCGTGCGAAGTCCGAGGTGTTGTCTATGGGACCAGAGGACTTGAGGAGATTTTCGACCAATCACCCTTAGCTCGGTCTAGCCTCTTTTCAATCCTTGTATGATCGTGCGGTTCGTCACCCCGGTCCCGACCATTTGCTGCGGGTGTGATCGGGTGAAGCGTTGTCGATCCGGAGCTTTTCACACCATTCTTTGAAGGTTTTGTTGACGAACTGGCGCCGTTGTCCGAGACCAAAATATGCGGTATGCCGAAGCGGCAAACTATGTTTTTCCACACGAAGGTCTGAATCCTCCTGCTTGTGAGGCTCGAAAGTGGCTCAGCTTCGACCCATTTTGTGAAGTAGTCTACAGCTACGACTAAGTATCGAAGTTGACCTGGTGCTCGGTCAAACGGACCAACGATGTCGATCCCCCACTGCATGAAAGGCCATGGACTCTGTAGGCTGCTTAGATCGGTGCAGGGTAGCTTTTGACTGTGGGTGAAGTCGGCACGGACACTTTTTGACGAGCTCGGCCGAATCTTAGACGAGGGTGGGCCAGTAATATCCCGACCTCAGCGTCTTCTTTGAGAGAGCTCACGACCCGATGTGACTTCCACAAGACCCTCTGTGAATCTCATTGAGTACGTAGTCGGCTTCTTCGGGTCCAAGGCACCTCAGGAGGGGTTGAAGATAAGACTTCATGTAGAGAACGCCCTCTTGTGTGAGGTACTTTTGGGATTTCATCATCATCTTTTTGGCTTCGAGCCGATCTTGAGGGAGTGTGCCATCTTCTACATAGGCCTGTTGTCAAATATTTCTTTTGATGTGAATATACTATACGCAAGTGCACGTAATCAACAAGTAATACACGGAAGTATTCCGAGATCGAATCCACAGGGAATGCACTTTTAAATCACGTAGATTGTAATTTTGCAAAATAAGGGGAGATGGACGAACTGATACGAACTAGAATATAACACCAAATAACTGAATTAAAATGACTTGACGCAGCGAAGTGGACAGTGACAAAGAAAACTAGGAGATTACCGTTATCAAGGTAGAGAAACAGACTTGATTTCTCGATTCCACCCATGCTCTTTTCTAAATATTGCTACAGCACTATCTTGCATTATCACTATGACATGAACTTCTTTGATTCTTAGTATTTTCCCAAATCTAAGATTATATTCTATAGATCCGATCCGTATATTCCTATATCGAATCGCTCTTAGAATATCATTACTAATCCATTCATATTTGCCACGCAAGGTAAATGCATATTCTATGCTATTTACACACATAACACTAAAATCATGTTCTTACGTCGCTCTATTGTTTTCCATTCTATAACAACTTCCCAATTATAGAACTACGATCGACTAATGGTGATCAATCACAAGTGAGATAAAACAACCCCAATAAAACAATAGTGATTTGGCGAGACAAGCAGACTGCGCTGATCACGCGAGCATGGGTTTCCTCAAAAATCAAATCATAAAGGTTTAGCTCATAGCGAAATGTTTAACAACATTGAAATAAGCAACAACCATAACATTAACAAGGTTTAAGAAAAGATAAAGAATTAGTTATCGGAATCGTATGCAAGCTCTTGGATCGCCGTCTCTTCCGATGACTTCCTCTCCAAGAATTCGCACCTTCTTCCTTACTCCGGATGTTCTCTATCCTCAGTAACTCTCTAAAATGTCGATATCCGAATCCTCCTTCCGATTGTTGCCAACTCCTTTAATAACAACCTCCTGCGCTTTTTTGATGCAGACCGCACCGCCATGCCGCCGTTCCTCGATCCTTTTTCTTTTTCGATTAGCTCGCCCGATGCGTAGCGTGTCTCTTTTCACCGCAGAGCACCGCCGCGTGGCCGTGGTCCCGCCGATTTCTTCTTCGAGAATTAACCCGGACATTCCATGCTCTTGACTTCCTTCCCGTAGCCGGCCGGGATTTCGCTTCTTCGAGCTCACTCGCCACGGGCTTTACTTTACCAGCGAGTCCGACCTTACTTTCTGAACACGAGCTCATCCATACTTGCGAGCTGGGCTTCCGTCATGAGCTCGACTGCGTTTACGAGCTCGCTTCCACTTTCAATCTTACTGAGGAGTTCGAACACTTCGCTTCCGAGCTCGAGCTCTTCGCTTCCGAGCTCGCGCTCTTCGCTTCCGAGCTCGCTCTTGCTTCCGAGCCCGACCTCGAGGTCGTCTTCATACTTGTGAACTTTTCAATCTTTGAGCTCGGAAGGATGCGAGCTCGCCCTACTCTCTTTCTCCCTGAGTTTGGTTCCACTTACAAGCTCGTCAATTTGAGCTCGGGCGTCACTTTTCGGCGTTGATTTCGTCTTAGTAGCCGACTCCGTCCCACATTTTCAAAGATTACTCGTTCGGCCCTTCCTCTTACATCAGTCGAGCTCGCTCACGAGCTCGGCCTCGTCTTGTTCGCCGTTCTTCCCGCAACATGCTATAATTATATAAATAACGCTCAAAAACAACTAAAACCCTTTATTTTCATCAGACTCAATCCTTCACACAAACACACGCAAACAAGAGAAACACAAGCAAGACAAGGACAAACAGGCGAGCAGAACATACAACAACCGAGGCTTTTATCATTAAAAAGGACCTATAATAACTCTTTTACAAGAGTTATCACACCCCCAAACTTAGTTCATTACTCGTCCTCGAGTGATGCTCTACCACAAGATACAAAAACAAACAGAACACAAACAGATGCTCATAACAACAGCCGAGGTGATAGCTTAATCAACTAAGAATACTGCTTTCAGCCAAAAAAAATTTAAAACACAAGATTCATTCATTCCTTCTCGTTGTAAATCTAATTACTCACCTCATTTTGTAAGAGTATCACACTACAATTATTAACAGGTACAAAGCGCATTAGTATTTACATGAATCTTCCCATGCTTCGGTTCTCCTTAATATGACCATATCTTGATTATCAAGTGCACCTGTGTCTCCACAAATTCAATTTAGTCATCCCCTCTTGCTTAACATGAGTGATATCAATAATGAATCAAGAGGTCTTTATAAAGCTTATAACGTTGGGCTCGGGTGGTGGTAGGATTATTTGGGATAATGTAGCTCGCAAACACCCGGGCATCCTTACTCTTTCCTCTTTTCAACACGCTTTATAACTTCCCTTCTTCTTTCGTATGGGAGATTGTTCCCTTTTTCTTGGTTAATTCATTTTCTGATTCATAAACAAAATTTCAAAGACTCTTTCCCTTTTTTTTTTTTTTTTAGCGTAGAACAAGAGACGCTATTATAATATTGTCCCTTATCCTTAAGAGGTTACCTCTCCACCCCCAAACTTAAAACTCAACATTGTCCCCAATGTTGGAACATTATAACAAAAATTGGGAGATTGATTACTTTGTAAGATACGGTGATAAACTGAACTCTAAGTAATTCTGCCCGAGGTCGAGGAATCATGGATACATAAATGAGAGGTGCAGGGAATTTTATATGGTCGTTCAAAAGAAAAGGTCAGAAGCTCAAAAGGGACTCTAGGAAATCATGATATCTGGTAGGCAAGAAAGGCACAAACGATTCAAAAGATGGCCTACATCCTATCCATATTAACATACTCATGTAAATTGTTCGAGGAACTTCCAACGAGAAATGGAAGATAGCACTGTGACAAGAATATAGGTCAACCGAGGATTACTTATGCAATGGTTAACTCTTATAAAAGCTAATATGCAAATACCCAAACCATCGAGGTACCCTTACTCAAATAAGGATCAAACTTAGATAAACAACGAGTCGAAGGCGATTTCCTTTTTCAAAACAAAAATAAGAAAAACATCATCATTAAGCGATTCCTGCTAACTGGCATCACCCTTAGTCGTCATTATAAACATCACAACAAATTTCAACAAGGACGCACAACACAAACAACAAACAAACAAAAGACAAAAAGAACAACGAGAACAAAACAAAACCAAGGATTGAGTTGAGAGATACGCCCCAGCTTATGCATCGGGATGACCCAAGGCGAGAGGAGATGCGGAGCAGTGAAGTTGTCGCATGAAGGACTTCCTCATCGGCGGCGGCGCAGATGCGGCTCATTTGACCGAGCTCCACTAGGACCAGCTTCTTTTTTTCGTGGGTATGCACCGAACTTGCTCACTTCTCTTGCAGTGCGCCTTGAAATCCTCATCAAGGTCTGCAGGGTTGGCCATGGAGTGAACAACTGTTTTGGGAAATCCGGAAGACGGCGTCTGTCGAAGATGGCGATCCCAAGAAATCCCTTTAATGCACGGTCCACATTGCGGCGATGCGACACCTTAATCGTTTGATGTCATCTTATGGCAGTGAACACAACATAAGGATGTTGACTTGCACGATGAGACATTTCGGCAGATGTCTGCTATTGTTGGATGAAGCGGTGCTCTGACCTTTGGAGCAGATGGCTCGGCGGGAGGCGGCGAGATGCTGCCGGCATTGAGAAGTCGTCAGGGCCCTGAACATGACGATGCGTCAGGGCCTTGATGTCTATGAAAGCTTTCTCCGTTGGGCGGTCTTCATTGTCATCATAGGGGACTCCAGCTCTTATGCATAGCTGGGATATCAGGGAAGGGAAAAATAACCTTCCATTCTTCTTCTTCTCGCACGCTTCCACCTCACGCCAAATTAGCGCGCCTACATTAACCGATCTCCCCGTGAAAATGCACAGCAGGAGCAGCATCCGCCTCGATCATCAAGAGTCATGGGTAGTGGGCGGGGACGCGCTCTTAATGAAATGGAGCCACGCATGGGCTTCGAATTTTAATCTCGACGCCTTAATGGATCGACGTCCCTGCGTAGATCTGACCCATTTTGTTCCTTCTACCGTCAAGAGTTTTAATGCGTCATCGAGGTCATCACGAGGGCTCTCTTAACATTGCCGAATACTCATCATCCACGGCGTTATCCGGACTATACAACTCATTGATTGTTTCAGGGATAGGATTACCGCCTACTCTCGACCACGGCCGATACTCCTCCTCGTCCGCCGGAGGAGTGATATTAGCATAAAATTCTTTCACCGGGGCCAGAAGGTGGCGGCGGAATCACCGTGAACTCGGCCCATCTGTTTAGAAGTCGACCCACGGCTAACATAGGAGTTTTTTATTCGCTTGAAACCCTTCTCCATCCACAATGCTCTCGATTTTAGACGCTGAAATCGTTCAAAACCGCTGGCGCACAAAACTTAGGAATGTTCGAATAGATTGACCGCCTTAGATTTGGAGGGTGTAGCTACCTTGCTTTCTTGGGCGAGCATCCTCGTGTTCGTTTCTTCGCAACCTTAGTTTTCCTCTCTCTCGGCTAACTTTTCTTTTGACGAGGCGACGCGAAGGTCAAGCGAAGATTTAGGAGCGCGAAATAAACGGTGACGATCTGTGAGAGTCGCTGGTGATAATTCCTCGTCCGATATGATGAGGCGTGTTTGGATCATTATTTGGGACTTTCACAAACTTCCCGGTTCTCGCTTGAGATTGACCATGGTTGCAAGAAAATTTTCGGAGAGAAATAGCAGAGGTGAGATCGCTATGAGGATTTTGGGAGCAGGGCGTGGGTAGTAAGAGCAATGTAGCGACAAAGGAAGAGCAAAGGAAGTTGAGTAGTTGTGGGATATAAGCGAAGAATATGG
This sequence comes from Salvia rosmarinus, assembly GCA_036937905.1. Lineage (NCBI taxonomy): Eukaryota > Viridiplantae > Streptophyta > Magnoliopsida > Lamiales > Lamiaceae > Salvia > Salvia rosmarinus. Next base: position 4,183,392 of record CM072818.1, on the reverse strand, counting down.
AACGGCTTTTTAACCCAAATAGCGAAGAATTAATTCCCGCCCTTTCGGACCACTATTCCGCCAAAATTTTCCTTCTATCTACCTGTTGCAAATCCTCTTTTGGAGCACATAAAAGCACGGTGCTCAGCATATCTTCTGTACCACGCCTGCAATCCAAACATCAGCATATCAATTTACCAAAAACAACCTAGTTTCTTTTAATCATGTTATAGCAATTTATTTAAAACCCAAAACAAACAAGGAAGGCAGGGAATAAACAAATATGTACAATCAGGTCGCCAGGCACCTGATCACCATGGCGACCCATGGTACCCGAGGTCAGGCATCTTTCAAAGTGGTAGAGGTCTTCTCGCGACCGACCTCGCCCCCACAATAATGCTTGATGCGCTGCCCCCATTGACCTGGAATTCACGACCTGACTTCCCTTCTTGAAGTGTTATAGCACCATGGGGTGCTACATGAAGAATTGTAAAAGGCCCAGACCATCTTGATTTTAGTTTCTGTGGAATAACCTCAACACAGGTTGAGCAGTAACACTTCTTGACCGGTAAGAACTCCGGCGCAAGATGTTGTTATCATGCCATCTTTTAGTTCTCTTTGTACAACTTAGCATTTTCATGGCGAACCAACGAATTCATCCATCTCACTTAGCTGCAACAATCGAGCTTCTCCAGTGGGTGGATGATCAAAGTTTAGTTTCTTAATTGCCTAATAGGCTCGGTGCTCCGGCTCCAGGTGGGAGGTGACGAGTTTTTCCATATACCAAGCGATAGGGTGACATCCCTAACGGTGTTTTGAAAGTCGCTCAGAGGCCCATCTTGCATCGTCCATCAGCGTGGACCAATCCTTACGCCCGGATTCACCACCTTTTCTAGTATACCCTTAATCTCTGTTGAAAGCTCCGCTTGACCATTCGTCATGGATGGTATGTCTGTGGCGATCTTATGGCGAACATTGTATTTCGCTAATACCGAACTCATTGCCTTGTTGACAAAGTGTGTGCCCTCGTCACTAATGATCGCACGAGAGTACCAAACTGTGTGAAAATGTTCTTTGCAAGAACTTAATCACCACTTTTGCATCATTCGTGGTACTTGCTACACTTCCACCCATTTGGACACGTAATCAACCGCCACCAATATGTAAAGGTTTCCGAACGAGGGTGGAAAATGACCCATGAAGTCGAGGCCCCATACATCAAGAGTTCAATTTTAATGAAATTCATTGGCATCTCATTTTGAGAGGATATGTTTCAACTCACGGCATCGATCACATCTTTGCACAAAAGCATGTGCATCCTTAAATAAGGTCGGCCAAAAATAACCCGATCAAGCACCTTAGTCAGCCGCCCTTGCCCCATAAAATGACCACCATATGGAGTGGTATGGCATCCTTCCGCATTGATTCCACTTCTTCATGCGGAACACGTCACCATTAATCCATCAAGACAACGCTATATATAAGAAGGGCTCGTCCCGTAAGTAATGTTTGACCTCGCAAAGAATCTTTTCTTTTGATGGGACGAGAACTCGGTGTAACATCCACATACCGGAAAATTGACAAAATCGCATACCATGGCGCATCACGTGATGCATGCTCATTAGTTGCTCATCCGGGAACATGTCACGAATCACGGGCTCGAGTTGATTCTCCTTCCGATGTCGGGTAATCGAGACAAATGATCCGCCACTTGATTTTGCATTCCTTTCACGTCTCTTATTTCCGGATCAAATTCTTGCGTGAGCAATATCCACCGAATTAACGTGGCTTCAGATCTTCTTCGCGACAAGATACCGATACCGCATGATCGTGTAGATTATCACTTTTGTTCCTACGAGGTAGGCTCGAACTTTTCACGTGCAAAACTTCAAAGAAGCGGCTCCTTACGTCGTGGTATAATTTATCCGGCTTCCACCGTGGTCTTACTTTCATAGTAGATCGAGTGGAATATCTTCTCCTGCGTTGGCCCAAAGACGCCCCTACAAAGAAAATCACTTGCATCGCACATCACCTCGAAGGCGATGTCCATTCGCCCAACAATTACCTTGGAGTATTACAAGAGCTCGCTTCAAGACTTCAATGCCTTAAAACACTGTGAGTGAAGTCGAATCATGGTTTGCAAAGCAAGGCACATAGAGGCTTAGCTATCTTTGAGAATCCTTTATAAACCTTCTCAGAAACCCGCATGTCCCAAGAAGCTTCGCACACCTTTTACAAGAGAGGGAGGTGGAAGTTTGTCTATTACTTCGATCTTGCTTTGTCCACTTCGATCCCTTCTTCGATATGTGGTGACCTAAACGATGCCCTCTGCACCATGAAGTGGCACTTTTCCCGCTTTAAAACAGTGGTTGCTTACAAGCCCGTAACTTCTCCAAATTACTTAGCATATCCATAGGTGTCTCAAGACCGAGAAGTCATCCATGAAGATTTCATCGATTTTTCCACCATATCCGAGAATATGGCCATCATGCACGCTGGAATGTTGCAGAGCATTACTGAGCCAAAAGGCATTCTTCTAAATGCGAAAGTGCCAAGGCAAGTGAAGGTGGTTTTGTGTTGATCATTGCGCAATGGCAATTTGGTGATAACGAATAACCATCGAAGCGAGAACTCTACCGGCTGGTTTATCCAGATCCGATCCATGAATGGTGAGGAAATGATCCTTCACGTTCCGTTGGTTTAGTCAGTAGTCAACACGACACGCCATCCTCGTTATCACCGCTTGGGATCGTCTCGATCGTTTGAAACCACCGTGACTCCTCCCTTTAGGAACACACCAACGGCTCACCCACGAGCTATCCGAATTGGATATATGATTCGCATCCACCATTTGATAACTTCTTTCTTTAGTACCTCTTTCATCTGGATCTGAGCGTCCGATGCTCTATGGAAGGGCGGGCAATCTTCCAAAGAATATTTTATGCATGCAGGGACGGGCTGATCCGTATATCAGCAATTGACCATCCAATAGCTCGCTTGTATTTCGCAATACCAGAGGAACTTCTTCGATCGGGCGAGAATAGGAGATAATTACAGGGTTTCCTCCTCGCCCGATATGCATATTTGAGATGGTTCGCAAAGTCTTTAGGATTAACACCGAGGTTCGATTGATGGTTTGGGTGCCGACTACGTGCGAGCCCCTGACATCGGCCGGTCAAGTGAATCGACATTTTTCTTCTGACACAACTCCTTTTCTCCAACTACGAGTTCGGCATAGGCTCGTCATTAACTCCGAACTGCGAGGTGCGATCTCAGACATGTATCGTGGACGACTGCTCCATGACTGACGGATCGAAGCATTCCTTCACTTCGTCCGGACTACTTCATAGCATTGAAAACATCAAGGTAACCCTCGATCATTTACCTCATGGTGAGCTCGCCTTCCGAACATCAATTAGAGTTCTTCCAGCGTTGCGTAAACGACGTCCCAAAATGATTGGCACCTCGTGATCCGCCATAATCCAAGATAATGAAGATCCTGAAAGATGAAGTGTCCACTTTACTAATACATCCTCGATTTTTCCTCTGGATGAGCTCATAGATCGGTCCGCCAATTGCAGGTCACCGTTGGGGCCTCGCTCTCCTATCCCGAGCTTTTAAATATCGAGGCGGCAGTCAAATTTATGCTTGCTCGAGGTCACATAACGACGACCGACGCCGCCTCCTCCAATAGAGCATGGAATTGTAAAGCTCCGATCTTTCAACTCGGATGGAGCTTGCTTTTAGCATCGATACTACTTTCGACACCGCTTTCAACTCGCACCGTCTCTTCTTGGTGGATGTCCTTCAAGAACTTCACATAGTTCGGCATTTGTTCCAACGCCTACCAAGGGATGTTGATATGTAATTGCTTCGTAACATCAGGAATCTTCGAACCGGTATCCGCCGCTTCTTCTTCAACCTTTCGAAAGGAGGTGTGGCGATACACCACTTCGTCCGTAAGGTTTAGGACATTCTCTGCAGCACCCGGCATTGAGACGCTGGATTTTCCGTGGTAGCGACCTGGTTGTTACTTGTTGAGGACTCAACCTTTTCTTCTGGTCCGAGTGCCCGTGATCTCGCTTTCCACTTCGTAACGTGACGCCTTTGACTGTCTTTATCTTTCGTGGATTCTCGTGTCACTGCAAATTCCCAGAGGTCGGTTTTAATCTCATGGCTAATTATCCGATCGGACTTCCAAATTCCGCAATGGATTACCCCGACATAGACATGCTGTTTTGCCATGTATTCCTTCATCAAGGTTTCATAGTCTGGCTTGCTTGTTTGCTTTGGTTGGTAATTTTGTGGATGGTTTTCTCAAATTTCCACCACTGTGATCCACCGGCCTCCCATGAATAGGAGTCGCCACCGGTTATGCTTGTGAATAAGGTTGTTCCTCGCCCATCTCGATTTCCCATAAGACGAGGTCGGGTTTGACGGCAACTCGAAGGTATGCCTTCTCCACAATACGCAACGACACTCGTTTACTTGCATGGTAGGTGCGACCACCGACTACTCGCTCGTATCCGGATTAGGTACTTGCAATCCTTTTAACATGTTACTCATGGAGCTACCCGGGGTTAATCGGTGGCATCAACCTCCAACACACCATAATCGATTTCTTTCCTATCGGCACGAGAATTTGACCATGGCAATTGTTATCTCTGATCCTTTCCAATATCTCGATGCTTCGTTGTATGACTTGAAAGAATAGCTCCATTTGCGAGGCATCAAGCACCAAGCGAGCATCGAGACCATGTGAAGGTCTCGAACGCAAGGCGGAATGCCGTGATGAGGACATTTCGTAGCATTTCCTTATATCGCCCAAGCCTCGCACACCGACTCTTCGATTCCTGAAATGACATGATGTCTTCCGAATCTGCGCTTTGGTGGGCGGAAGTACTTCATCAAAAACTTTTAGCGAGCTCGTCCACTGAGGTGATGGAATGGAAGACCGTCAGCCATGCTTTGCACGATCTCGTAGCGAAAAGGAATAATCAGTCTCGGCCTACGGAACACCCGTAGCAAAGCCGACCTCCGGAATGATCGAGAGATGGGATCCTCGTCTGACCACTAAATTGCCTCGCTTGTTTGAGCATACGAAAATACCGGCTTTGAATCGTTTGTTGCACTCCGGTCTTGTAATTCCTTGATTTCGCAACTGGGTTAGATACGTGATACCCTTTCCCGATCATCGCCGATGAAATGGCATTTCGCCATGTGTGCTCTCCTCCCGGCTGCGGCTTCTCGCATGCTGCGAATCGTTGTCGCGCCTTTCTCTACGAAGGTGCATTCAATCTGGATCTAATGGTGGTCCTTGCGCTTTTGCCTTGCATAAACCACAATCCCGAACCCTCACACAAAAGGTAATGACCAGAGGAGTCACGATACAAAGAAACACAAAATTTCGATCTCGTAATTTATAATTCCAAGAACGGCGCCAAAAACTTGTTGTCAAAATTTTCGATGTGAATATACTATACGCAAGTGCACGTAATCAACAAGTAATACACGAGTATTCCGAGATCGAATCCAGGGAATGCACTTTAAATCAAGATTGTAATTTTGCAAAATAAGGAGAGGACGAACGATACGAACTAGAATATAACACCTAACTGAATTAAAATGACTTGACGCCAAGTGCAATGACAAAGAAAACTAGGAGATTACCGTATCAAGAGTAGAAAGCATGATTTCGATTCCACCCATGCTCTTTTCTAAATATCCACAAAGACTATCTCTGCATTATCACTAGACATGTAACTTTCGATTCTAGTATTTTCCCAAATCTAAGATTATATTCTATAGATCCAATCCTATATTCCTATATCGAATCGCCTTAGAATATCATTACTAATCCATTCATTTCCACGAGGTAAATGCATATTCTAGCTATTTACACACATAACACTAAAATCATGTTCTTACGCCGTTTATTGTTTTCCATTCTATAACAACTTCCGCAATTATAGAACCACGATCCGACTAATGGTGATCAATCCAAGTGAGATAAAACAACCCCAATAAAACAATAGTGATTGCAAGACAAGGAGAATCAGCACGCCAGTACGGGTTTCAAAAATCAAATCATAAAGGTTTAGCTCATAGCAGTCTTAACAACATTGAAATAAGCAACCAAATATTAACAAGGTTTAAGAAAAGATAAAGAAATTGTAGAAAACATATGTTAAGCCCTCGCCGAGGATCATCTTGGATATTATCACCATACATTGATTATAAACTCCGAGCCTATATAATTAATCGCAACACGATGGGGTTTTCACGTGTTTACCTGATCTGGTCGAGGATCGAGCGGATGACGCGGATCGACGCGTCGAGACTCGTGCTGATCTGGATCAGATCCCGTTGCCCAATCTCCAACGCGGTCGGGAGGCGATCTATGGTACGCATGCGAAAATCACCCAGCTCACAATTTTCGGCGGTTCGGGAGAAGGGCAGCCTTGGGCCGCCAATCGGCGATGGAAGGAGCTAGAAACTCGAGGGGACGAGGCACGATCACAGTCGGATTCGAATCGCGGATCCAGATGTGGCCTCGGTGCGAGATTGAACTCCTCGGGCGAGAATCGCCCGCCGAGTCAAAATACTCCGGAACAATGCTGGTGGGGCCATCCTCAGGGTGGGTGGAAGGCACAGAGTTTATCCGGGTATCCATCACAGCACTGGGACTTCGTTCAAATTATCTCGGCTTCGTGAGTCTCATGCGAGTGAGCCCTAAATCCGAATGAGCGTACATAGTGTAGGACTTTGTATGTAGGTATACATGTATTTTAGACTCGTTTTGAAGTGTACGTTTTCTTGAGAGGTATAAACATAGCTTAGGACTTCGTTTGGTCGTAAATGTATGTATATCAGATACTTGCCATAATTTGGTGAGATCGATTTTGGATGTCTTATACATGTAGATTTTTCAACAATGAGTAATCAGTATGTATGCATGTAGACTTTCAAACTAGTGAGTAGATGCGTATGCGTTGCCGAGACGTTCAATTGATGAGTAATCTCACGAGGGCGCGCTTAGTGAGTACCCTACTTAGTGGGTTTTTATCTTCGTGGTGGCGTCCCTCGTGAAGGTTAAATGCGGTATATCGAAATAGATGTTCGCATATGAATAAGCGGTGAAATGAAACATTCATTGGAAAAATAAATATTTTATTCAACAAACGACTTAACAAGGCAAGTAAGGAGACTAACATAAAGTCGATCACGAAATCAAAACTATGTAAAGTACCTCCTTAAATGAGAAATATGCCGTGTTCGGGGATAGCCTTGATAAGATAAGTGAGATAGCTTGTAAGCCCCTTACCAAGGTTTTCGTGAACACGTATGGGCCTTCCGTATTGGATCCAAATTGTTAAGACCTCGGCTCTGGCTTATTATTGCGTGACGAGGTCGCCACTTGGAATCTTGGAAGTTTTGACCCTTTTGTTGTAGTCTCATGCGACTGGGCTTTATACTTGGCCGTTTATGAAGGCTAGGCTCATGGCTTCTCTTGAGGCGTCAAGGTTTGCTCATAAGTCCTCCTCGTTCCGGCCCGATCGAGTGAAGAGTGCGTGGACTTAGCGCGATCTCGGCCATGTATGTGACCTCGTGCAAGTAGACCCGGTGAAGGGGTTTTCGATGCGACGTCCGGGTGTGGTCTGTGGGACCAAAGGACTTGAGGAGATTTTCAGCCCATCGCTTTAGCTCGGTCCAACCTTTCTTTAATCCTTGTGCGATCGTGTGGTTGGTGACCTCGGTCCGCCATTCGCGCAGGTGTGCGACCGAGGTGAAGCGTTGATCGATCTGAAGTTCTTCGCACCACCCTTGAAGTTTTTGTCTACGAATTGGGTCCGTTGTCCGAGACCGAGCGTGCGGTATCGAGCGGCGGACTATATTTTTCCACACGAAGGTCGAATTCTCTTGCTCGTGAGGCTCGATAGTGGTTCGGCCTCGACCCGGCTTTGCAAGTAGTCTATGGCTACGACTAAGTATCGGTCGACACGGTGCTCGGTCGAGCGGACCAACAATGTCAATTCCCACGCATGAAAGGCGTGGACTCTGCAGATGCCGTCGATGCGACCGGTTTTGACCGTGGAATGAATCGCGCCGGGCACTTTTGTGAGTTCGGCAAATCTTATATGAGGTGGGCGGAGTATCCCGACCTCGGCGTCTTCTTTGAGAGAGCTCGCGACCGATGTGGCTTCCACAAGACCCCGGTGAATTTCATTGAGCACGTGGTCGGCCTTACGGCGAGCACCCTGGGAGGGTTGAAGGTAAGACTTCGGTATAGGCGCCTCATGCATAAGATACTTACAGATTTCGCCATCATCTTTTGGCCTCGATCGATCTGAGTAGTGTGCCCACTTCGAGATATGCTTTTAGGGCGTCATCCAGTTCGGTTCGTACCTACGAGATAACGATATGGCGCTTCAATCTTCCGAATGAACTTCCTCTTTGGCGGATCCGCCATGATGAAACCAATTTACTAAGGATGTCATTTCATTGTTTTCCCTCGTGGAATTTGATTAATCTTGAAGTATTTGAATGAAGTCGATCTCTTTTGCCTTCTCAAGGTATTGTTTCATTCGGTCCTCCTTGGCCTCGTATTTGCCCCAACACGGTTCCACGACGACACAGGAATCGGGAAGATTTGGATCTCATCCACCCTCGGCTCCTTAGCGGGCGGAGTCAGGAGATTAGGGCTTCATACTCCACCTCGTTGTTGGTGGTGGGAAGGTAAACCGGGTGCGTGGGTGACTTCGCTTATCTCGGGCCGAGGAGAGAATGCCGCTCCATTGCCCGTTTTGCACGAGGCTCAGATCCACGTACATCTGCCGACAACCATCGGTGGATGAGGGTCCGTTCCTCCGTGCGAGGGGTTAGGATGACTGAGGTGGAGGCGTTGGAGGAGCTAATCTTAGTGGTCGGACCGAGGCTCGATAAACTTGGCTACCAGAAATCGGCGAGCTTGCCCTTTTATGGCGATGCGGGGAGTGCGAGATATCGTGCTCGCCAAGCTCGAGGCCCACTTGGCTATTCGTCCGGATATTTCGGGTTTTGACAAGACTTGCCTCGGGGTGGGTCGGTCAATACACAGATGGAGTGAGCCTGAAAGTAGAATTGAGCCGTCGAAGCATTCACCGATGCCGATCTTCTACCTTTTTCAGGCGGCGTACCTTGTCTCCGGTCCTTTGAGTGCTCGGTGATGAAGTAGATAGGAAGGCTGCCGTCCGACCTCGTCCGCACCCGATCAAGCCTTGATTGCCTCGTCCGAGGCTGCCAAGTACAGAGAGAGTTCGCCTCTTTTGGGGGCGGTCAGGTGGGCAGGTCGGCGGTACTCCTTCGGTGTGTGAAGGCGGTGGTGCTCTTCCATGCACGCAGTCAGGGGCCCTCCTCAAGATTTTAAAGAAGGGGTCGCTTCTCGGCGGCCAGGGAGAGGAACCTCTTGAGGCGGCCGGGCATCAGGTGAGTTTGTGTATTTCACGGATGGTTTTGGGATGCATGTAAGCACCGTTTCACCTTGGTAGGATTGGCTTTCAGGTCCTTCTTGAGAAACCCAGCACCCAAATTTACCCGTCCTCACCACAAATGTGCACAGGGATTGAGCTTGAGGTTGGCCGACACGAGGAGGCGAAGAATAGTTTGAGTCGATAAGTACGCTCTCTCGGCTTTTGCTTTTGACTACTATATCATCGACATAGACCTCAACAATTTCTCCTATGTGATCTTTGAAGATCGCATCCACCATTCTTTGGTAGGTAGCTCCAGCGTTTTTAGACCGAAAGGCATCTTTCGGTGGCAAAGCTGCAATAAAGTCGATAATGAACGCTTTGTTTTGGGCGTCTTAAGCTCATCAAGACTTGGTGGTATCCACTTGTATAAATCGAGAACCAAGACCTCATGTCCCACCAATGCTTCCACCTTCTTGTCAATGTCGGGGAGAGTGTACGTCCTTTGGGCGGTGTTTATTAAGGTCGGTATAGTCGACACACATCGTAATCCACTCACGGCTTCGAACTACAACGGATTAGCCATCCAAGTTGGGTATTTAACCTCGTCTGATTTTAGCCTCACAGGTTGGGTTACCTCATCTCTTATGACACAGCTTAGCTCAGCGGCAAAACTTCTTTTCTTACGAGGCGGTTTAGTGGCGGATCAATGTTAAGGCGATGAGTTATGAGCTCGGGCGAGACCCAAATCATATCCATGGAGACCATGCAAATACATCCCTATATTCCCTTAGAAGCCGTATGACTTTGTTGGCGAATATTGGTGAACTCGGGTACCAACCTTGACAACTTTGGAAGGGTCGTCGTCGTATAGTGAAGATTCTCACGAGATCATCCCGGGTGGCAACTTCGGAGGTTACGTAATTGCTAGGCTTTGAGGCAAGGCCACATCACAGGTTGAGACTCGTAGGCATTCTTTAGCTGCCGTTTAGTCACCCCGAATGCTTAATACTCCCACGGGGTGGGTATCTTAATGGTGAGGTGGTACACTTGAGCAGACGACTACTGTTGCATCTGACGAATCTCTTCCGGGATAATGTTATATGGAGAGGAGCTGGGACCAGGAAAAATTGAATGGCTTTAGTGGCCAGACACGGGAGCGCGCTCTGATGTAGGAAGGGTAATGACACCTTCGGGTTGAACCGCCTCTTGTGTAAAGCTCATGAATTGGGAAGGTGCGGGTGTACTGAATTCCTCCAACATCAAGTTTATCCAGCAGCTACGGAATATGATGCTAACGGACTCGATGTCAATGTAGACCCGATGTACATTCTTGTTTCCCACCACGCTTGTATTGTAATGGCATCACGGTGGGGCATGATCTTAAGTCTTGGGTCGTCTTTGGAGAACACGATGTTTTCTCCATCTCGAGCCGCTTATTTTTGGCTCTTGAGGTCGGCCTCCAGCTTCATTTCTAGCGACGACCTCGTCGTAACAGCTGCAGCCCTATTATAGCGTAAACTGCTCAATTGCATTGGGACCTTCGTCCTCGTCATCTTCGTGTCGGGTTCTTGGTTGAGGTCGGTCCACGATTGTTACCACCTCCATTTTCCCTCTGTGCTTTTTATTACCGGCGTCGGCCGGTATTTCTTCATATTCCTTCCTTCACAAGCTCGTCAATCATGAGCCCAGGACTTGCAATCTTACGTATCGTGACCGTACCCTTGGTGGTAGTCACAATACTTTCCGTTAACTTTTTGGATCCTCCTTTCATAGGAGGAGGTTTTGGGAAGAGCTCGGTGTGAAGCTCAAATATTTCATACGGATTTAAATAAAGGCGATCGTTATTACCGGGAGTTTGGTCGAGGTCCCAGCCTTGATTCTCTTGGTCCCTTCTTTATTCTTTCGAACGCCCGCTGTTCAGCACCTCGACCCCTATCCTCCGGCTTTCTTCTCTCGGTCATTGCTTCATCCCGCTCTCTCTTCTTCCGATCCGACTGCCCTTTGACAAAGTTGTTAACTAGGGTCCAAAGCGACTAGTCTCTTTGGTTGCTTCACGTGATCTCCTTATTCGAGCTCGGTGTCGGATCCCATTCTTGAATGCATTGATGATGTAGAGATCACATACTCATCTATTTTAAGAGATTCCATGATGAATCTGAGACGAAATTGACATTGTTTCATCCGTCCTTGGCGGATTATGCGGATCGGACGAAGGTTGTTGAGGCGGCATCTTACGGTAAAACGCCATTTGAATCGATCCATGAGGTCTTTGAAGCAATGGATCTGTTCGACGGACGAGGTGAACCAACGTCGGCGTTGGAGATTAGCACCTCGGGAAAGACCTTACATATGGAAATCTTCCATCCTTGGTTTGCCATATTGGTGGTATAGGCAAATAGGAAGTCGAAGGATCTCAAGGCCATCGTGTCGCAGCAATATTCGGAGCCCGTGATCATTGTGGCAAGGTGTATCCAAAATCTCCTCGAAAAGGAGAAATAATTGTCCGTGTCGGTCGAATCCGTGGAGTTCATTACCATCCCTCCGGGAGTGGGAGATCGATAACGACGTCTGTCATCTCTTCGTGGGGAGTTCGACTTCGTCTTTCCTCCTTCTTTCCCGTCCATTTCATGGGTATCATGTCGAGTGGAGAACGACTCGCGGAGGTATGAGGACGAATGAACCCAGTATCGGGCGATCATTATGTCGTGATGAGCGTTGATTGTTTCGAAGAGTGGCGACCTCGATTGCTGTAACCACCACTTCTGCACTCTTGAGGGCCCGCTCCATTTGTCCTCCGGTTGAAAACTACGAAATTGATTGAGGTTGGCGTTGAGGAATTCGGACCTTTGCTCGACCGAGGACCTCGTGGGAGCGGTGAACCTCGCATTCACCGATGCGAGGCGGTGTCTTCCTCTTCGTGAGGCGGCGATCCCGAGGTGTATGAAACATTTTCCATGTGACCATCAGTGTGTGACCGTGGTGGCGTCATAATTCCCTTCCCCGGCGTTGTGTGACCACCGATCATCCTCCGCACGGTTGTTACCGACATCGCCAACAAGATTAGCATTTGCACGTGTCCTCGCCATTAGATTGTAGAAAACACGCTTTTTGTTCAAGATTTCCCACAGACGCGCCAATGATAAATCTAGTATACTGAGATTTATAAAACAAGAAAGAACAAAGAGACTTTTCGTGGTTCGATCAAGAATTAGATCTACGTCCACGGAGGAGATGATCCTCAAGATGTTTACTATAATTTGATTACAGCAAGTATCTCTCTAAGAGATCTAGTATTCAGTAATTTGCTAACCCTTTTACCTTCAATCTAACTCTTATTTATACACAAGCGTAAATCATGTCCCACGAGTCCCTTGATTGGCGGGCCATAATTCTCTCATAACTGACCATGATCTCCACCATTATTACCCATGATTACTGCCGTTACCTCATTACCGTTACCCATAATTAGGGTTTAGGGATCGTTATTTAGGTGTAACCGAGTAGGGCAACAGTAGGTTAGGCCCAGCTCTGTTGGGCCTGAGAGGTTGGGCCATATCCTATCAATCGTCTTACTAATTTGGAGGAGTTTCATATGGCAAGCAACAGACTATTTAGTGGATCATTTCCAAAAGAGATTGGGAACTTAATAGCTCTTCGCTATTCAACGCTTACTGGAAATATTATGATATTTTGTGTTTTCATCTCTTTAATTATTGCACTGGAAACTTGCATAAAGTTATTTGATTTGATTGGATATATTGCCTCTTTGCAAATTCCCATTTTGTTGTTGTTTTCGAGTTATCTATGTTATAATTTTTGATAAATAAAAACATAATAGACCACTAATAATTTTATCATTTAAAGTTTATTCATCGAAAAGAACTAGTTCAGCCACTGTCTTCAATTTATAGTTCTGACTAGGAAAAAAACTTGGGTGGAGCACAGATGATGAGACAGATGTGTTTCTACAATTTATACAGTTGAGTTTCACTTTGAAAGGTTTGGATCAGTCGTTGCAGAAGATTGTTGGATACCTTTACAACAACTGATTTATCCTTCAATAGTTTTTCTGGGACTATTCCACCTTCCATAGGATATCTTAATTCTTTGAGATACTTGAATTTGTCTCACAATAGCCTCATTCGAAATATACCAATGTCTTTTGGGAATATGAATGTACTTGAATCGTTGGACTTGTCAGCAAACAAGTTGGGCGGAGGAGAAATTCCGAGTGAATTAACCAGATTGACATTTCTTTCGAAATTAAACCTTTCAATGAATAATCTTGTGGGGAGAATACCACAATCTGAGCAATTTTCCACATTTGACAATGATTCATACGTGGGAAACTCGGGATTATGTGGAGTTCCATTGACAAAACAATGTGGATGGAGAGTGCCACAAGAAGATGATGATGATGAGTCTGGATTTGTAGATGGATTTGTGTAGCGATGTATTGCGTTGGGGGTATGGAAGTGGATTTGTAGTTGGAATTGGTATTGGTTATTTGATTATTCGATATGGGAGGCCAAGATGGTTAGTGGAATTCTTTTTTGGTGTTGGATATAATTATAAGATTGATCGATCTTAATTTCGTTAGGGAAATAAATGCACGATGAACACAAAGGATTTACGTGGTTCGGTCTATGAATAAGATCTACGTCCACGGAGAGGAGGAGAGAGTATTTGTGTATTGATAATATGAGGAGCGATTACAAGGAGTGTAGATAGCCGATTTCCTCTAATCTAGCCTCTATTTATAAATAATTATATTGACCTAGATCTCGAATCTAAGATTTTCTTTAAGATAGGATCTCAATCCTATCTCTTCTCCAATTAGGATTCTCTTAGATATGGCCGAATCTTCTGCGTTCCCACTGGTTTAGGCGCCTTTTTGGGCCGAACTCGTCTGGGCCGAGCTTAATATCAGGCCTATTTATATTGGGCCTGATGGTTGGGCCGTATCCTATCACATCCCCCCCCCCCCAAAAAAAAGATGCAGAAGTGAGGTCGTGATGGGTTTAGGAGTTGTAATCCACCTGAGGTTCGTTTATGACGGCTGAGCCGCGATCGATTCATTCTCGCTCGTTCTATCTTGACTTGGCTTGGTGTTGTTGAGGCTTTCGAAGTCGTATGTCGCTGGCTTCGAGTGCTGAGGTGTTTTACCGAAGTCATGTTACTTGGTTTTGCCTGCTTAGGCGTGCTTCACCTGACGATGCGTTGCCGAGGTCTTCTAATCGCTTTGACGGTGTTATGCCGAGGTCTTCGACCGGCTTCACCGACGGGCGTTATGCCGAGGTCTTCGACCGCTTCACGGGCATTATGCCGAGGTCTTCGACCGCTTCACCGACGGGCGTTATGCGAAGTCTTGGCGCTTCACCGACGGCGCTATGCCGAGGTCTTTCGACCGCTTCACCGACGAGGCGTTATGCCGAGGTGACGCGTCGTGTTGAGGCCGAACACGGATTCTCCGCCGATGTCGAACACGGATATGGGATTTTCATTTAATGCACATTAAATGTGGCGTGATTGAGTTCGATAAAGTGTATTATTGAGGAATAACTTCCTTGATACGCCATTTCCGTATCACTTTAGCCATTTCGATTTCAAAATTTATCTACAATTGCAAAACTGAAAAGTGCTCGACTGTCACCATTGTTGTTCTTGCAGTGTCTTCGCCTTCTTCTTTGATCTCATATCGAAAACCAGATAAGTTATATTTAATGGCTTCTTCATCTCCTTCTTATTTGAATATTCCCACGATCGTGAAGGCCGTGTAGTCTCGATGTCATCATTTGTGGATTTAGAAGTTTATACCTTTAAGTTGCTTCCCCCTTCTGTGCGTAGAGTAGAATTCCCGCCTTTCAGGGATTTTGGTAAAGTGACTTCCATCCCTTCAATGTTAGATGCCTCTGCTATAGCGATTTTTCTTCTGGTATTTCATTCGAGATCTGCTTGAATTTATTGCTCCGTCCGTGGATAGGGCTTGTGCCCCTCCGCATGGTTTTGTGACGGTTTACGAGGACAGCCTTAAGGGTGGTTTTCGTATCCCTTTTTCTTCTGTGTATGTCGAACTCCAAAGATGTTCGGCATACCTCTCGCTCAAATAATGCCCAATTCTTTCCGGCATCTAACGGGTCTTGGTGTCTATTGCCATCGGCGTAATTTTCCTTTTACCCTGAGACTTGTCCTCAGGTTTTTCAATTTAAAGCTAGCTCGGGGTGGTATTACTTATCACCTCATCGTGGCTTCAAAGTAAAAACAAAGTCGAAAATCTCGAACTGGCAGAAGAAGTTCTTCTTCTGCGTGGGTTGATAATCCTCAGTTTTCTTGGAATCAGGAGAAGTTGGCGGATGCGACCAGCGATGTGCCTCGGTGGCTTTGAGGAGGTCTTGGATAAGGTCGGCCTCGTTGACGAAGACTTCTTGAGGCCGAGCTCACGCCTGGCCGAGCCTTATGACCTGCTACCATGGTGGAGCCGGCGGCGCCACCCTACTCAATACTTCGTCATATAGTTGCTTTTATTTTGTTGTTCGACTTGGTGTTTACTTCATGTAGTGAACTTGCTCGGAGGGAAGAAGAAAAGGAAAGGACCGAGCTCCAGTTCGGAGATCCCCACTTTGACGCTGAAGGACGTCGCTGAGGATTCCTCTGAGAGGAGTGGAGATGTCCCGAAGTCTCCTTCGCCCGTGCCTCTTAAACGATTCAAAAGGATAAGGCGCGCGATCCCCGAGTCCTCGGTTCCCAACGATCCGGAGTGCAAGATCGTTGGCTCTCAACCCGCACCTCGTATTTTTCCGAGGTAATGTATTTGTTCTCATATATTGTCAAGGAATGCAATTATTGTGTCCTCCTGACCTGGTTGGTTTTTGCACAGGGGGTCGAGGGTGTGACGGTCGAGCTGGCGAAGGCATCCATCCTCGTGACGGAGGCATCCGTCCTCGTGACGGAGTACATGAAAGGCGCCGCCTGCCCGGTTGTGGTGGCTCGCTATGCCCGGGAGCTGGAGGAGGAGAAGACTCTCCTTGTTTAAGATGTGTCTGAGGCCGAGGCTAAGGTGGGATCTTGCCGAGGAGGAGGTGGCGGCCGTGGCCGAGGCGGCAAGACGACCGGTGGCAGCGGAGGCGGTGGGGCGGCGAGGTCAAGTCGACTTGATGAAGGCCAGTGGAGGAGCCCGGCGGGCGGGGGTCAGTGGCGGGCTCGCAGGGAGATGCTTGCGCCTTTGCGGAGGCTATTCCCGTCCCGGGTTTCTCGGGGTGGCAGGGCGTGGCGGGTGTTGAATAAACGTCGCCTCGGGCGCCATCGAGAAAGTTGCCGAGGATTACCCGGTTGGATAAGTCCGTATGGGTAGGAGGTGACGAGGATGGCGCCTTGGGGGCTTATTCTGAGGTCCTGGCCCATGGATTGAAGGGCTTGCCCGTGCTGGCGAGTCTGACTTCATCTTCGATCTTGTTGACAGCAGAATCAGTCCGTGCCTGCCCGGTGGACCGAGATCCCATGATCGAAGCTTTAATGGCTGATCTTGCTAAGGGATCGGGGGAGGCGACGGCTGAAGCTTTGGAGGGGGTCGAGGCTTCTGGAATCCCAGAGGAAGGCGAAGCTTCTCAAGCCCAGGAGGAAGTTGAAGCAGCTCGAGCCCATGTGGAGGAGGCCGAAGCTTCCCAAGTCCCGGTGGAGGAGGCCGAACTTGCCGCGTCCGAGGCGAAATCTGCTGGAGGTCGATTGATCCTCTCCTCTTTTTTTTTTTTTTTGAATGTGTATGTACATTTTTTTGTTTCTGCCTAAAGGCAAAATAAAATCACTTGTTTACGTGAAGAAACTTATCTTTTGTATTCAGTCTTCCCCTGAAATGCCTGATGCTTCCCCTTGGTTGAATCAAATTGAAGCTTGACACGGCTCTTGAGTCGAAAGAGGTTGAACCTCCATATGAAGGACAAAATAGGCCATGTGCAGGAGGAGGTCATCGCTTAGGGTGCCGGAGAGTCAGCGACGAGCTTGAGCTGCCTCTTGGAGTTAGAGGATAAGTTCGGATTCTTGAGAATAAAGCCGAACCGGTCACCGAGGAGCATCTTTGAGTCTGAAGAGGTTCACGCCGAGGTGGTGGGATGACCATTTCGAGGCCGAGGCTAAAGTTGAAGAGCTCATGACCCATTGTTGGAGATATAGGGACGAGTACGGCTCAGGTTCTTGGCAATATCAGGAGCAATATGCCGAACTTAAGAAGGTCGGTGGCCTGTACAAGGTCGTCGTCGCTCGTCATTCCTTCCTTGAGCGAGTGCTTCATTTGACGCCCGGGGCCTCTGCTTCCGCAACGACTTCTTCGTCTGCCAAGACTTCTGCCATTGCCTCGGGGCCTTTTTCTGCGGAGTGGCAAGCTCAAGAGAGACGTTTCATTGCCCAAGAGAGACGTAGGTCCTCGGGGAGCCGAGGTCGGGTGTCATCGATAGGCCAAAGTCGTTCAACGAGGCAGAGGGTTGGTCGAACTTCTGGCATCGATCGAGGATGAGGCCGGGGTAGGGATAGGGTTAACATAGATGAGCTATTGAACCCTGATTTTGCCAGGGATTGGCTTAGCTTTTTCCATCCTCCTGGGCCTTCATCGTCCTTGTAATGTATGCATTGTGCACTTGAAATAAGAATAATTTTTCTTTGCCTTGTTGACTTTTCAAGAACACTATGTCCTTTTATTACCGTAACCGATAAGAAGGTAGGTCGTCTTCGTATCACACGAAGGTAGTTCGTCCTCGTACAAAGGTATTCATCCTCGAAATAAACGAAGGTAGTTCGTCCTCGTACGAAGGTATTCATCCTCGAAATAAACGAAGGTAGCTCGTCCTAAATGCGAAGGTATTCATCCTCGAAATAAGCGAAGGTAGGGGTTCCTTTTTGGCAAGAAATATTGCTAGGGTGGTCCTCTTCCTCGAAATGAACGAAGGTATAGGTTCCTTTTGGCAAGTTTTATTGCTAGGGATGGTCCCCTTCCTCGAAATAAACGAAGGTATAGTTCCTTATTCGCAAGTTTTATTGCTAGGGGCGGTCCCTCACGCTGCTATAGTTCGTCCTCGTAATTAAACGAAGGTAGTCTGTCCTCCGTCGAGGGTATTGTATAATGAAGAAAAGATAGTATGCATAAGTGGCAAATTAATCATGCAAAATAAAAATTTTATTAATGAAGACCGACGTAAAAACATAACAAGACCCAAAGACACAACTGAACAAACATAAGGACACGACCGAACAGACTCAACTTTTGACACTTATGCAAAGTATTTCTTCAGATGAATGATATGCCACGTACTGAGTATTTGCTGCCCGGATATGTGAGCGAGCTTGTATGATCCTTTTTCGAGGATTTCTTCGACTCGGTATGGTCCTTCCCATGTGGCTTCTAGCTTGCCGTATTTTGCGGCTTTACTGAATTCATTATTTCGAAGTATGAGGTCGCCTACTTGAAATTGTCGGTTTTTGACACGCTGGTTGTAATGCCGAGCTACTTGTTGCTTGTACCGAGCTTCTCTAATGTAGGCGAGCTCTCTCTTTTCTTCCAAAGCAGATCCGAGTCGACTTGTAGATTTTCATCATTCACTTGATCGAAAAGTGGATGGTGCGGGGGCTCGGCATGCCGATCTCTGGGATGACCACTTGACTCCATATACCAAACTGTAGGGTGTTTCTCCATTCGACGTATGAGGTGTTGTTGATGCGACCACAAGACTTGTGGTAGATTTTCCACCCATTGCCCTTGACTCGGTCGGCGAGTTTTGAGTCCTTTCACAATTATCCGATTGGTGACTTCGGTTTGACCATTTGCTTGAGGATGAGCTACCGAAGTGAATTTCTGCTGGATCCGAAGCTCTTGACACCATTCTTTGAATACTTTATCCGTGAACTGTGTCCCATTATACGAAATGAGGATATGAGGGATGCCGTCGAGCGACGATGTTCTTCCGCACGAAGTTGAGGCGTTTTGCTCGTGATTTTCACCAAGGATTCGGCTTCCACCCACTTCGTGAAGTAATCGATCGCGACAATCAGGAATTGAAACTGCCCTGGAGCTTTGCAGAAGGGATCTACAATGTCAATCCCCCATTGCATAAATGGCCACGGGCTTTGCATGCTGGCGAGGTCGGTTTGGGGTTGCCTCGGCACGTTTCCATGGATTTGGCACTTTGAACATTTCTTCACGAGGTCAATTGAGTCTTGGAACATTGTTGGCCAATAGTATCCCCATCGCATGACTTTCTTCGATAGGGCGCGGGGTCCGATGTGACTTCCACACGATCCTTCATGCACTTCTCGCAGTACATAGTCAGCTCGGTTTGGACCCAGGCACCTTAGGAGAGGCTGTAGATACGATTTTCTATAGAGAATTCCTTGCTCAAGTATATATCGCAGAGACTTGCTCAAGATTTTTCTAGCCTCGAGCTTATCATGGGGTAGTTCTCCTTTCTCCAGGTACTCTCGAATGGGAGTCATCCAATTGGGTTCTTCATAAGAGATTATATTGACCTCGGCTCCGATATCATCATCTTTTATGCTCCTGTTTCGGACCTCTTCTACTGGCGAGTTCATTGACGACGAGGCCAGTTTGCTTAAGACGTCAGCTCGGCTATTTTGTTCCCTTGGGATGCGAACCAACTGAAAGTGTGAGAAAGCTTGTTGTAGGCTTTTGGCTTTTTTAAGGTATTTCTTCATCCTGTTGCCTTTTACCTCATACTTCCCCAACATGTGGCTCACTACGACTTGAGAGTCACTATGAACTTGCATGGCTCGTATTTGAAGGCTTTGAGCTAGGCGAAGCCCCGCAATTAAGGCCTCGTATTCCACTTCGTTGTTCAGTATTTTGAACACGAACCGAAGTCGCGAGTGATCTCTTGCCATTCGGTCCTAGGAGTAAGATACCGCTCCGCCACCGCTTTTCCGAAGCCCGTCAACGTAGACTTGCCAAAGAATCCTCCGGTGTTTTATCTATTGGTTCGGCTTCGCATCATCCGACACGGACTCGGGGCTTGGGTTTCTACGAAGTCAACCTCGACAAGGAAGTGCGCTGGGCCCGACCGCGATGGCTCGACGGGGCAAAAGATATATCGTGTTCACCCAATTCGATTGCCCACTTCGCAATTCTCCCTGAGGCTTCTGGCTTGGTCAATACTTGCCGAAGTGGATGATCAGTGAGAACTTGTATGGGATGTGCATGGAAGTATGGACGTAATCGCCTTGCAGTATTTACTAATGTCAGGGCGAGCTTCTCCAAAGGTTGGTACCTTGATTCCGGTCCTTTCAATGCTCGGCTGATGAAATACACGGGGAGCTGACGTCCTTCCTCTCGTATCAAGACTGCACTTATGGTTTCATCCGAGGCGGCGAGGTATAGGGAAAGGACCTCTGCTTCTTTCGGGACGGATTAAGTGGGGAGTTTGGTAAGGTAGTTCTTGAGATCTTCAAAGGCGGACTTGTGTATATCATTCCAGGAGAACTCTGGAGCCTTTTTTAGTATTTTGAAGAAGGGGAGCTGCTTATCTGCGGCTTTCAAAAGAAAATGAGTCGCGCTATCTGACAAACCGTCAACTTGTGTACGTCGTGGATTGTCTTTGGCATCTTCATCTCGATAATGGTTTGAACCTTGGACGGGTTGACTTTTAACCCTACTTGTGAACCCAACACCCCGAAATTTTCCGATCGAGCTATGAACGTGCATTTACGGGGTTTAATTTAGGTTGACTTTTCTAAGTAAGCCGAGGACAATCTTGAGGTCGGCAACACATGCGCTTCCTCCTTACTTTTGACGACGATGTCGCTCACGACACTTCCACATTCCGCCCTATGTAGGTGAAATATTTTGTCCATCATTCTTTGATAGGTGGCCCCTGCATTCTTGAGTCCGAATGGCATCTTCTTATATGCGAAGACTCCAAAGTCTGTAATGAAGGCCGTTTTGGCCGCATCTTCATCGTCCATCAAGACCTGGTGATATCCCTTGTATAAGTCCAGAAATCTGAAGACTTCGTACCCGACCAAAGCGTCAACCTTCTTGTCGATATTGGAAAGGGTATGATCTTTGGGCAATGTTTATTGAGATCGGTGTAATCGATGCACATTCGCCATCCCCCTCCTCCTTTCTTCACCATCATCGGGTTGACTATCCAGGTCGGATACTTGACTTCGAACAGTATGCGAGCTTTTAATAATTGGTTCACCTCGTCATAGATGACTTGATTCCATTCGGCTGCAAAAATCCGTTGCTTTTGCCGAACTGGTTTCACACTTAGGTCAATGTTGAGATGGTGGGTGATGATAGTTGGTGAGACTCCGGTCATGTCGAGGGGTGACCAAGCAAACACGTCTCTGAACTCCCTTAGGAGTTGGATGATCTGTTCTTTTAATCGAGGTATCCTGGTAGAACCAACTTTTACGACCTTAGATGGCTCGTCTTCATACAATGCGACCTCCTCTATCGAGTTTTCTGGGGCAGGCGATGTCTTTCCCGGTTCCAACTCCTCGGGTTTCTTTAGTTGCTATGCCTGCGGGTGCTGGACCGAAGTCCCTGCACCTCTCAGAGCGACATGCATGCATTCCTTAGCCTGCTTCTGGTCTCCCCGGATCATGGCTACCCCTCATTTTGTAGGGATTTTCATTGTCAGGTGGTAGATTGAGCACACCGCCCTTACTGTATTTAGCCAGTCTCGCCCCAGTATGATGTTGTACGGTGAGCGAGCACTGACCACGAAGAACTGTACCACTTTAGTAGAGCTTGTTGGTGCCCTTCCTACTGTGACGGGTAGGTCGATCACTCCGTCTGGGCGCGTCTCTTCCTGCACGAAGCTTCGAAGTGGTAGCAGCGCCTGTGCAAGGCGTGCCTCCTCTACTCCTAACTTGTCAAAGCATTCCTTGAATAGGATGCTCACCGACGCACCACTATCGATGTATATGCGCTTCACAAATTTGTTTGTGACCACTGCCTGGATCACCAACGCGTCCTGGTGGGGCACTACTACGGGTACGGGGTCTTCCTCGGAGAAAATGATCGCCTCGTCCCTTTTGAACCTCTTGTTGACAGGTTCGGAGGTGTGGGGACTTCGGGCTTCACCTTTGAGGGAGGACTTTGTAACTCCACGGGGGAGCCCCGTGATGGTGGAGACGACCCCGTCGTATTGGGGTTCGTCGTCTCCTTCTTCGTCGGTGTCGCGCCGCTTTCTTATGAGGGCACAATTTTCCCTCCTCTCCTCTTCTCTTCCCGACCTCGGTAGGGGGCTTCGTACTGGCCAGCTCGTCGGTCTTGCCTTTTGTACTTTTTCAGGACTCCGTCCTGTACCAACATCTCGATGTCTCCCATGAGGTCTCTGTACTCCTCTATGTCATGCCCGTAATCCTCATGGAAAGAGCAGTACTTGTCCTTGGTTCGGCGTTTTGACCCTCCTGTCATTGGTCGAGGCTTCTCGAACATATTCATGTGGAGTTCGTAGATCTCTGCCCTAGGCTTCGTCAAAGGAGTATATTGAGGTCGCTCGGAGGTGTTACGCGGTCTGAGTCTGGACTCTATTGGGCGACGTATTCTTTCCAAGGCACTCCGTCGACCTTGGCTGCGGTCTCCCCGTCCCTCGTCTCTCCTTCCTTTATCAGAGGGTTCCACCTTTTCTTCTTCGCTTCCTTCTATCAGCCTCGTCCGCTTTGGCGAACTGGTTGGCTATGCGCCACAGCTCTGTCGCAGTACGGGGTTCGTACTTGACGATTTTTTTGTATAGGGCCCCCGGCAAGATGCCGTTTTGGAAAGCTGAGATGATGAGGAGATCGTTCACGTCTGCGACCTTCAGGCTCTCCTTATTGAACCTGGTCATAAAGTCGTTGATGGACTCGTTCCGGTCTTGCCTCAAGGTGAGGAGATGTGCCAACGTCATTTTGGACTCGGCCTTCTGGAAGAACCTTCGATGGAAGGCCTTCATCAGATCGCGGTAGGAACCGATGCTCCCGGGAGGTAGACTGTCGAACCACCGGTGAGCGTTGTCGACTAGTAACTCCAGGAAGAGCTTGCACATATGAATTGTGTCGAGGCGTTGGTTGATCATGTTATACTGGAACTGCGAGAGGAAGTTCTGCGGGTCCCTTAGTCCGTCATAGGGGGCGATGCTTGGCACCCGGTATTTGTCTGAGAGTGTAGTGTCGAGTATTTCGTTTGAGAACGGGGTGACTATCTTCCCGTACCCGTCGAAGCCGCCCTCTGGAGAGTGGGACGGAGTTCGTCAACCGAACTCGTTTTGATGAAAAGGACCGACCTCGCGGCGGTCATGACGTCCTTTCCGTCCTGTTCGTCCCTTGCGCGGTTGGTTTGGGCCCCAACTCGCACAGAGGTATGAGCGCCCATGACTTGGATGCTGGGGGATCCACCTCGTCGCGATGCCTCGTGTTTTGACGAGGCTTCGGCATTCCTTTCTTCGGGATGTTGCCGACCTTGTGCCTGGCTGAGGTATTGGAGGAAGCTATCCTTGTTTTTCTCAAGAAACCCCTTGACGGCGTCGTCAAGGTTCATCTGAGGAGCTGGAGGTTCCTCTCGATTGCTGTTATGGCTTCCCTCGCTACTATACTCTGCTTCTTCATGCAGGATGGGATGGCCTTGTTCGTCGAGACTCTGGACGTGCCCTTCGGGGGTTGGTTCTCTAACTGGGTTTTTTCTGAGTTGAGCTCGGCGTGTTCCGTCGCCGTTGTTCTTTGTTGTTCCGCAATGCCCGATGCAAGACTTCTTGTTCTCATTGTCGTGATTGATTCCCTGTAAACAAACTTTGATCGAAAACACAGAATTTCGTTTCCCACAGACGTCGCCAGTGATCGATCTTAATTTCGTTAGGGAAATAAATGCACGATGAACACAAAGGATTTACGTGGTTCGATCTATGAATAAGATCTACGTCCACGGAGAGGAGGAGAGAGTATTTGTGTATTGATAATATGAGGAGCGATTACAAGGAGTGTAGATAGCCGATTTCCTCTAATCTAGCCTCTATTTATAAACAATTATATTGACGTAGATCTCGAATCTAAGATTTCCTTTAAGATAGAATCTCAATCCTATCTCTTCTCCAATTAGGATTCTCTTAGATATGACCGAGTCTTCTGCGTTCCCACTGGTTTAGGCGCCTTCTTGGGCCGAACTCGTCTGGGCCGAGCTTAATATCAGACCTATTTATATTGGGTCTGATGATTGGGCTTGATGGTTGGGCCGTATCCTATCAAAGATGAAGAGAAGAAATAGAGTGACAGCAACACCAAGGAGAAGGTGATTCAAGGCAAAAATTGTGGTTTTCTTGAGCTTCATGGAACTCTTGAATGTTGGGGAACAATTAATGTATGATGTTTTGCAAATATTGTGTCTGAATAAATTGTAATGTAATATATCTATGTTGAGCTCCTTGCACCTACTAGGTTTATTCTAAATGTGATTCTTACAATTGGGCCTTATATGATTTTGTCTCATAGGAGGTATGATTATTGCTAAAAGATTAACTTACATGGATTTAAAAAGAAAATTAAAAAGAAATAAGCAATGTAGTTTCAAAGTTCAGATGTAACAGATGACATATCATTAATATGATAATGCAAAAATAACTTCCAATATTTTAGGTTGTTGCACCAATAATTAAGTTGACCAAGGGATGCAGCTTGCATAAATTACTTCAGATTGCAATTTGCCAAAATTAGATTTATTCATTCGGTTCTTTTTTAAGTGTTCTATTAGTTTTTTTTCTTATTTCTAATAAGTATCCAAGTTGGTAATTTGAGGGTAAAATTATGATATATTTCTTATTTACCCTTATTTAATTCTCTTTGAATTTGATAATTAATTGTATAAATGTATTTATCATGGTAAGTAATGAGGTTATAAATATAAATTTATCTATTTCTTTGATTTGTACGATTTGATAGTAGGTAACACTTAAAAAAAACGGATAGAGTAACTCATATGAGCCGGTCTCTGTGGTGTGCGCCACAGAAGACCAATTTAGTTAATTAATATGACACTAATATATATTATCAAATTATGGGTGCTTTGCTTCCAATACAAAATAAAATTGTGTAATTGTAAGTATTACTTCTATTTTTAGACATGTTTCGTGCATATTTGTGTAATGTGGTCCATCATGAATTGGTTCTTTATTTTATTGGAGACAACTTTCATTAAATATCTAGATTTCTTCTACGACTCTACTTTAAATGCAGACCAGATTTTTAAAAAATTTAAATAAACATCTAGAAAATCTTTCAAAGTGAGAATTCATCTAGATTGTATACGTATTACCTAAACTAGAAAATGAAGTCCCGAAAACTATGAAATTTGTTATTTAGTGAAGGAAATTGTTAATTCCTTTTTTTTTAAAAATATTATAGTTTAACAAAAACAGAAATAGTTGTAATTGTAATATACTCAAAGTCACAATTCACAAACTCTCCAAAATTCAAGATTAACGAAGGCATATAATAAGATAAAACTATTTGATCGCCTCCAAAAAAATAAAAAATAAGAAAAAAGTATGACTATTTGAAAATCGGGTCAAACAAAACAATTTTGACATTTTCGCTAAAAGCTCGTGAAGAACTCAAAGTTTAAAAGTATTTTAGTACATATATAATGCCGTATGTTCAAGTCGACTTGTGTTCATTGAGATATAAATAAATCTCGAATAGTAGCATTGTACGTATATAGTTTTACCTAATAAATTTACTCAGTGTCTTAATATTCTTCGTCACAAGGAAGAAATTACGGTAACCTTAAATATAAAATAATTATATATAAAAAATTGTTATATTTATATATCTCTTTGTTTACTACTTTGTAATGCCACCTTTTTACTATTTATAGTTTGAAGGAATTAATTTGGTATTAACCGAGCTGTTATAACTTAATGAGTAGAGCTAGTAATTTTTGGTATTTGTTTATTTGGGAAGGTCTAGTAGTAAAGTTATTTTTATTACCAAAAATTATAAGTTCGAATCTTATTAATGTATGGCGATTTTCGACGGTTCTGGAAAATTTTGAACTGTTGCTGGAAAATGAGGAAATTTTTTACTTTATTGGTGGACGATGTTATGTGATAAAATATGCTTTATTGATTGCCTCTCTGTTTTTTAATTGTTGCATAACTTTGGCTTTTCCTTATGGAATGAATTGTTTTAGTTTGTGATGTCGACTGAATTTAACTTCTACTAAAAAAAGCAACAAACTTTATTTTGTAATTTGTTAGTCTCTGATCAATAGTTTGCTACCAATTTTGTGTTTGTTTCTTTTGAAATATTATTTGTGCAATTTTCTTTCTTTTGGATTCTTTTGTATGGGTGTGGGTGGGTGGGTTGTGGGAGGGGGGGTTCTAATGCTATTACAACTTAATAAACGATTTCTTCCTAATTTGATTGAACTCTTGCATTGAACCTTACTGAGGCTGGTTTCGAAATGATGATATTCAAGTTTTTGGATTGATAAATTATTAATGTTTTTTTTTTGGAATGAAAGTAGTATTACTGTTGATTGTGTGTGTACTTTGTGTTGGATTGCAGACAGTTGAGCTTAAGGTCGCCATGTCATGTCAAGGCTGTGTTGGAGCGGTGAAGAGGGTTCTTGGAAAGAGTCCAGAAGGTTTGTCGCGTGATCGCTCATTTTACTTTGAGAAAATCGAGTTTAATTTCCTTATTTTATGGTTGCAAGACAGTATAAATCTCTTGGATCTTAACGTGTAAATCTTTGATTTGGCTGGATTAACTTTAGCAATAGATGAGTTGAATTAACTTAAAAAAGAAAATAGCTATCAAACATGGTATCTGCATTGGGCTTGTTCGTTTTGAGTTAGTTTCAATCGAGACACTATAAATCCTTAGTAGGGATTGTATCCTTTCTAGCAGCGTGTGTTCATACCTTTATTTTCTCAATACTAAAATAGTAAAAATACTTCTGGCAGCAAGAACTAATACCTGCAACTGCAGAGAGGTTTGATCAAATTTTAGTTAAAATCATGATTCGTCATTCTTAAGAATAATCTTGTTTATGCATGAGTAATTGATTTCACTGCAGGTGTTGAGTCATTCGACATTGATCTGGAGAATCAAAAGGTGACCGTGAAAGGTAACTCCCCTCCCGAAACTGTTCTTCAGGCTGTGTCGAAGACTGGGAAGGCAACCTTGTTCTGGGAGGTGGGTGAGGCCGGATCGAAGTGTGCATAGGCTATTAGTGGTGTTGCAATCTATATGGTGGTGTTTGGACAATGTTGGTGAGAGCATATGTAATGTAAGTCATAGGTAAAGATACCTTCATTTTCTTGTCTGTAAAGATAAATTTATCTCTTTAATTTAATTGATGTAAGGAAAGTGGATAAACTTATAATAACGAATTCCTTACTAGAATTTTTACTTGAGACTCAATAGTCATAGAGATAAAATTGTACATCTGTTAATATTTATGTTATTATTATATATAGATGTTATAGTGAGAAAAAAAAGACTATGTAGGTGTTGCCTTGTTCTACAATTATGTCTATTACTTTAATTATAATTTTATAAAATAAATTTTATTATAATATTGTTAATTATATAATATTGTTAATTATATTTAGCTTATATTTTAAAAGGTTTGAAGTTAAAAATTTATATATGCAAATTATAAATTTATCAATCTTATTACTAATGAATTATAACTCATAAAAAGTAAAATTAAATGATAACAAAATAATTTATATATTTTAATTGGATGGAATAGATCTTATTTAATACTTATGGAATTAAATAAAGCATAAAAAGTTGATGAAAGAAAATATAAAAAAAATGAAAATATGACACCGATTTGGTACCCTACTTCTTGACCCTATCTTTCTTGATTTTAAGGTAAATCAATTTATATTTTTAATCAAAGACAGGAGAACATATTACCCAAACTAAATAATTGAAACCGCTAATGAGCAGGAAACATATTACCCCATGTGGCCTCGCCTCATTCGATCAGCCGTTGAGAACAAATCGATTTTCAATGGAAAAGCGATTCATGCTCGAGTCATCATATCCAGGTCGGACCCAGACGTCCAGAGCAGCAACCATTTGCTCACGATGCACGCGAAACTCGATTACATTGATTATGCCCAGAAACTATTCGATGGAATGCCTGTTAGAAACCTCGTCACATGGACATCACTTGTTTCCGCTTATTCCCACACGGGGCTGTCGGAGAAAGCCTTGGATTGCTTCAGAAAAATGGTT
The DNA here is from genome assembly GCA_036937905.1 of Salvia rosmarinus. NCBI lineage: Eukaryota > Viridiplantae > Streptophyta > Magnoliopsida > Lamiales > Lamiaceae > Salvia > Salvia rosmarinus. Next base: position 4,154,734 of record CM072818.1, on the reverse strand, counting down.
CTTGAAGATGGGATTACTCCAAATGATTATACTTACGTCGCTGCTCTTTCGGCTTGTGCTCAAGTAAGGGCGTTGAGGAGTGGGAAAGAGATACATGCGAGGATATGCAGAATGGGAGAAACTGTAAATAGCTTTGTGAATAATAGTTTGGTTAACTTCTATGGGAAATGCGGGTCGTTGAAGTCAGCCAGGGTAGTGTTTGAGACCATTTCTGAGCCAAATACTGTTAGTTGTGTTTCTCTAATTTCTAGTTACACGCAGAGTGGGGAGAATGAGGAGGGACTCAGAATCTTCTTGAGGTCATTGAGGATTGGAGTGAAGATTAATGAGTTTTCATATGGGAGCATACTACACGCTTGTGCTGCACTGCAGATTTTGGATGTTGGAAGGCAAGTCCAAGCTCTGGCTGTCAAATCTGGTGTTAGAATGGATCAATTTGTTGTGACATGCTTGGTTAATTTCTACGCAAAATGCGACGAGTTGGAGCCGGCAAGTAGGGCGCTGAGAGAAGCGGAAAAGCCGAATATGACAGCTTGGCCTGCACTGATTGGAGGCTGTGTTCATCTTGGAAAAAGCAGAGGGGCTATTGATCTTTTTCAAGAGATGCTTTCGGCTGGCTTGAAACCGAATGAGCAGACATTTGCTTGTGTGCTCGGAGCCTTTAGTATGGATGAGGAAACCAAAGGTGGTATGCAGCTCCATTGTTTGATTACAAAATTGGGAGTTACGTCATTTACTTTTGTCTCCAACGCGCTACTAGATTTTTATGCGAAAATTAGTTGTTTAGATGAGTCCTTCAAAACCTTTTCTGAAATGGGTTTACATGATATTGTTAGCTGGAATGCTTTGATTTCTGGCTGCATCGACTCAGGCTGTTACTGGTAGCAATCAGAGTAATCAAGAGCATGTTGTTGGAGGGTTTGAACCTGATAGTTACACATATTTGAGTCTTTTGAGCATTTGTGGGAACCTAACTGCAGCTGAGTGGGGCAAGCAAACTCACTGCCGCATCATCAAGCCTAGATTAGATCTAACGTGGTGGTTGGGAGCACTCTAGTAGATATGTATGCCAAGTATGGGCGACTGAGCGATGCAAGAAAAGTTTCTCCCAAGAAAGAATCTTGTTTCGTGGAATGCCATGATTGGAGGCTATGCTCAACATGGATTTGGCAGAGAAGCACTTGAAATCTTTGAGGTTATGCTGAGGAATGGGGTTAAACCGAATGACATCACATACCTTGGAGTGTTGTCTTCGTGTGGACATGTTGGAGCTTTGGAGGAGGCGTTGCATCATTTTGGATCAATGACCAGGGAGTTTGGTATTGCACCAAGAGCTGATCATTTAGCCTGCATAGTCGGCCTGCTTGCCCGAAAAGGTCAAACGAAAGAGGCTTATGACTTCATAAGAAATTTTGGCAGTGCTCCTAATAAAGTAGTGTGGAGAAGTCTTCTATCCGGCTGTGTGATTAATAAGGATTTGGAGTTGGCCAGATATGCTGCTGAGAAAATTTTACGCATTGATCCAAAGGATACGTCAGCTCATGTGATGATATCAAATATCTATGCTGATTCGGATATGTGGAGTGAAGCATCTGAAATCAGAAGATTACTGGAAGAGAAAACAATGAAGAAGGAACCTGGTTATAGCTGGACTTAGTTGGAGAACAGAACAATATGTATGAAGTCTGAAGTATACTGATAGTGCATGCACGTGGGCCACTTCCTCGATCCACTTGGCTTCATCGGCCCTAGGAAAGAGCTCACCACCATATGTTCTTCATTCCATGAACAACCCCGATCCAAGGCAACAATCAAGCTTCATAGGATCTTTCTTTCCTGGTGCAGGTAGTCTGCAATATCATGAAGCTTTTCCTTCTTCTCTGTGAAATCTTGTTACTGCTAGATGTCTTGGAGCGTTTAACAATCAAGTTAAAGCTCCAATTATTTTACATAGTTACAGAAGCATTGGCTTATTTCATGACATAGATGCTACTGCATAAAAAATTCATAATCTTTTAAGTGTTTCCTTTTCATAGCATGTTATGCCTTGAACTACTGTTATACAATTTTTTAAAAACATTTGAGTAAAACGAGGTCAATGCTTTTAAAAATCTCTATTAAATAAAGAAATTTGAAGCTCAACAAATGAGTTAATAAAGTGTATCTTTATGCTTCTCTCAAATTGCTAATGCACTCTCACCTCTAAGTAGTAGTTTAAATGAAATTGAGCTAACCTCGAGGCCATGTGGTTATATATATACACTAGACCGAGAGAGAGAGAGAGAGAGAGAGAGAGAGAGAGAGAGAACTGATATGAGCAACTACTATGAACACCCATGACATGGACAGCACTCACATGAGCAATATGCTTGTATATGTGATTTACAAGCATAGTTTTAAATACAAGTTGGAATATAGTAGCTGTTAATTATAAGTCACTTGGCATTAAATCACGCAGCAAGATTCTAACTGTCATCTGCCTCTAATTTTTTGGTTTTGCTTATCTGATTCACTCAGCTCACATGTAGTAGAAAATAAACTTCTCTTATGGAAAACTAATGAACTGCATGCTAATTTCTTTGAAATAAATAGTTTTATGTCTTGTTTCCACTTTACCTTGTATTGTATATATTCTTTTAATCTACGTAGTATTCACATATACTCAGGACTTCATTTCAACTTAAGAAATAGACGCACAAATATGAAAGGATATGACAAATGTGTGTAAAGAGAAGGCAAGCCTTATAGGTTACAACATACGATCAAGCAAACACACACACATATATTCCCAAACTAGAAAGCTTTATCGCCACTAGTGTCTTCTAAACCTGATTTCTCACAGCTCTTCTTTGTCCATCCTGCGATGGTGGAGGTCGAATATCATCTTAAAAAACATCCTTAATTTTCTCGAAGTATTTTTCCCTGAAGCTTGGGCAAAATAAAGCTGCCACGAAAAGCTTCCCAAGCCCACAACATATCCGGAAGCAGCAAACACATAATCCCACTCAATCTCCCTCACTGATTCCACATTTTCTGGTCTTGGCGGCGGTAATGGGTTTGTGGAGATAATGTTGAGATGGAGACCACATAATGCTATGTTCCCTTCAAAACAATCAGTGGAAAATGTCTGAATTTGAGAGCCAACTGGAATCACTTCGACCAGCTTGTTGTGGGATACATTCATGACCTAAAGGAATGTGAGCCCTGCAATCTCCTTTGGTATCTTCCCCGATAGCTGGTTCACTTAGAGGTCCAGTGCTTCAAGCATCGTCAAGTTACTGAATGATTTCGGGATTGTTCCCTGTGAGACTATTGTGGGATAATTTGAGAAGATAAAGTGGGTTGAGCTCACCAATTGAGTCCGGGATATCTCCTTGGAAATGATTGCAAGACAAATCAATGGATGTAAGTCTGGCCAAATATTGACAAGCTTCCGCTCCACCCCTTTGATGGTTAGTGTCATCTCACCTCTGTAGTACTCCAGAAACACAATCCAGCGCCATCCTTTTGATGGTTAGTGTCACCCCTTCTCCAACGTACCCCAAGTTTCTGTAACTCAACTTTGTGACAGTATTTCTCTTCATGTGTCTCCAACCTGGAAGGCTTAAAGGATCCAGATAGCCGCCGAAGTTATTGTAAGCTTTGTCAATGATTTGAAGATTTGGCTAGCTCTTGTTACATCTCACCTCTCCATGAAATTTGTTGGCGCGCAACACAAGCACACACGCAAGCTCAACGGAAGCATGCATGGAAACTGCCATCTATCTGGTTGCCTCCAACACTGAGGACCTCTAACAATTTGCAATTTTCCAGGGAAACCGAAACTTGCCCTATTAAATTATTGTTACTGAGATCCAAAAATTGTAGGCGACAATTAGCTGTAAAGTTTGGAACATGACCAGTGATGGTATTTCTCCCCAAGTTAAGCACCGGAAGATAATCACACAGAGTGGTATATTAGCACTTTTATTGGGTGAGTTCTTTGTGGTTATGTCAGGGTCATTGTAACGATGTCTGCTCTCTGCCTTTGGTGCCATTTTTGTATAGAAATATTATCATTAGACTTCAACTGGTATGCAGAAAGCCATTTCAAAGACCTAAGATGTGGAACTACCTCGTTATATGATTATGAATAGCTAATTTGATATTAGTAAGTACTGAAAACTTGCTGAAAAGAAATCATACCGCTGTCCACCAAGGGCTCAACAGCTACTACATGCTGATATTGACATAATAGCCACCAACCTTCTCTTCAATGACCTGAAAGATAGAGAACTCCTGGATATCCCCTCCTGTGTTCTTCTTGATCAGGACACTTTTCTATTATCATATGTTTGTAGTGTGTATCTACTATCCTTACTGTAAACTAGATCCATTTAGCTATTACTCTGCTGCATATTCAACATATTAATCTAATAGATTTCATCTCACTTTCTATAAAAACTGTAGTACGTCCAAAGAGATATCAGGCTTGGAGGGTGAACTTTCATCAAAGAGAAACTTGCTGTCCACTCAGGCAACCCAGATTCATAATCTAGCCGAGGAAGTTCATATTGATTCCTCGTCTGACACTGTTCCTGATGGTTCAGTGACAACTAGTTTGTCCAAGAATGAGAACCTTCTAAGTTGGAGAAATGGTCAACAGAGTTCCCTGATGTATTGTTAGCTGAAAGAAGGATCAATGAAGCTTAAGCCAGCCTTGACGAGGGTGAGCAGGTTGTGGCTGAAGCAAAGAATAGAAGACTCTGTCTCCTGTCATGCTTTTGTCATTCAGACTTCTATAAGTGAACTGAACACAGACAAAGGTTAGCTGATCAGCTTGCTGAAGCTGCTTGCCAACCTTCCAAACGGGTTCTGAGCTCCATGCATCAATTTCTGCTCTTAAAAGCGTGGTGATGGTCCGCCTGCTCATAAGTGTACTCCTTAATGCTCATTATCAGGATATCAATACAACATGCAAAGTCTCCGCCCATCGAGCATATCTTATGGTGGAGCATATACAGTTGCACTTTCACAGCTTGCGTTCTCTGCCATTACTCAAGCAGCAAGTGATTCCATGGCTATTTTTGGTAAGGAGACAGCTTATACATCTGCACTTGTCATGTGGGCAAGAGACAGAAGCATTTTAGTCAAAAGACATGCTCTAGCTACATCCGCAGCTTCTGGGGGATTGACATCTGCTGCAGAATGTGTTCAAATAGCATTAGGCCACTGTTCGTTACTGGAAGCTCGTGGTCTTGCTCTTTGTCCTGGTCTTATAAAGCTTTTTAGACCCAGTGTTGAGCAAGCTCTGGATGCCAATTTGAAGCGAATTGAAGAGTGTACAGCTGCGTTAGCGGCTGATGATGATTGGGAGCTCACATATCCTCCTAGCTTTGTGCATTTGTCTGGAAGAACCAGTTCAGCTGTTGCTGGTAGTGCATTGGCACATCAGCACAAGCTTTCAAGTAGTGCTCATCATTTCAATTCAATGGTCCAGGTACATTTTTTATGTTCAGAAGTGTGAGCAGAATATGATGAACATCTTGTCCTGAAATCTGATTCACAGGCTTTAGTGAATACTGAATATCATTTCATATTCTTACCTTTGTCACCAGGAAACACATTACCCGCAGAAAATTATTCCTAGAAACTGGTAGTTTCTAAAACATCTGACAATCTTCATTTGTGATGAACTTTTACCATCATGGTTTATTAGCAGGCAATAATGTTAGCGTCTAAGGTGACATATCTGTGATAGACTTAAAACACATAACTTAGTTATTCAGCAAAAGTGAGATCAGGCATAAATTGGGAATAGTAGATGATGCCACCCTTAAAAAATTGTTTTCACAAAGAACACTGTAATAATTGAATATATATATATATATATATATATATATATATATATATAGAGTGGATCAAATGAGAACCACATCTTTTTGCGAACTATGCGAACCATGCATAAGACGTTAAAATGATGCACAAACGGTATAAAGTTGTGCATAACTAAAACTTTCTAAAATTATTTTGTTGTGCAAAATTTTAGAATGTTTTCGTTGTGCACAACTTTATAGATTTTATGCATTAAACTTATACGTTTGTGCATAGTTCTCAAGTTCTCAAAAAAGATGAGTTTTCACTGGATTCAACCCCTATATATATATATGTATATATATATATATGTATATTTTTTAAATTCTAGGGTTGTAGGCTTGTAGCTAAACTTTAATTCTAGCTATTAGTTAACCCAACAAGGCTTTTATTTAAGTTTTGTAATTTACTCTTAATTGCATGGTTTTATCTTCTTGTGTCAGTCCATCCATGTTCTAGGATGACTTGTTTATTCATGTCCATGGCTTATTTTTTTCTGGTTTTAAAACTCTCTTGGAAGGGTGTGTTAAAGTACTTTTGGGAACAAAATATTCTGCAAAAAATAAAAATTATAGATGGTGCAAACCTTGATCCTATTTACGGTTTTTATGGTTGGTTGTGCAGGACTTCTTTGAAGATGTAGGGCCCCTATTAAGCATGCAGTTAGGAAGTAGAACATTGGATGGCTTGTTCCAGGTGTTCAATTCTTCCTGAAAGCTTTACCTGCTTCAATGGAGGAAGAGGGTGATTTTGAGGGTTCAGGAAATAAAATTGTTCGAATAGCTGAAACTGAAGCACAACAAATAGCATTGCTTGCCAATGCACCTCACTCGCTGAGGAGCTGTTGCCACGTGCAGCAATGAAGCTCACCCATTGAGTCAGGCTAGTTACAAGGATGATGCTTGCCCATGGACTGCCCAAACCATAATCCTGAGCAAAGGGAATGGAGGAGGTGCCTCATGATTTCTGCTGATAGATTGAAAGATAGTTTCTGCCGCCAACATGCTCTAGATCTTATTTTTACTGAAGAATGTGATAGCTATCTGACTTCGAAAGCATACATAAATGGAACGAATATTTGTAATTGAGTAGTTCCCGACTCCCATATATCAGGTATACTTCCCATTTTCAAGTTGATCAGCTGGCTTTCATTAATTGTATGCTCTCTTCTATGCTTCCAGGATCTTTATGCAAAGTTGAATAGGGTGGCTAGTATAGCAGCAGATATGTTTGTAGGCCGGGAGAGATTTGCCACATTGTTGTTAATGAGGCTCACGGAGACTGTCATTTTATGGCTTTCAGAAGATCAAACATTTTGGGATGACATTGAGGAAGGACCTAGGCCATTGGGTGATCTTGGTCTCCAGCAGGTTTGGAAATTGATAGCAGCTCTGTGATTGCTTGTATTTTCCATGCGCTTGTCTGTGCACTTAGATTCTTTAATCTTGCATTTCTATCTGGATATGTGTTTCGCTTCGCAAGGCCGCTACTTGTCCAGGAACTTGCATCGCGTGATGAATGACATTATAAATAAAGCAATAGCTGCACTTTCTTGAGTAGGCATAGATCCATATAGGTAATTTTCCGTAACTGTTTTCTCACGTTCAGATTTGATTGAGCTTATTGTGCTTAGGGCAAATGTCAGTTTATGTCCCAATGTTTAGCGAATTTTTAGTTAATGTCTTAGCATAAGCATATTGTTATTTTGGTCCCTAACGTTTCATAAATTTTTAGTAATATCATGCCGATCAATTTTTAGTTAAACTAACATTTACCCTTGTCTTATCTATTTTATTTTAAACATATTAATTTAATGAATATCTGATGATGTCATGGATGGAAATAGAATGTCACTACGAAAAGCTGAACGAAATGTGGAATAAACTTGTGGAGATCTGTACAATAAATAATGGCATTTGCTGGGAGCACCCTTGCAATATCACCCTGGATTCTTGTTGGTAAATTTTCCAAATTGCTTTACGTCGTGTTTGGTTTTATTTTTTTGGCAATTTTTTATTTGGGTATATTCTCTTCCATTTTTAAAATCTATGATTTCCCGAAGAATCATACAGAATAAAATACAAATTAGAATGCTTAATATCCCTCGACACGTCATCTCTCTACAAGAGGAGACAGAGGGTCGATTGAAATAGAATTCACATAATTTATGTAGAAAAAATTAATTCTTCCAAGGAAAATATCAGACATCTAAAAAGTTAGTAACATGGGTTTATCTATGTTTTCAAGATTTGGTAATATTATAAAGCAAATTTGGAGGTTGATAGTTTGGGAGTTGCATGTTGAGTGACGAGTTTTAGCTCCCCCACCCCCAAATCCAAAAAAGAAGAAGAAGAAAACACTTTCCATCACAAATTAAAAAGAGAGGCGAGATTGTCACTGAGTTGAAGAAAGAGAGGTGTCTCCGTTTTCAAAAAGGATTAACTTGAAAGTTGTGATTTGCCAAGTTTAGAAGCTCTTCATTCCCCCCCTAGAGAAAGACATCAACCTTGAAGGGTACTTCTCCTTGCAATTCTTCTTGCTCCTCTACTATCGCTTTCATAGACTTCACTGCTGATGCGCTGCAGCCATGCAACACAATTGATTGCAGCGTTGGTATTTCACCTATTTCTGTAGGAATCTCCTTCAACTTTTGAACCCGAAAAGATGGAGGTGCTCAAGGCATGGAAAGTGTGAGCTCTCCGTCGTCCAGTATTCCAATTCCCACCCCATCCATTGACAAGTATTTGAGGCTGGGAACTGGCCTTCAACTGTTGTCCATTTGCTTGTGTTGTCCCATCCATCAACCAGTTTGAGCTTCTGAAGAAGGGAAATGAACTTATCCTTCGCCACATGTATTCAAAGCTACCACTCACCATTTTAAGAGTCAAATTCTTAAGAGAGTGAGGAAAAGTAACCTTTCCTCAAAATCACATCTTCGATCGAACTTGCAATCAAGAGATTCCAGCTTTACAGACTTCGATGTTGTGGAAACAATAATGGTCATCATAATCAATTTCGTTGATTTGGAAGCAATAAATTATTCCCAACTTCTTGATGTTGGGAATTCTTCGAATCACCTCTTCATCACACTTGAAATCCTTTACTCCGATCAGCATTTGCAGATTCTCCATGATGATATCGTTGTCGCTCGGAGGGTCTGGGAGATGGAATCCTTTTCCATAGAACTCGACATGCCTTAGTTGAGGCATCTTCCAAATTTCAACAGATGCATTAACGTCCCTTACAGGATAAACGACAATTAATGTCTGTAGACTCCAAAGGAGATTGATTGAAGAAGGAAGTTTGATGTAGCTACCTTTAACAAAAGGAACCATAAATTAACTAACTCAAGCATTTCCTTTAGGGAATACTTGTGTCTGAAATAGATATCATGTGCTCGCAGTGTCCTCAACAATCTTAAATTGGGCAACAATCGAACTTTTCACGACTTATGTAGGTACGGGCTTGTGGTGCAGACTCAACGCATCAAGAACTTTCTTCGTTGAAGTGCTTCTCGAATAACAATGCGTCGTTGGCTGTTTGAGCCTCGAGGGCTATGTTGCCCTACCACATGATAAAACATCTCCTTTGAGCTTCTCTCAAGCAGAGGTCTCTCAACAAATCATGAATTTTACAGTACTTAACTTTTCCAGTGAACCCCAACTTGTGAACTAGAATTAGATTTCTATCAATTAGTTCCTTTAAGTACTCTTCTGCAATTGTTTCCAAGCTATGGCCTCTAACTGGTTTTAGAAACCCTTCAGAAACCCATTGTCTGATTAGTCTCGACACTCGAATTACACTATCTTCATCAAACACCCCCATATATAGAAAACAAGGTTTTAGATGAACTGGCAAATGGTTGTAGCTCAATTTCAGTATCTTCAAGCAATGCTCATCATTCTCCGAATTCACTATTGAATTTAAGCTTCTCCTAATAGATTTCCAACATTCTTTTTTTTGTTCTAGTTTTTGCAAAACACCTCCCATCACAAGAATTGATAATGGGAGTCCTCTGCAACTCCGTACAATCTCCTTTCCAATTTTCTCCAATTCAAGAGGGCAACTTTTCCCCCGGAACACAATGTTGGAGAACATAATCCAGCTACTAACCTCATCCAAAAACTTCATTTCAAGGCCATAATCCTTGTCCAATTGAGAACCCAAATTCGATAGCCTAGTTGTCACCATTATCCGACTACCATTACCATTTTCAGGAAAAAAACGTTGTATTTCTTCCCATGCCTCAACACTCCACATATCATCCAACACAATTAAAAACCTTCTAGATGATAAATATTGGTGGAGTGCTAGTCCTACTTCATCTTCTCTCATTTCACTCAGCGATTCACTCCCCTCTTTATTTGCTTGAGATAGAATATCGCAAAGAATTTCTTTTGTGTTATATTGCTGAGAAATCGTAGCCCAAGCACAAATATCAAAATGATCTTTAATAGATGGATGCTCATAAATATTTCTGGCAAGAGTGGTCTTACCAATTCCGCCCATCCCAACGATTGGGATGACTTGGCGATCGACCCGTCCATAAATGAGCTTCTCCATGAGTTGAATCATGAAATCATCAGAGCCTAGCATGGTGCTGTTCAGCCTAGGGAGTGAAGATGTTGAGGAACCAGCAGATGCTGAGTATTGTTGGACTACCTCCTTCTCTGCAACGATCTCCATCACTTCTTTCTTGATCAAATCCATGTCTCCTATCACCTTCAGCAGACCTTCATACAAGTCCGTGGAAGTTATATTTTCTCCATCATTAATTCGATCCACAATATGAGTTTCGATAACATCTTCAGCCGCATAAGCTGCATCTGCAATACGCATCTCCAACGGATCTGCTTCGTCGCGGTCTGCAAAAGGGGAATTGTAGCCTTCAAGAAATTCCTGCAAGAAGGTAAGACTTTCAGTGAGAGATTCAACTTGTTGTTTGTCGAGTGATATTGGAGGGAAAGGATGATGCTCGATCAGATCTATGGTTTGCATAAGTGAAACCAAGGCTGCATAGGCCGCCGCCATGATCAATCTCAGATGAATGTAAACAGGGTTAGTTTCTGAGGATGTTGGAAAAGAATTTGATTTAGCTTCTACTTGTTGAAAGTTAAAACTAATTTTCTTGAGCACCCGATTCTCATTTAATGTTCCTGCTTTTTTTTATCTTTTGTGTCTCCCAATTTTTCTTTATGTCGTAGTCTAGACTTTTCTTTTAATTACTTTAAATTCACCTTTGTAATGCTTCCATTATCACCGTTGCTTATTTCTCTGTCATTTCTTGAAGCCTTTTTCATTTACCTTCTCCATTAAAGATACTCTACAATAGAGTTTCAGAAAAAGGCATTTAGGGCAGAACATTTTTTCATTTTTTTTGGACTAAAATGCAAAACAGACTCTCTTTATCTTCTGGGGATAGATTAGGGAGACTGAACTCTTAACTCTTAACTCTTAAACTTGAGGTCGGTTCCTCTCTCCCACAATATTTCGTTTCACTTGTAATTCCATTATTAAATTTATTACTTTAATATTATTTATTAAAATCATTATAATATAATGGACCATAATTAATATTAATTTATTGCTCAGGATTGATGCTTGAGAAAATTACATACTTAATTATGGATTAGTCAATCCCAAATATCGATCATTACTTTAAAAAACCAAGTCAAGTACCAAAATTAAATAATTAAAAATCCTAATTAGATCTAATGAGTCCTGATTAATAATTACAAGATTATACTAAAATACAAGAAATAAAAAAATTGGAGTAGAAAAATTAAAAAGATAACAAGTGGACAAGGGTGGGACACCAAATTATGAGATATATACTCCATTGGTCCCTCCATCCCTAAATAAGTTATTAATTGACGTTTGAGTCTATTTTGAATCTAAATCTTGAACATGTGAGACCATCTCAAGTAAGACTCTCCTTACAAATTAATATAGGAAGACACAAATTTGTCATTGAAATTCTTTCCTTATATGTTAACAAAGTTGTTATATCAACATCTATTAACTATATTGTATTATATATATACTAATAACTATATATAAAAATCTACTAAACCCAATGTTAGATTAATTTGCGTCATTCAGTTTTCTTGGGACTCCTATTAATCCATGTTAGAGTTTCGAAAACGTATTTAACGCAATTATTATATTAGAAGAATAGTAGTTAATATAATGTATATCGAAAATTATTATATTAGAAGAATAGTTGTCAATATAATGTATATCGAAAATCAAACTTTCATAAAAAGTAGTTTAATTAATATGTATCGCAATATAAGACTTCATTATTTTTTTTTGGGATTCAAAACTAATTGAGTTTAAATACATAAAAGGGAATGTGAATGTGCTCAATGCGGTACATAAAAAAATGATTTTCTTTGGTAAAATACTAAAATTATTATACTTAACTAACTCCAAACCAAAATCCAAATCGGAATCGAAGTTTGTTTCGATTAGATTTAGATTGATTTTCTTCCCTAATTAACACGAACTCTCAATATATATATATATATATATATATGAGTTGGTTATGGTGAGAAAGCTCCTTAATATACGAAAATAGAAATAGTAGCATATCTTTCATATTTGTGTAGCACAATCAGAATTACTATATTGCACATGTTAGTTTAGCACATATTTCATTCATTCGTAGCACATATGTTAAACATATTAGTTTAGCACATCTTTCATTAAAGCGTAGCACATGAACGGTTCTAGTGCTGCATAATAATCCGCTTAGCACACGAAATACAAAACTATAGCACACCCGAAAATTAAATCTCAACCATTAGTCCAACGAATCATACGCCCAGATTCATTCCTATTTCCTACCAAATTATCCATTCCTACCTGATCCATCTTCTATATATATATATATATATATATATATAAGGGTTGGTTATGATGAGAAAGCTCCTTAAAGTACGAAAATAGGAATAGTAGCACATCTTTCATATTTCTGTAGCACAATCAGAATTACTATATTCCACATGTTAGTTTAGCACATATTTCATCCATTCAGTAGCACATATGCTAAATATATTAGTTTAGCACATCTTTCATTCTTGAGTAGTACAAGAAGAGTTCTAGTCTTTGCACAATAATCCGTGTACACAAAACACAAAACTCAGAAAGCACACCAAAATTAAATCTCAATCAATGATATAGCAAATCAAAGACTGATTTATTCCTATTTCCTACCAAATCATCATTTCCTACCTGATCCATCTCCTATATATATATATATATATATATATATAGGGGTTGGTTATGGTGAGAAAGCTCCTTAATGTACGAAAATAAGAATAGTAGCACATCTTTCATATTTTGTAGCACAATCGAATTACTATATTGCACATGTTAGTTTAGCACATATTTCATCAATTCAGTAGCACATATGTTAAATATATTAGTTTAGCACATCTTTCATTCAACAGAAGCAAAGAAGAGTTATAGTGTTGCACAATAATCCGTATAGCACACGAAACACAAAGCTGTAGCACACCGAAAATTAAATCTCAACTATTGATATAGCAAATCAAAGGCCAAGATTCATTCCTATTTCCTACCAAATTATCAATTCCTATCTCGATCCATCTCCTATATATATATATATATATATATATATATATATATATATATATATATATACTACCAGAAGCAATGTGCGTTGCACATTTAATAAATATAACTTTATTTGGTATAAATAATTTTGCATATATGAAATGTATGAAAACCGGTGATATTACTATTATTGAATAAACTGAAATTTAAACAATTCATTGTTCATAATATATAGAAAAAATCTATTTGAAAAATATATATGAATCTAAATTAATCCTACATTTTTTGTTGTTTGATCTTGATTGTTTCATGACTTTCTTCTTATTCTTTTGGCTTGTTAAGATAATTTTGAGCAATGGTTGATCGTTATCATTTGGAATTTTAATGTAATATTTAAACTTTTTCCTTGTGAATGTTCTGTTTTTTCTTGTCTTGCACTTCCATATGTTGTAATTCTATAATCGATTTTCTTCTTGAATTGACTTTGACTCTTCAACTGATCCAATATTCATGTTTTGCATCTTTTGAGTTGTATGCACTACTATATTTAGATTTCTCCTACAATAGGTTACATACTTGAGCATGTAAAGCTAATTTTAGTATATTCTTTTTATGCTCTTACCTTTATAGTATGCCAAATATTTTCACCATAGAAAAATTAACTTGGTAAAATACATCATGTTCAAATTTATATCAAAGATTTTAGATTAGCAAGTCTAAAAAATAGATATTATAATTTACCTTACTTATTGGCAACAAATCCTCATTTACGGAGCATCATCTGACATATACTTTTGCAACTTCATCAAACATTATGACACGAGTAGTAGTCTCCTTCTATAACATTTATTATTATTATTATTATTATTATTATTATTATTATTATTATTATTATTATTATTATTATTATTATTATTATTATTATTTCAAATTGTATAATACATGGCTTTATATATATTTTATTATAATGTATTAGAAATTTTCATTACATTGGTGACGTCTCAAGAACTTCTTCATTGCATTTTCGCCTATAGTAATATCACCATTCTTGGGGTATGATTTATTGCACTTTTATAGGAGTCATGCCATCTGATGATTTATTTTAAACTTTATCAAAATTCTTGTAAACTAATAATATACATCCTGATATATAGATAAAAGATAATAATTATTATAATTAGAACTTTTTGTTATTGTGATTGTAAACATAATTATTCATATTCGTAGAGTAAATTCACAAAATAAAAAGGAACAAGTCACAAGAAATTGGTATACAGTAACTTAAAGTAACTTGCATCATTTAATTCAGTAGATATTCAAATTATTTAATATATTTTTACATATTTTAAGAAAAATAACAATATTAACGATGAAGTAAAGTATACAATTACTCGATTAGTAAAATATCTAAAAATAATATGTGGACAATTTAATGTTATGTGTTAATTTGTGATATAAAATCTTTGAAGATGTTGAAAAGTTATTTTGTTATCGATTTGATTAGTTTTCCAAATAACAAAACTTTTGATGATAAACTTATAAACTTTTATGATGGCCAATATAATGCAATATCATAATATAATAAAAAATTGAAAATCCTACAAAGCTAAACTTAATTGCAATTTTCAAAATTTCTCCTTTCCAATTTCTATGTAGCTTATGGTTTATTGATCATTGTTGGATATCTATTATTAAATCTAATAATATGATTACTAATATGTTAACCAAACAATTTTTCACATAATGAATAGAATGCCTTATTTTATCAGTAGTTGTATAATAATAATAATAATAATAATAATAATAATAATAATAATAATAATAATAATAATAATAATATAACCTAACGAGAAGTGAGACGGTTTGACCGTCCCAATTATCTTAATCATTATTTTTCTTAAAAAATGCATTTCAACAAAAATTGAATCCGATTAACATGCAAAATATGAACTTAACAAAATACAGATAGGCTAATGTTTTGTCATCTGAACTTTACAAAGTACAGACTATAATCATAAATATTAGGATTGTAATGTGAATTTTTTATTTAAATATTAAAAAATACTTAATTTTTTCCGAGTAATTCTCGAGTTTTCCAGGAATGGTGTTAATAAAATGTAGTATCTCAATCTTCGATAATCATAGTTCAAATTATAATCCTACATTAGTTTCTTGCACTTGAAAGAGCTGGCATGCACAGTTACAGATTCTCGTGAATTGGAAAGAAAGAAAAAAAGCTACGATATATACATCATCTAAAACCTTTATTATAGATTCAATAATATTATCCAAAATTGGAGCTAACACTATAGATTAATGTTATTTTATTATTCTTTATGAAACACACACACACACACACATATATATATATATACACACACACACACACATATATATATATATATATAGTTACTGATTTATCTAGGTAAAATATATATGGACTTGTAAGATTATAATATATATTGTTTGTATCTTACAACTCAAATATTATTGATAGCAAAAATGTGTAAAAATATTTTATCCATTATAATTGTAACTTGATTTATTTGAATTAGACAATGATATTGCAATCACGAAAAAATCTAGATTATTTATCAGCGTTGGGAAATAATTTGCTCAAAATTTCATTCATATAAATCATATTCGTATAAAACCTTACTTTTCGAACCAAATGAGCCCTAAGAATATTTGCAGTATCACAAAACTTGAATCGTAAAAGATCAAATACAATACAGAAAAAAAAGCATCAAATCGAATAAGTATCATCTAAAATTTAAATGATAAAATAGAAAAGGTAGTAAGAAACGAAACTAAAAATTGCTGAAAGTTGCATTAATTGTTGTTGGGGCACAACGGAGTATTGTGTATTATCTCCAATGCAGATGATTATATCAAATATGATTTTAATGTATATCTAATGAATTAATATATTTTGTAGTATATACCTAATGAATTGATATATATCATTCTAAATATATAAATATATTATTTTACAGAATTGTCCATAAAATAATATAGATAATAAGGATATAATAGGCAATCTATATTTTGTAACATTCACACTTTTTCTATTAGTATAGATAGATAGATATAGATTGATATATTATTCTAAATATATAATGTATTATTTTAGAGAATTGTCCTTAAAATAATTAATGAATCAATATATATTATTCTAAATATATAATATATTATTTTACGAATTTCCTTAAAATAATATATATAATAAGTCTATAATAGGCAATCTATATTTTTGTAACATTCACACTTTTCTATATATATATATATATATATATATATATATATATATATGTAGGATGGATCAAATAAGAACTCATATTTTTTAGAAATGAGAACTAATCTTATCGTATATTTTGCTTGATTTGATGGTTGAGATTTATACTTATTATTGGAATTATTTTTACGCTTTTTTCAAAAAGGTTAATATAGTAAAATCGTTATTGATTGTAACGAATTTTCTTAAAAATATGGGATTCTATGTTATATTTATGATACGTATTTATTTGTAGAGATTTATGTTTTTCATTTGTTTTGATTTTCTTAAAAATACAAAATATAATTTCTTGAATGTTGTACTATAAAAAATTCGGACAAAATCATAACAAATATTTATGATATCATCGAGTCAGAGATTCGTATGCCTTTGTTTTGTTTATTGTTGTGCATAGTACTTAACTATATTATTCATATTTGAAACGTATTTGCATAATTACTTTTAAATATCAGCACATATGAAACATATGTACGCCTAGTGTGCACATCATTATGGGTGAGCAAAAAATTCAAAAATCGAATATCTGAACCAAACCAAATTTAAAATTTGGTTCGGATTTTCGGATCGGATCGGATCGGATCGGATTGAAATTTTTTAAAATTTTGGATTTTCGGATCGGATTTGATTTTTTAAATCCGGAAAAATCCGAAAATTCAATTATATATAATTTATATATAAAAATAATTTTTTATTTAAATATTTTTAAATTTAATATAAATATATATAAGAATTAACAAAAATTAGTTTCGGATTTTCCGTGTTTTTCATAATTTTGGATTTTTGGATATTCGGTTCGGATCTGATTTTTTATCTCTCAAAATTCGAATTTTCGGATCGGTTCGGATTAGACAAAAATCCGAACCGAAATCCGAATGCTCACCCGTACACATTGTAACAGCCCACTTTTCCAAAGGACGGATTAGCAGGGACTATTACTCGGAACGGGAATTAAGAAACGTAACAAGGATATGGACCATTAAATTGTGAGACACATATAAGGAATACTTCTTAGAATTTTCCAAGAGATTAGGATTTTGACAAACATAATATATAAATGACTTAGTATTCTTGCGGTTGAAAACATGTGAATACACATATGACGATGTGCACTCAAGGTACTATCTTTCGGTGACAAAAGAATTCTATTGCTCAACATTGCTCCATCGCATCACCACCAACTCGCACATTTAAAACAAACATGCGGTGAGTACAAGAATGCACTCGGTGGACTCATGCCAAAACATTTTCATCTTTAAATTACATCGCCCATCAAGAACCCACGAGGTTTTATTTGAAATACTGTACTTACTAAACATTTTCTTGCATTTTCATAAATCGTCTGGCCAGACATTTTCTTTGTATGTATGATCCATATCCTTTCATTCCTCATATAACATTTCCTGAATCCTGAACGCCGTAGAAGGAGGCCTCCCTCTACGTCGCTGTGACCGGCCGTGAATTGTACTTACAGCACACAGTCAACTTGAGTGTACACGTTAATCCAGGCTATAAAGCACAGGATCCGAATTCGATTTTTCATGAATTGGGAGCGACCCAACAACTTTTCTTTCATTCATTGCTGGCGAACCAACACATTGATATGATACATACATAAAACATAATCATTTTGGGCGGTAATTTCATGAACATCATTTTCTCATCATTTCTCAAAGAGAAAGCGTCATAAATAAATACTTTTCATTTTGCATAAAGCATCATAAATAAATCATTTTATCCTTGAGGATAAGAAAAGAAAAGCCCACCTCGATGGGACAAAGCACGAGGAAATCACTATGGTACGCTTCTGGAAAGCAACGCTAATCCTTGATCGACAAAACCTACAAGAAGCACTAATCTTAATAGGTCTCGAAAAGCTAGCCTTAAGCTCAAGTAGAGTAGGATACTAGCTTATGATTCGTTAAGCCGAGTTTTCAAAATATAATTAAATTTGAAAACTAATTTATATTAGCTAAGGCACCAACAATACCCTTACTCGACTTTTCGTTTAAAAACAATTTAATTTCATAATCTTCTGTTGTTAAATACTTTTTACAAAAGTATAATGCAATTAAATTGCATACTAAAATCATATATATATATATATATATATATATATTAGGACTCTTGCTTAATATAACACATAATATAATTATCAAATTATGCACTTGACTAGCATAATTTAATTTATTTAATTATTCTAACTTAATTAATTTCATTAAAAGAAATTAATTACATTAATTAAAGAGGTCTTAATCATAAATTAAAGATAATTTAAACTTGACTTAACCTTATCTTAATCAATCAATTAATTAAACTTAATATTAATTAATTAATTAATTAATTAACTTACCATAATTAAATAATTTAAACTTATATATAAGTTTAAGTTAATTATTTAATTAATAAGACTTAATATAATTTAATTAATTAAGTCTTAAAGTTAAACCTTATTTATTTAATTAATTAAAGTCCAAAGATTTAATTAATTAAAGCAAGTCAAGTAATTAATTAAATTAAAGCTCAATCATTAATTAAATCTAAGCTCAATTATTATTTAATTAATGAAGTCCAACTATTAATTAATCCAAGCCCACATTTTATTATATTCTGGCCCAACTCATTTAATAAATAAGAACCAGCCCATTTATTTAAATAAAAGAGTCAGCCCATTTAATTTAAAATAAGGGCCCAACTCTTAAATAAATAGAATCAGTCCATTTAATTAAAACAACACAAGCCCATTAATACATCACAAAACCCTAAACCTAACACATCCATTTTCCGGCCATTGCCGTCACGTGCCAAAAATCTTGACCCATTTTCATTTTATTTTTTTTTTCTCTTCTCTCTCACTTTCGTCTCTCTCTCGTCTCTTCTCTCGTCCCTCTCTCGCTCACTCACATGCGGCAGAGGCTGCCGTCGCCGCCTCCACGTCGCCGGTCGGCGGCGACCGCCACGGCCTCCTCCCTTCTCACGGCCAAACGCACGCACGCACGCAACAACAAACACACACACACACACACGACGTCACACGACGTCGCACACACACGCACGTGCTGAGAACGCCGCTGCCGACGCCGGATCTCGACGTCCATTGCGCCGCCCAGCCACCGGCCTTCCCCCCGTCTCTGTCGACCCACGCACACACACAGCACAAACACACCACTCACGCGATGCACACACACACACACGCGAGCCACGCACGCGGCGGATCGCCGATCGCCATCGCCACCAGCGTCGCCGCTGTCAGCGCCACCGCCGGCGCCGCCGCTCGCTCTCTCTCTCTCCCTCGAAACCAAACACAACCCCACCCCCCCTTCATCTTTTATTTTCATACATAACAACATACAAATACATATATACGTATATACATATAAAATTAATAGAGGATTTAAAGTTAAACCTTTGTAGATCCTTTCTTGTTGATGCTTGGAGGAATGAGAGATTTTCTTAAAATGGGGGCTAGGGTTCAAGGATTAGGAGGAGATGAGTTTATATAGTTAGGTTTTATTATCCATGGGCTTTCATTTTGGGCCTTGTTAAACCAAAGCCCATTATATGATTTATTCTTACGGGCTCAAGTCCGATCTTAAAGATTATAAATTAAACCTTGACATATATTACTTATATAATGATTTATAAATATATGTATAAATCATATTCAATTATTATATTATATATAATAATTTTAAATCGCTTTAATGAAATAAATTCTTTTGTTGGAATTTAAAATTTCTTTCATCGGGCACGAATCATTTAAATTCTAAGTTCGAAAGTCCTTCTAATCTTATTAAGAAAGACGGATATGACATCCTCCATCCTTATAAAATTTCGTCCTCGAAATTCCATACCTTGGTAATCTAAATCGGGATACTTAGATTTCATTTTGTCCTCAAGTTCTCATGTGGCCTCCTCCATACCATGATGGTTCCACTTTACTTTAACGAGAACAATTGTTTGTTCCGCAAAACTTGAACTTTTCTATCCAAAATTTGGACAGGTATTTCTTCGTAACTTAAGTCCTGGCTAGGACTACTTCATCGTGCTTAATTACATGTTTCGGAAAACTCGTATTTTTCTTAATTGCGAGACATGAAACACATTGTGCACGTCTCAAATGCTTGGTGGCAAGGCCAACCTATAGGCTACAAGGTCTATCCTATCTAGGATCTCAAAAAGTCCTATATAGCGGGGTCGTAACTTTCATCTCTTGCCAAAACGTATAACTCCCTTTGAAGGAGAAACCTTAAGAAAAACTCGATCCCCGAAATTGAATTCTAAGCCTGATCGACGTTTGTCGGTGTAAGACTTCTGTCTGTCCTGAGCTTCTTTGATTCTTTGCTTGATGTGATCGACCTTTCCAATATTGTTGTACTCGATCTGGATCTAGTAACTTTCTTTCACTCATTTCATCCCAACAAAGTGGTGATCAATATTTTCGACCATACAAGGTCTCGTATATTCGAAATCAATTATGCTCAAGCATAATTCTAAGGGTTGAGGTATAAAGCGAGAGATTTGTTAACAAAGATGCTATCATTCCTTATATGTCCATTGAAAAGAGTCTCGTGCATCACCAACTTTAAACATGTCCAACCTACTAACGAGGTCTTAAGGACAATCAACTATCTTGAAGATAAGTTGTAATCTCTCTTTATAAAATATTAATATGAGATTATTTCCAATAATATCATATATATTCCTTTACTTCTACTCTTGCACTCAATGCTAAAGAGTATTTCGTTCATAACTTTATTATCATAACACTCACATGGGGTATAACTTCTTGTCATCGATTCGCAAAACCTCTCGGGTCGTCGTACTTACGTGTATCATAGGGAAAGAATATATCTCGCCTCATCGAGAACTTCTCTATATAATAACTTGATGTCTATCACTTACAAATTCGAAAACTTAGGTGACAAGGTAGGTCAACCTACATCGTACTTATTAGTTCCGAGGATTGAAGAAAACTTATCAAAACAACTTACAAGTGTAAGGGTTCGAAATTCGAGTCGATTGTACTTTTGAGAGTTTGAACCAATATGTTCCTTGAATTGAATAATTGGAATATAGGATCCGAAGATCGAATGATGACTCCGAGATGTCTTTGGTCATATGGGTGGCTGACCGTCACAAATACTTCTCACCACATGAAGGCTTGGTTTCAAAATGACTCTTTTATGAAATTTTCGTTTGTTAACTTCTTTCACGAAAAGTGAAAACTCAGTGATTTTCGGTTGAAACTAGATCATAGAGTTAAACTCAATGACGAAACTTGGGCAATAAATAAAATTTGAAAACTCATATTCAGATCATTCTGCTCGAAAAAGTACTTTAAACTTCTTATTATCTGTGAAAATTTCACACCTGACTCCATAAAGGTGGTGTCTCCAGATCCTCAAAGCATGTACGACTGCAACTAACTCTAAGTCATGAGTCGGATAATTCAACTCATGGGGCTTCAATTGACGAGATGCGTATGCTATCACCTTCCGGTTTTGCATTAGTACACAACACAGTGCCAACTTTGATGCATCCGTGTAAATAACGAATCCTTCATTCTCATCTGGGATTGCTAACACTAGAGCAGTGGTTAGCTTTGTCTTAAGTTCTTGAAAACTCTTTTCACAGTCTTCGGTCCAAATATACTTGGTCCCTTTTTCTTAGAAGCTGTGTCATTGGCCTAGCCAATTTTGAGAATCCTTCAATGAAACGTCGTAGTATCCCCGCCAAACCGAGAAAACTTCTGATCTCACTGGCGTTTGATGGTGTCCTCCATCCTTTGACGGCTTCCACTTTAGCAGGATCCACTTTGATTCCCTCAGCTGACACGATATGTCCGAGAAACATCACTTCCCTTAACCAAAATTCACACTTACTGAATTTGGCATATAAGTTCTCGTTTCGTAAAATCTTGAGTACAACACGCAAGTGCTCTTCGTGTTGTTCCTCGGTCTTAGAGTAGATGAGAATATCATCGATACACACTAAGACAAAACTATCAAGATATTGATGGAATACTCTATTCATCAGATCCATAAAAACAGCTGGGCATTTGTCAACCCAAACGGCATCACTGTGAACTCGTAATGTTCGTAACGTGTTCTAAACGTTGTCTTAGGAATATCATCCCTTCTCATTTTGAGCTGATGGTATCCAGACCTTAGGTCTATCTTGGAAAATACTCCAACTCCTTTCAATTGGTCTAACAAGTCGTCTATCCTGGGGAGAGGATATCTATTCTTAATAGTGAGCTTGTTCAATCTCTGTAATCGATACACATCCTTAATGTTCCGTCTTTCTTCTTGACGAATAGGACTGGTGCTCCCCATGGCGATACACTAGGTTGTATGAAACCTAGGTCCAACAGCTCCTGCAACTGAATCTTTAGTTCTTGTAATTCGGGTGGGGCCATCCTATACGGTGCTTTTGACACTGGAGCTGCTCCGGGTTCTAAGTCGATTGTGAACTCTAATTGCCGATCTGGTGGCATACCCGACAATTCTTCTGGAAAAACATCTTCGTACTCTCGAACCACTGGAACTTCTCCAATTGTTTTCTCCACCTCTGGTTTTCTTGTCAAGCTGACTAGAAATGCATAACAACCTCCTTTCTTCATAATCTTGGTGGCTTTCATGGCAGATATCTCCGATACTCCTTTTCCCATTCTTATCCCATGGAAATTTGTCCCCTCATTTCCAAGGATCTGGAATGAGATCTTTCTCTCGTTACACAAAATTGTGGCATTGACTTTGGTGAGCCAATCCATTCCTAAGATGATGTCAAATTCTATCATAGAGATGACATGTAAGTCTGCCCTAAATTCTTCAGCACCTATGTTCAATTCTAAGTTCGAGACGATATATTCAGCAGACATTCTTTCTCCACCTGGTGTGCTAATCACTAAAGCTTCACTAGATGGTTCAGAAGTTAAGTCTAATGCCTTACAAGAAGCATGTGAGTTCTCTGCTTCAGATTCCATAACTCGTTCTGTTTCTTCTGACGGTAACATTCTGGTATGTATTTCTCATACAATTCAATCATGAATTCTTCCCATGTGAGGTTCTCGAGTTCTTCCTCAGTCATGGTGCGTTTCACTGACTCCCACCAGAAGTCAGCTTCTTTCACCAACTGGTAGGTGACGCACTTCACTTTTTTTTTTTTGTCTTCAAATCGAATATAGTTAAAAATTCGTTCCACAGCTCGTATCCATTTCTCAGCATCCATTGGATCACCCGGTCCATTGAACAACGGAGTTTTCTCTTTGCGGAACCTTCCTTCATTCATGCGGTCCGGTGTAACTCGTGAGTTATGTTCTTGATGGACAAAACCTCTTCCTTGTTCACGACCACGTCATCGTCATCGTCCTCGTCCTCGGCCCCTAACATTCTATCGGTACGTCTTTCATTCTTGGTAAGTTAACACCTACATGAGAACTAATCATAATCATAATGGTGTAACTCAAGTGAATCCTCAATCTTTTCCATGTTGCTTCTATGTTCAAGCGCTACTATGTGAAACAGTGAACTAGTTCTTTCTAAGTTGTTATAGCGAGGCTATCACGACTTACGTTTCAAAACAGTCCTTGGGTACACACAATTTGTGATAGAACCCATACCTTATTCCGATCATTTTAGGATATGAATCCAGAAATATCGTCATCAATCATTTTCGTTTTTGTGGAAGCTATTATCATGTAGGTTCCAACAGTCTTATACATGATCGAAAAGATTTGAAAATCTAATTCGAAAATCAATTTCTTTTGTGTCGTTAAGGGTTCGGGTTGTCCCTAACACGACAATGAACTTAGATAACAGTCTCATGCATGATCGAAAAGATTTGAAAATCTAATTCGACAATCGATTTCATTTGTCGTTAAGGGTTCGGGTTGTCCCTAACACGACAATGAACTTAGCTTATCTGAGTACAATGACTCACAATGATATTGTGAAAACAATTAAACAATTCACAAAACAACATATGAAAATAACTTGATAATTCACATGACAACTTTCATCATTAATAACAATAAATCTTTATTGAATTCCATGAATTCAAACATTTCATTTATTGACACATATTCGTCAATACTTTCTCGTATGACATTATCATACATTATCATACGTTGGTAGCGAACCAACAACTTCCTGATCATGACAACATCCTCTTGATAAACATCATTAAACCATGATATGTTGGTAGCGAACCAACAACTTTCTTATTATTTCATCACTCTGTACTTCATGACATGAAATTTTATTTGCAACATTTGCAATAACTTTCACTTTCAATAAATCCTCATAACTTTCAATTCACTTTAAAAATTATTTCAAAAATTTGAGAAAGAATCATTTACTTAGCACAAATCAAATCCTGTAAGTTTTCCTTAAATATGCAGTCTCATACCTGCATATTGTGGGAATCCTTTGAGCTTTCCTTAAATATGCAGTCCCATACCTGCATATTGTGGGAATCTCTTTTTTTTAAATCATTTTCAGCATTTTTCATTTTCAACTTTTCATTTCAAAACTTTTGAAGAGAAATCATTTACCTCATTCGGTTGAGCTTGATGTGATGGAGTGTTGAGCGATGTCGATTTATTTCCAAAGTCTAGTGATTCTAACTAGACTTGACTTGAAAAAGTTTCGGGATTCAAGGAGCGAATCGCTCGATATCACTTTGTAATAGCCCACTTTTCCAAAGGACGGATTAGCAGGGACTATTACTCGGAACGGGAATTAAGAAACGTAACAAGGACATGGAACATTAAATTGTGAGACACATATAAGGAATACTTCTTAGAATTTTCCAAGAGATTGGGATTTTGACAAACATAATATATAAATGACTTAGTATTCTTGCAGCGGAAAACATGTGAATACACATATGACGATGTGCACTCAAGGTACTATCTTTTAGTGACAAAAGAATTCTATTGCTCAACATTGCTCCATCGCATCACCAGCTCAACCTGCACATTTAAAAACAAACATGCAGGGCTGAGTACAAGAATGCACTCAGTGGACTCATGCCAAAAACATTTTCATCTTTAAATTACATCGCCCATCAAGAACCCACGAGGTTTTATTTGAAATACTGTGCTTACTAAACATTTTCTTGCATTTTCATAAATCGTCGGCGGACATTTTCTTTGTATGTATGATCCATATCCTTTCATTCCTCATATAACATTTCCTGAATCTTGAACGCCGTAGAAGGAGGCCTCCCTCTACGTCGCTGTGACCGGCCGTGAATTGTACTTACAAAGACACAACAACTTGAGTGTACACGTTAATCCGTGCTATAAAGCACATGATCCGAATTCGATTTTTCATGAATTGGGGCGACCCAACAACTTTTCTTTCATTCATTGTTTGGCGAACCAACACATTGATATGATACATACATAAAACATAATCATTTTGGGCGGGTAATTTCATGAACATCATTTTCTCATCATTTCTCAAAGAGAAAGCATCATAAATAAATACTTTTCATTTTGCATAAAGCATCATAAATAAATCATTTTATCCTTGAGGATAAGAAAAGAAAAGCCCACCTCGATAGGACAAAGCTCGAGGAAATCACTATGGTACGCTTCTCGGGAAAGCAACGCTAATCCCTTGATCGACAAAACCTACAAGAATCACTAATCTTAATAGGTCTCGAAAAGCTAGCCTTAAGCTCAAGTAGAGTAGGATACTAGCTTATGATTCGTTAAGCCGAGTTTTCAAAATATAATTAAATTTGAAAACTAATTTATATCGGCTAAGGCACCAACAATACCCTTACTCGACTTTTCGTTTAAAAACAATTTAATTTCATAATCTTCATTGTTAAATACTTTTTACAAAAGTATAATGCAATTAAATTGCATACTAAAATCATATATATATATATATATATATATATATATATATATATATATATATATATATATATATATATATATAAGGACTCTTGCTTAATATAACACATAATATAATTATCAAATTATGCACTTGACTAGCATAGTTTAATTTATTTAATTATTCTAACTTAATTAATTTCATTAAAAGAAATTAATTACATTAATTAAAGAGGTCTTAATCATAAATTAAAGATAATTTAAACTTGACTTAACCTTATCTTAATCAATCAATTAATTAAACTTAATATTAATTAATTAATTAATTAATTAACTTACCATAATTAAATAATTTAAACTTATATATAAGTTTAAGTTAATTATTTAATTAATAAGACTTAATATAATTTAATTAATTAAGTCTTAAAGTTAAACCTTATTTATTTAATTAATTAAAGTCCAAAGATTTAATTAATTAAAGCAAGTCAAGTAATTAATTAAATTAAAGCTCAATCATTAATTAAATCTAAGCTCAATTATTATTTAATTAATGAAGTCCAACTATTAATTAATCCAAGCCCACATTTTATTATATTACGCCCAACTCATTTAATAAATAAGAACCACCCATTTATTTAAATAAAGAGTCACCCATTTAATTTAAAATAAGGGCTCAACTCTTAAATAAATAGAATCAGTCCATTTAATTAAAACAACACAAGCCCAAATGAATACATCACAAAACCCTAAACCTAACACATCCCATTTTCCGTCCGTCACGTACATGACAAAAATTCCGACCCATTTTCATTTTTATTTTTTTTTTTCTCTCTCTCTCTTTCGTCTCTCTCTCTCGTCTCTTCTCTCGTCCTCTCTCGCCACCACATGCGGCAGAGGTCGCCGCCGCCGCCACGTCGCCGGGTCGGCGACCGCCACGGCCTCCTCCCTTCTCACGCCAAACGCACGCACGCACGCAACAACAAACACACACACACACACACGACGGCACATGCCGTCGCACACACGACGTCACACGACGTCGCACACACACGCACGTGCTGAGAACGCCGCTGCCGACGCCGGATCTCGACGTCCATTGCGCCGCCACCACCGCCTCCCTCCGCCTCTGCCGACCCACGCACACACAAAGACAAACACGCACACCACTCACGCGATGCACACACACACACGAGCCACGCGCGGCGGATCGGGCCGCCGACCGCCATCTGCCACTGCTGCGCTGCTGTCAGCCACCGCCGCCGCCGCCTCCGTCTCTGCTCTCTCTCCCTCTCAAACCAAACACAACCCCACCCCCCATTCATCTTTTATTTTCATACATAACAACATACAAATACATATATACGTATATACATATAAAATTAATAGAGGATTTAAAGTTAAACCTTTGTAGATCCTTTCTTGTTGATGCTTGGAGGAATGAGAGATTTTCTTAAAATGGGGGCTAGGGTTCAAGGATTAGGAGGAGATGAGTTTATATAGTTAGGGTTTTATTATCCATGGGCTTTCATTTTGGGCCTTGTTAAACCAAAGCCCATTATATGATTTATTCTTACGGGCTCAAGTCCGATCTTAAAGATTATAGATTAAACCTTGACATATATTACTTATATAATGATTTATAAATATATGTATAAATCATATTCAATTATTATATTATATATAATAATTTTCGTAATCGCTTTAATGAAATAAATTCTTTTGTTGGAATTTAAAAATTTCTTTCATCGGGCACGAATCATTTAAATTCTAAGTTCGAAAGTCCTTCTAATCTTATTAAGAAAGACGGGATATGACACACATCATTGGGTTATATCTAATATTCGTACATTTTATAAATTTGACTTTTAGTTAATGTTTTGTTTCACATAACTACTTACAACCTTATGCACAACAATTAGAATTATATGAGCAATTACTAACTAGTTATACATATTAGTCGAATTACGAAAATAATCATAGTTGTATATATCATTTTTTCGACCCACCTAATTGCGAGATTTCGGTATGGAGTTCTTATTTGTGATCTTTATTTTAAGATAAAAAAATATATTTTTACGTTAATTATTATTCAATGTAGTTTTGCTTTTTTACGTTAATTATTATTCAAATATAGATTCTAAATTTTATAAGTTTGATTCTTAGTTATTGTTTTGTTTCAGCATTACTATTTATAATCTTATGCACAACCATTATAATCATATGCACAACTACTATTTTCATGAGAGATAAGGTGAATTGCACAAAGGGAAAAATCAGATTTGAACGAAAAATTAGGTTTGTAAATATTTAAATTTACCTTAATACCCCTAACACGTTTAAAATTATAAAAATAGTATAAAATAATCAAACTTATTTTTAAGCATGAATTAAATATTATTCATTACATTAGATGAAATCTAGGGTTAGGATAAATTCGTATTTCTTATCTTAAAGGGAGTTCTCTTCACACACACACACACACACACACACACACATATATATATATATATATATAGGAGATAGATCAGGTAGGAAATTATAATTTGGTAGAAAATGAGAATGAATCTTGATTTTTAATTCGTTGGATCAATGGTTGAGATTTAAATGTTTTGGTTGTGCTACAGTTTTGTATTTTGTGTGCTACGCGGATTACTGTACAGCAATAGAACTCTTCTTGTGCTACGCTGCAATGAAAGATGTGTTAAACTAATATATTTAGCATACGTGCTACGAAGAGATGAAATATGTGCTAAACTAATATGTGCAACATAGTAATTCTGATTGTGCTACACAAATATGAAAGATATGCTAGACTTACATATCTATTCCTATTTCCTACACTTATTTCTATTCTCACATGAACCACCCCTATTATAAAAAAAAAAGTAAAACCAGAAAAGTCTCTTGAACGACACCCCAATTCACATTACCCTTCGACATGGCCTACTATACCAGCGGCGATGACAAGTCGGAGAGCGTCGCCGAGTATTCCAGCGGCAGCGATGACGCCGTGGCCGCCGCCGAGGAGCCTTGCACCATCACCAAGAAACACTAAACAATCCTCAAAGAGGAAAAAATGAAACAGCTCCAACAAAAAGATATCTCAGAAGTCTCCAACCTCCTCACCGTCACAAGAAGAATCGCATGCACCCTCCTGCTCCGTCACAAATGGAGCGTCAACTCCGTTCTCGACCAATGGTTCGCCGATGAAAACAAAGTCCGCACATCCGTCGGCATAATATCCTCAAACGAAAAGTGACTTAAACTCGTAAACGATCACTACTGCATGGAAATCGTCGACTTCAGCCGCACGCTCTCCGCCATCTGCGGCCATCCCTTCGCTCTGATTGCTAGGCCGGCTACATCGCCATTGCCATCAGTGACGGCGCTGGCTAGGGACAAGCGCCTGCTGGAGACGAAGCTGCAGTTCGTGTTGGAGGCGTGGGACCAGATCATCGAGTGCCGGCGCGTGGTCAAGTGGAGCTACCCGTACAGCTACTACGTGAGGGCAGAGGAGAAGAAGAAGGAGATTTTCGAGTTCCTGCAGGGGAGGCGGAGCAGTCGCTAGAGAGGCTCCACCACTGTGCGGAGAAGGAGGTGGCGGAGTTTGTCGGGCCGGATGCCCGGCCGTGGGAGGGGTTTGATGATTTTAGGGTGAAGCTCATTAATCTAACTCGGGTCACTAAGAAGTATTTCGAGAATTTGGTTGGGGCTTTGGAGAATGATCTCTCGGAAGTTGGGGGTGCATAGGCCCTAGCTTTCTGTGGATCGATATTTTACCATGGGTACTATTTAATAAAAATGGAGATCTAGGAGTCGCTTATATCTAACTTCAAACTTTTTTCATTGTTACATGTGTTGCTATTATGGAAATGTGTTACTTTTGTGAACGATTTGACTGTCGCATTTTACACCATTTTGAGAATCATGAGATGAGGAAGTATGTTGAAGCTGAGGGTGCTTTGGATGATTTTCTCTAATTAGTGTGACACTTTAGCTAGGTAGGAATTTCTTTGAGAATTTAGCTTTTATTTGAGTTGTCTTTATACACTTGTTTTTTTTAATTTCAAGGTGTTGTTCGATTGGTGTGACAATTAGAATGAGGTAGTCGGATTTGTGTGTTGGAGTCGTGTTGGCAACAATTGCGATGGTAGTTAGTTTTATGGTTGGATTTCAATTGGCAACACCTTATATGCTGACACGGTACATAGGCAAGCTCTATAAACTTTTCTCTTTGTATTTACATCTTTAACATATCTATGTGCAAATACAATGCATATTTGTACAAAAGAAAGTGATGTGTTAAGTGTTTTTGGTACTAATTCAAGGGCATATTTGTAATCGATCGATTTCGGTCAAGATCAAACCGGTACAAAGTAATAGTTCAAGGGCATATTTGCAATTCATCGGTTTTGATCAAAATTGAACTATAAAACCAATGCATCATTTTTTTTTTTTTTGAAAGTTAGACCAAACTAAACCGAAACTGAATGCTTTTGATTCGATCCGTTTCGGTCAAACCGACAACTCATGAAGTTTCTCTTTCATAACAACCATTGACTTCATTGTTCGTGAACCCCATGCACCAATACGTTTGCTGATTTGAGTATGTAACAACAGATAAGTAATTTTACAATTATATTTAACGTGAAACAAGATTTCATATATAATTTATATTTGAAAGTTGAGTTTAAATATGTAGGAGATAAAAAAAATTGAGATAAATACGTAAGAGATAATATGAGTGTGCTTGCTTAAATGGTACGAAGAACATTTATTTTTTATTTTGAACACTAGTATTATTATCTTTTAGTTTCAAGTGCTATTCTAATTAATTAGGTCAGAAGATAAACTCCGAAGCAAATATTAAATTAACCATTTTGCTTAAGTAAAGATTAACTCTAACCACAAAAATCCTTCTGTTCTATTTCACCAATTCCATGAATTTCGACGGCGACGAGGCCAGCGACAAGGCGTTAGAGGACGTTGCCGAGTACACTGACATCGACAGCGGCAACAATGATGCCTCGGGGGATGTTGCCGAGTATTCCGAGTAACATAAGGGGCAGATCTACTCGTGGCCTGCCCCAGCCCAATGCAAGTCTTTTTTTTTCTTGTACCTATGTATTATCTTATGCTTAATCTAAAATTAGTCCAACCCAAAATAATTAAAAAGGTTAAAATAGAACTGTTGAGAAGAGAATTTGTTCATAAAATTTAATACGCCAAAATCTTTATTTTTCAGCTCATCCTATTATCAAATTTTGTTTATTTTTCAGCTCTCCCTATTATCAAATTTTGAATCCACATTGCTTTCCAATAGTTACAATTACAACACCAAATTATTTTTTTAGTAATGCTTAGGCTGTTTAAATTTTTTGACTAATTTATTTAGGATTATTATTTTATTATGGCTTAAGATGTATCATGACCTCAAGTTCTCGCAAGTGAAAATTGTATAGAGCTTCGACTGTCCGGCAATTAACCCTTTCACAAAATTCAATTTTCTTGTCATGTCTCCCTTATTTACTTAATTAAGGGCAATAACTTAATTAACATAAATAATTATTTACTTTTAATTACAATTCAAAATATATTTAATCTTTTATGGGGACATCCTTAGTTTGTACCATAGGTGTGCACACGATATCAACCTATGGGATTTGAATCCATAACCTCTCATTAAAATTCTCTGTACTACAAGAATTTTGCTTAGCCTATTGTGTGAGGATAATATTATAATCTAATGTTCTCATAGTTCTTTTATGGGGGTGAAGTGGAGAAATATTCTTATAGTTAATATGATTGAAACATAGCCCCAAAATTATTGGTAACCAAACAATAGTGACAAGGTTATTTCAGTAACTAACGAAGCTTCCAATGAATGTCATATATTTCAAAGTAAATGAAACATGAGATATGTCTTTAATCTCATCAAACATAGTAAATGAGTAATTGATAATATAAAATTAATCCAAATTCCGCATCTCATCCTACATTTCATATAATATTGGAAATGTATACACCAATCATCTGCTACAATGGGAGTAACACAAATATGTAGAAAACATACTAGGAGTGACAAGACTGTGATAGTGACAATGTATCTTGCTTTTAACAGGAAAAAATTTACATAATTTCTGTGTTCACTCTGAATACATAATTTTTCAGCTTCCTACATATATATGCTAAATAATGGAAACTAGAAATACTATGCAACTAAATAATCACTCTTGCTTTGAAAGAATAAACTGTAAGCATTTGCAGAAGCAAGCAGCAACAATCACTCGTGCCATTGTTCCATCGTTACAAGATTACTAACGATAGACCACAAGTTTCCCAAAGAGAAGAACCGAAAGTCCATGTGAGCAGGCTGTAAGTTTCCGATTAGATAACCTCCTGTGTGAGGCATCCATTCTACTAGCCACGGAGGAATTTGATCAGGGTAGATATTAAATTTATTAACAGCATCATACGAGTATTCCTCAGTCTTGTATCGGTATATCTCATTAAGTTTCTTCATATCGATCCAATAATATTCTCTGATATGAAACGACAATGCAACAAGACGATTGTTTAATGCTCGGATGAGGTCGGCTGGATGGATCCAATAATATTCCTCAGTCTTGTATCGGGATGTCTCAGCACGTACCCGAGTCGACTGGAGCAACACGCCCGATTGCTGCTTCCCCGAAGTCTGGATCCAGTATCTCTTCCATTGCAGTGTCGTCCCCCTCCAGAGGCACTGTCCGCACCTTAAAACTAGCAGGCATCAACCCTTGACCAGGGCTGTGGCAGTCCATGGTTTTCTCCCAGCTCTGCAATTATATAAAAATTTGGAAGATCAAAGATTTTTCTTCATATATTCTAACTACAGAAAGAAAGGATGAAGGGGCAGGAGAGAGTGCACAGTGAATATCTGATATGAACTTAAATGAATAACTAAAGAAGTTTCTAATTTCTGTCAACCCTTTTTACCGGGAAAGATCAAGAAGATTATCCATTTCATTAGTAGGACTTCGGTAACAGCAACAAAGGATATGTAGATCGAACCCAAAGTGTTAATCCACAATACCTAAAACATTGACAGGTCACAAGATAAAGTAAAATAAGAAGAATGAGTTCACCTGCAGCTGAAGAGTGTGAAGAATAAAATTACGAACGATATCATACTCTCCCTTCAGCAGGAAAGCAAGGCCAGAAGGTATGAAATCACGGATAAAAGCATGGTCATAGTTGAGAATATTGGTTAACTCAGAGGGGTCCTTTGCAGCAATTGTACCTACAGGGCTATTGCAATAGTACACAATCGATTTGAAAGAGTTACACCCGGCGCACCAATTAGATTGGTCGTTTTTACTCTTTTATTTAAATTGTAAATTTAATCTTATTGGAAATTATATTAATAAAGGCATTTATTTATCTAAAGTATTTGTTATTTAATAAATTATGTACTTTAGATAAAGTCCTTAGACCATGAAAAGTTATAAGATATGATCACGCATATGATGGTGATTATAAAATATATCTTTGAAGCTTTGGTCTTAAATTAGTTCCGAGTGAAATAACTATTCAAGATAGGACATTGAATTGTTAATGTAACTCGCACATATGATATATGCTCATAAGATGAGAATATTGTGTTTCATCAATATTAACGTAGTTGACGTAAGTGTATATATGTGGGTGCTTGTTAGAGAACAAGTACACTGAACTGGCCCGCTATAAATTCTTATATATGGAATTTATCGAAATAAGAATTACTAAATTATGATAGTACATGATTAGTCCTTTGACTTGAGACACCATAGTAATCTTGTATAAGTTCTATTTCATTTTGATATATTCTCTGATTGCAAGACAATCATCAAAGAGTTTATATTGGATGTAATATGAATGAATATGGAGATTAATGTGTGGTCAACAAAGAATCTATTACTTGTTTGAGACAAGAGAATTTCCTACAGTTTTCATTATTCATAACTCGAAGACCTTGGCCAAGGCATGATGAATATTGATTCATAAGGAGTTATTGATATTTAATGAAAATGTAACTATTGGGATTATTTATGAGTTTTCGATTTAATTCCATACTCAATATCCAATTGGGAAATTAGATAATAGAAGGACCGTACGTGTATGCTGATTCATAATCAAAATAGGTTTACTCGCTATTTCACCTAGTGCTAGGTGACCATGCTACTTGCTAGATGTTCCCATGGTTTATAGGTTCTTGAAATTAAAGAGTTATTTTCAAGTAAATTAATTTATTGGATGAATTAATTGAATAAATGTTATTTATTTAAGTTGTAATTTGTTACAAGTCTATTACTAGTGCTAGTTGTGAACCTAAGAGGGTCACACACAAAAAGCTAGAACGTGTCAATTGAATTGATTCAATAGTTGAATCCGATTAATTAATGGTGATTAATTAATGGAGACTTGTTCTAATTTAATATGTTAAATTAGATATTTAATTAAATGTATTTAGTTGAATATAATTGGATTAACAAGTCTAATTCTATATTAAATTAATTAGATTAATTTAAATAGATACAAAATTAATTTGATTAATTTTGAATCTAGAAAATCGATTATATATATATAGATATATATATATATATATATATATATATATATATATATATATATATATATATAATCATATCCGGATAAAAGTAATCCGGATACAGTCCGGATAGAAGAAAAAGAATTAAGAGACGTTGCTGCATAAAGGAAATTCATTAGGAGTTAATTCCTTATTTAATAAGATAAGCAATGGGAACGTTTTTTTTAAAATAAGAAACGTTACTGCATAAAGGAATTGATTAAGGAATTAACTCCTTCTTTAATAAGATAGCAATTGTTATAATGATCTTTCTTATCATTTAAGCATGGACGTGTTTTCATAGAGAGGGATGTTCACGGCTTTTCAATTCTTTTTAAGGGGCAACGTTCTTTTTCTCTTTTGGCTTTTAATCTGGAAGTCTGAATTTTTCAATAGAGAGGGTGTTCAATTTTACTAGCGAAAAATTGTGCATTTGATTCGTTCTAGAGAGTGTGGACTTGATAGAGGGGAGACGTTTGGATCCCTGCGAGTTTGGAGGACGAGCAATCGATTGCTTCTCATCCCTTCATCAATCGGAGTGCGAAAAAGGTATCCTATGATTCGATCGTTCAATACCTTACATCATGTTAACGTGAAGTCGTCAAAATCGTTGGAATGAAATAATCGTTGTTTCATTTATTCGCTCAAAATTTTAATTTCATGCTGCTTTCGACCGATCCTAACAAAGGGTATCGAGCCGGGTTCACGTTAACATTATGTTTATCGTTATGTGTTGGCATGGATAAATTGTTAATTATGCTAGAATTTATTTTGTTATTGATAGCATGAACAAAACCGAAAATCGCATGAGTGTTTATGAATATTGTCTTGCCGTATTTCATCAAACATTTTGTGGCGTCAAGTAAATGGACGTGTTGTGGTAGGAGACAGCCATGGTCGATCGAGGTGTGTGACGCCGAGGCCACCATGGGTGTTTAGGACTACCTCAATGTGTTCCATTCACCGAGTCGCCACGTGGATTGAGATTTATCTCAAGTTTTGTCTAAATGAGTGTTAGTAAATGTGATATCGCTTTTATGACGAATGTCGTCATATAAATCGATATCTTCGCTTTTAAATTTGATTTTGGCATTTTAGAATTAATTGTTAATTCTAAATGTGTGATAAAATTGTTTTATCCAAAATTAAATTTTATGCTTTTAATAATGAAATAAATTATTAATTCCACTTGGTAAATTTATTATGTTTTTATTCATGTGATGAATGTTAGCATGATTTATTTAGGGATGATCATGGGCCAATACCGATGTGATGGTTTATTATTTTATATGCTTTGGGTTTTTTAAAATGGGAACTGCGAGCCTCTTATTTCATTCAATGTAATCGTTTTCATTTATGCAATGAGTGTAGAATAGAAAGTGAGGTTTTCTATTTTCATTGTAATTTTTTTTATTGGAGGACGTTCGTCGCGAAGAAAATAAGAGGCGCTTAAAGACCCATATATGTATGGGGTTACATATGATGTAATAGATATGTCTTTCATTTTAAAATCCTTAGATTGACCTTGACCCGTTTTTGGCTCAAAACGGGTCGCATAGGAACGGCCATGATCATCCCATCGCTTTATGTATAGGATGCATGTTAGTATTTATTTAATGCTTATTTGCACAAATCATGTGATGATGTTTGCATTAATTAAACTCACCTAGATAATAGTTTTCGATGAGGTCTTGAAAATAAAACCCTAAGTTTTGAAACTTTTATAAAGAATTTTGAAATTGATTTCAAGTTAAATTGGACAAGTTGAATTGGATTCATCGCTCCAAGTCTACCATCAAAAGTAAAGACATGAGATGCTACCACACTATATCACTTATCACGAGTCGTGGAGTGATTTAGTGATGGAAAGTTGTGATCTTCACTAAGTATAGAGATACTCATGGAATAGATTTATCAATGTGTTGTCCATGAGTCGTGGAATATATTGGTGCTCTATTTACATGAATGTTTGATGGGTATAACTTGACACTTAGTACTATATGGGCTCATAAAATTGAGGTATATAGGAAGAGTGAGACAAAATAAAATTAAGGGTTATATAGAGATATAATCATCAAAGAGTTGACTCACCGATAAAATATTTCATGTCTTCATAATATTGAGTTATGGAATATTTTTATTGGACCTTATTTCCTACTAGGAAATTCGATTTCCCGAATTCCATTTGGGGTTATGGAATTTGAATTAAATAGTGGGAGACAATTAATTATTAAAGACCTTATATTAATTGAATATATTTTCCATAGTCCGCTAATTTTCGCATCTTATTTGTAGATTGTCCGCAAAATATTGAAAATCCATTATCATCAATTCTTGACCAAAACAAACTTCTCGGTACAAACTATATTGATTGGGTTCGAATTTAAGAATTGTTCTAAATTCAAAAGAGGGCTTATGTCTTGGATGCCCCAATGCCTGAAAAACCTGCTGATGACGCTGCAAATGATGTACTTACGAAGTACCAAAGTCATGTTGATGACGATTTGCAGGTTCGTTGCTATATGCTAGCATCGATGTCAAATGAACTTCAAAGACAAAATGAAGGTGTTCGCTTATGAGATCCTTATCCATTTACAAAGGTTGTACGGAGAAAGTATTAGACAACAAAGATATACGATATCTAAGGAGCTTTTCCAGTGTCGTGTGACAGAGGGCTCTTCAGTCCAAACTCATAGGCTGAAGATGATAGCTCTTATGGAAAGGTTGGGATCTCTAGGAGTCGAGATTGAAGCTGAATTGCAAACTGACCTCATGTTGCAATCTTTGCCACCATCATTTGACACTTTTGTCGTCAACTTCACTATGCATAGCATGACAACTAGTCTTCTCGAACTTGTCAATATGCTAGTGACTGCCGAGTCCACTATGAAAAGGACAAGCTCTGCTTTTCTTGTTGGTTCCTCCTCCTCGCCGAAAGCTCCAAAGGCTAAGACTAACAAGTGGAAGGGAAAAAAAGATGAAGGGTTCATCTAAACCCAACAAGTTGAAGGCACAGGGTGGAGTAGGGAAGAAAAAGAAGAATGCTCAATCCAATGACATTTGCCATTTTTGCAACAAACCGGGACATTGGAAGAGGAATTGCAAGGCATATCTTGCAAGCCTGAAGGGTTCAGGTATTTACTATGTTGAAGTTAACTTATCTGTTAACGATGCTTCGGGTATTGATACCGGTTGTTCCTCACATCTTTGTAATGAATTACAGGTGATGGTGGAACTAAGAAGTTGAGCAAAGGAGAGCAGGTTCTACGTATGGGCAATGGAGCAAGAGTTGCCGCTTTAGTCGTAGGAACTGCTTACCTAGCTCTTGATAGTGGTTTTAAACTTGTTTTGAACAATTGTTTTACGCACCTAGTTTGATTAAGAACATCATCTCTATTCCGCTGATAGAGAAAATTATGAATTTTCAATAAAGGTGGAATATGTTCCATCTTGAAAGATGCTTCTTTAATTTATTCTAGTGTATTGGTTAATGGTCCAGATACTATTATACCACAAAACCCTATTTTGCATATTCAACAAAGTAAAAGAAAATTAGATAATCATAGTTCCATAGAGCTTTGGCACTCCAGACTAGGTCATATTTCTGAGAAAAGAATGAATCAATTGTCTCAATTGCTTGGTCTTTCGAACGAGCAAAAGTTGGCAACTTGTGAATCTTGTCTCAAAGGAAAGATGACCAAATCACCATTTGTTGGACAAGTGGAGCGAGCTCAACATTTATTGGATTTGATCCATACGGATGTTTGTGGACCACTGTGTTAGTGCCATGAACTATCACTATTTTGTAACCTTTACCGACGATTACTCTAGGTATGGTTATGTGTACTGATAAGACACAAATCAATTATTTGAAAAGTTCAAAGAATTCAGACAAGAAGTGGAAAAACAAACTGGCTCAAGTATTAAAATTCTTCGATCTGATCGAGGAGGTGAATACTTAAGTGGTGTGTTTCTTGATTATCTAAAAGAGAATGGGATTCTATCACAGTGGACGCCTCCTGGCACTCCTCAACTCAATGGAGTTTCAGAGCGCAGGAATCGTACCTTGTTAGACATGGTGCGATCTATGATGGGCTTCACTTCATTACCTCTTTCGTTTTGGGGATATGCTTTAGAAACTGCAACACATTTGTTAAATAGAGTGTCATCTAAAGCTGTACCTAAAACACCATATGAATTATGGTTTGGCAAAACACCTTCTTACAAATATCTAAGGATATGGGGTGTCTCGCTTATGTGAAGCGATTAATGGGAGATAAGTTGGATATGAGATCCATCTTATGTAATTTTGTGGGATATCCAAAGAGTCTATTGGATATTATTTCTATGATCCTCGTAACAAAAGGTGTTTGTTTCGAGGATGCTACTTTTCTTGAGGAAGAGTTTCGCTCAATGTATAACAAGATTGTAGAACTTGACGAAACTCAAGAACCACAAAGTGTCCCAGCTTGTGGTGAAAATACTCAATCAACAAAAGGTGAAACTTCTTATGCACAAACCCGTCAAAAGTCCACCGTAGTTTCTAAGTCACCGATAGGTTGAACTTATTGATGGAAAACAATAAGGAAAAACCTCCTATGGATAATGATCCAAACTTATTCGAGGCAATTTATGACATCGACCGAGATAAGTGGCTAAAAGCTATGCAATCCGAAATGGATTCTATGTACTTTAACAAAGTATGGATCTTAGTGGATCTACCAATTGGAATTGTTCCTATTGGATGCAAGTGGATTTTCGCTAAAGCTTGGAGTAGATGGAAATGTGGCTACATATAAAGCACGCCTGTCATGAAGGTTATACTCAAAGGAAGGAATCGACTATGAGGAAACTTTCTCACCAGCTATGCGATGCTTAAGTCCATTCGAACTCTGCTTGCCATAGCTGCATATTATGACTATGAGATATGTCAAATGGATGTAAAGACTGCATTTCTTAATGGAAACATTAAGGAGGATATTTATATGGTGCAGCCTGAAGGCTTTGTATCTAAAGGGAATGAACAAAAGGTTTGTAAACTCCAAAGATCAATATATGGACTTAAACAAGCTTCAAGGAGTTGGAACATTCGATTCGATGAAACAATCAAAGCGTTTGGTTTTCAAAAGAATCCGGAAGAGCCATGTGTGTATAAGAAAGTTAGTGGGGCGCAGATAGTGTT
This sequence comes from Salvia rosmarinus, assembly GCA_036937905.1. NCBI lineage: Eukaryota > Viridiplantae > Streptophyta > Magnoliopsida > Lamiales > Lamiaceae > Salvia > Salvia rosmarinus. The sequence goes on along the minus strand of CM072818.1, from coordinate 4,114,365 downwards.
TGTTGTGCTTTATGTTGATGACATCCTAATCATTGAGAATGATGTTGAATGATGCAATCAACAAGAGTTTGGTTGTCAAAACAATTCTCCATGAAGGACTTGGGAGATGCATCCTTCATCCTTGGAATTAAAATCTATAGAGATAGATCAAGAAGGATGATTGGATTATCTCACCATGTACATCGACAAAGTGTTAAAAGGTTTAGCATGGAAGAATCCAAGCGTGCGTTCTTGCCAATGAGTCATGGTATTTCTCTCTAAATCTATGTCTCCTCAAACACCGAAGGAGAGAGAAATGACTGGTACCTTATGCTTCCCGATAGGAAGTATAATGTACGCCATGTTATGTACACGCCCCGATGTCGCACATGCCCGAGTGTCACGAGCGATATCGCCTAATCCGAGCGAAGAGCATTGGAAGGTCGTAAATCAATTCTTAAGTACTTGAGAAGAACTAAGGATTTATTTTTGATCTACGGAAATGGAGAACTGAAACTAGAGGGTTTCACCGACTCTAGTTTTCGGTCAGATAAAGATGACTCCAAATCTATGTCAGGATTTATATTCACTTTGAATGGTGGAGCAATTTGTTGGAAAAGTTTCAAGCAAGAAACAATTGCTGATTCAACCACCGGTGAATATATTGTCGCATCGATGTCGCAAAGAAGTCGTTTGGATAAGGAATTTCATTCAAGAGTCGGCGTAATTCCATCACCGTTGATCCAAAGGCTCATATAATGTGATAACAATGGAGCTATTATAAGCTAAATAACCAAGATCTCATCAAAGATCCAAACACATTATGAGAAGATATCACTTGATTCGAGAAATCATTGGTAGAGGCGAAGTCGTGGTGGAGCGAGTTGCTTCAGCAGAAAATATAGCAGATCCGCTAACTAAACCCTTGTCACAAAAAGTATTCGAGGGACATCTTGATAAGATGGGTCTAAGATACACGGGTGATTGGTGCTAGGGCGAGTGGGAGATTGAAAGAGTTACACCCGGCGCACCAATTAGATTGGTCGTTTTTACTCTTTTATTTAAATTGTAAATTTAATCTTATTGAAATTATATTAATAAAGGCATTTATTTATCTAAAGTATTTGTTATTTAATAAATTATGTACTTTAGATAAAGTCCTTGAACCATGAAAAGTTATAAGATATGATCACGCATATGATGGTGATTATGAAATATATCTTTGAAGCTTTGGTCTTAAATTAGTTCCGAGTGAAATAACTATTCAAGATAGGACATCAATTGTTAATGTAACTCGCATATATGATATATGCTCATAAGATGAGAATATTGTGTTTCATCAATATTAACGTAGTTGACGTAAGTGTATATATGTGGGTGCTTGTTAGAGAACAAGTACACTGAACTTGCCCGCTATAAATTCTTATATATGGAATTTATCGAAATAAGAATTACTAAATTATGATAGTACATGATTAGTCCTTTGACTTGAGACACCATAGTAATCTTGTATAAGTTCTATTTCATTTTGATATATTCTCTGATTGCAAGACAACCATCAAAGAGTTTATATTGGATGTAATATGAATGAATATGGAGATTAATGTGTGGTCAACAAAGAATCTATTACTTGTTTGAGACAAGAGAATTTCCTACAGTTTTCATTATTCATAACTCGAAGACCTTGGCCAAGGCATGATGAATATTGATTCATAAGGAGTTATTGATATTTAATGAAAATGTAACTATTGGGATTATTTATGAGTTTTCGATTTAATTCCATACTCAATATCCAATTGGGAAATTAGATAATAGAAGGACCGTACGTGTATGCTGATTCATAATCAAAATAGGTTTACTCGCTATTTCACCTAGTGCTAGGTGACCATGCTACTTGCTAGATGTTCCCATGGTTTATAGGTTCTTGAAATTAAAGAGTTAATTTCAAGCAAATTAATTTATTGGATGAATTAATTGAATAAATGTTATTTATTTAAGTTGTAATTTGTTACAGGCCTATTACTAGTGCTAGTTGTGAACCTAAGAGGGTCACACACAAAAAGCTAGAACGTGTCAATTGAATTGATTCAATAGTTGAATCCGATTAATTAATGGTGATTAATTAATGGAGACTTGTTCTAATTTAATATGTTAAATTAGATATTTAATTAAATGTATTTAGTTGAATATAATTGGATTAACAAGTCTAATTCTATATTAAATTAATTAGATTAATTTAAATAGATACAAAATTAATTTGATTAATTTTGAATCTAGAAAATCGATTTATATATATATATATATATATATATATATATATATATATATATATATATATATAATCGTATCCGGATAAAAGTAATCCGGATACAGTCCGGATAGAAGAAAAAGAATTAAGAGACGTTGCTGCATAAAGGAAATTCATTAGGAGTTAATTCCTTATTTAATAAGATAAGCAATGGGAACATTTTTTTTTAAATAAGAAACGCGTCGCATAAAGGAATTGATTAAGGAATTAACTCCTTCTTTAATAAGATAGCAATTGTTATAATGATCTTTCTTATCATTTAAGCATGGACGTGTTTTCATAGAGAGGATGTTCACGGCTTTTCAATTCTTTTTAAGGGCAACGTTCTTTTTCTTTTGCTTTAACTGAAGTCTCAATTTTCAATAGAGAGTGTTCAATTTTACTAGCTAAAAATTGTGCATTTGATTCGCTTCTAGAGTGTGGACTTGATAGAGGGAGACGTTTGATTCTCGAGTTTGGAGGACGAGCAATCGATTGCTTCTCATCCTTCATCAATCGGAGCGAAAAATGTATTCTATGATTCGATCGCTCAATACCTTACATCATGTTAACGTGAAGTCGTCAAAATCGTTGGAATGAAATAATTGTTGTTTCATTTATTCGTTCGAAAAATTTTAATTTCCGCTGCGTTTTTCGACCCGATCCTAACACGATTCCCTTAGTAGATCCCATGCTTCATCCTCAATAGAATCCGTGATATCCTCATGCAATCTATCCACCATAGCTCCATTACTATGCAATGTATTCCTTATCAAATGGATGAACAAAGCATCATACACCTCTTCAAAGGCTGCATCATACACCTCTTCAAAGGTTGCAATAATTCCTTATCAAATGGATAAAAAAAGCAATCGAATCTAAAACCCTACAAATCTCACGCTTCTTGTGCAAGTTATTCAATATAACTTGTGCATTAACACCAACAATATGTGCATGCACGTTACGTGTAAAAGCTTGTACACCACACATTTTCATATCTTCCAATCAATTCCTTAAATAGATGGAAAGACTTGGCATGACATGTTGGACTTGTATACTGAAAATAGATTGGTTGAGCTTGTATACAAGGTTTCTTGTTACTATTATTATTATCTCATAAATGAATTGTTTACTTGATTGCATAAGTTGTCCCATTATCTCATAAAAAAGTTAGATCATATAGTGTATAGAAGATCACAGAAGTTTATATGATTGGTTAAGCTAGTTGAGATATAAAAAGGATCACAACTGAGATAACTTGATAACGAGTTGTTGCTGCAGTATAGATAAGAAGTAACCTTGACTTGACTGCTTGTCTATGTTTGTACATCTTGACGTATTGATAGATTACAGTGAGATGAGTTCTTCTATCTGACCCTCGTGAAAAATCTAGATCTCTATGACTTTATGTTGATCTAAACTTTGATAAGGTTTCAGGTGAGTATGAGTTACTACGATACCATCACTTTAACTTGTTATGGGTGATGGTTATATGGGATAACCTAACATTTTCCACATCTTGGGTGGTGCCTGTACTTGTATATCATGTTGTTTTCTTGTATCGAGTCACCATATCCATTTAGAATGATGACATCCCTTTAATTAAGGAGCTCAATAGATTTATTGTACTAAACCCTGCAGTAGGGATGTCAACGGGCGGACTTTACCCGGATCGATCCGGAACCGTTCAAAACCCATTAAATTTTTAACCAACGGTTCTGGTTTCGGTTCCAGACCCGCTTGGACCCGGATCGGTCAAGACCCGGCCCGTTTGTCCGGTTCCGGGTCCGACCCGTCAGTTTTTTTTTTAAACATAAATTTTAATTTGAGCATAATTTATCACGACTGTCTTGTCCGGCTTATGTTTTTATCTTACATAATTTTTGTTTTACTAGTTACATAACACAAAACATAAAATACTGGCAAACTGTAGTTTTGAAATTCAAACTTCTAGTATAAAAAAAAATATTCGAACTTTTATACAATATTGACCGGAATTATGGTCGCACATAATTTGGAAAGTGCAATATATTTATCAAGAAACTTGTAAAAAATATATAATCAAATGTTGAGATCATTATTGAACTTAAAAAAAATATCTAATCACACACGAGAATAAATAAGTTAGTACAAATTAGATCATATTCAAATAGAGCTAAATTTTGAAGTAGATTATATTTTTGTGTTTAGTAACTTATTTGGACGAAAGAAATTATAATTATATATGTAAAAGTGGCGGAGAAAATACAAAATGAGATAAAATATAGTGAAAAAGATGCCCGGGCAATCGCCTTGATATGGCAGAGCCTGGCTCGTCTTTGCATTGGCATGACTGCTAGTACTACCCATTGGGTAACCAGTTAGCATTGGATAATAACCGGTCCGGATCCGGTCCGGATCTAGTATATACTGGGCCGGTTCCAGAACCAGAACCAATATCAATTTATTGGTTCTGGTCCGGGTAAAGCCCGCCCGTTGCCATCCCTACCTGAAGGTTGTGTTAGCTCAAGTACAATAATAAGGTTGAATGGTACTATTTAAGGAATTAAAGAGATTAATCATTTTAAGTAGTCAGAGTGCTATAAATAATTAATGGACGTGCAATATCTTAAATTCAGGGATTCGTAAGTCTAAGTACAAGCCCGACTCAACTTCGATAATAAAAGGGTAAGTCAGCATTTATTCTCTAGTGAAATGAATGAATGTTTATGAATTAATTTATATTCTTGACTAAACATAAGATTAATTCATTTTAGTTCCATCTTTATTTTTTGTATTTCAGTCATGTGCTGGCCCATCAAGGCTTGTTCCTAAGCAGTTTTCGACCACCCCTATGAAATCTCACTGGGTATCTGTTCTGATTATTGTATTATTTATTTGATATATCTTCTAGTCTATAGTGATATTATATGATATTATTAGATATCAAGAAATAATTATTCTAGAAATGAATTATCTTCAAGGAATAAGATAATCATTATACTTATTAGATGTGCCAGAGTCATATCATATTAGGATTCTAAGAAGAGCACTACAAATACATGGTAGGAGAAAATTAAATGAATCATCCTCATAAGTGTGATTTTCAAAAATCACAGGCTTCATCATTGGGGGCGAAAATTTTAGGTGTTTTCCACATATTACTTTCACTCAGTATTGGAGATCAGGCATTCGAGACATAATCTAAAATATCAAAGCTGGAGTCGAGAATTGATCGATTTGCCGAATTTACTGTAAATCTGAGAAAACCGTATTGCAATTATTTATATAGGAACATGCTATAAATATAATCAATGTATGGTGAATTAAACATCTGAGATAGATTCTCGGGGCATAAGTAAATTCAAATTTTCCATCATGGCCAATATTTGCTTTAATACAATTCAAAACAAATTTCTTATCGTCATTATCTAAATTATGATTAAAGCGCATGAAATGCCTATAGTTCTCTAAAAAATGCATGATTATGAGCCTCAATAAACTCTGTAACACATATCTATGTCTATCAAACAAGATGTATAATAACATAAGCTTTGCGGTTGACTCTTGTTCGCATCTAAGATTTTTTCTTTGTATTTCCACTAACATTCTTCTGACCCCCACGAATACATGTCACATATCTACACATAATAACTCCACTTTTCGAACATTTAATGGGACCAAACCGCCCTTGAAACCCACAACTCACTACATATAATTTTAATCAATGCATATAATTATGAAGATAAATATATATATAACAACAACAATATACATATCGAGTTGTTGAACTTTTAGAAACATAAAAATCATCAAACATAGACAAACAATGCATGTAAACGCATGAAAACATGCATACAAATATGAATATATCTGCATGTAAACAAGTGCACCCTGCAACTCGAGTGCTGGATTTCTAAAAACATATAAAACATCTCAAATTACGAATAAATTAATAACTTCATCTGCATAATAACAAATAATTTTCACACGTCAATATAATTATAAAGATATCTACATACAAAATAAGAATATCACTCATATCGAACGTTGAGCTTTAAGAAACATACAGACCATATCAGCATACATTAATAATACATGTATATGTATACAATTATGCATGTGAAGATGAAAACAACTGTGTACGTGTAGACAAGTAAAACATGTATCTCGATTGTTGAATTTTTCAAAAATATATAAAACTTCTTTAAATTATGATAAAACCATGGAAATAAGAACTAATTAGTCGTAGATTAATTCAAAACAACTAAGATGTATGATTTTCGCATGAACTACCACAAATTACATCGACAAAAGTTAATTGCCCAATGTAAATTAGAACATATACTTTAAACTAAGATAAATTAATTGCAGATTGGCTTAAACTAATCGGTAATATTTGGTGCACTCGATTTCCAAAAATTGAGAGAATCGGCTAAAAGGGAATAAAAGATGCATATACATGGAAGAATTTTTTATTGCATGAACTTGAAAAGGAAAAGAATCAGTTGAAAGAGAAGGAAAGAAAATTGGTTTAAATCAAATAAAAATAAAATGACTATTGTGTGCTTCTTACAGTAAATCAAGCTTAAATGGAGAGATCTTCTTTCTTCCACTCCTCCTATTACTTCATTGTCTGCAAAACTCTATCTTTGCCAGCTCAGAAAATACCAATATCAACACAGATCCTCCTTCCCTTATTGCCTTGAGATCCCACATAACCACAGACCCTCATAATATACTGATGAAAAATTGGAGCTCTACTTGTGATTCTCGTTACAATAGGGTGACTGAGTTGGATATATCGCTCATGGAGCTTGTGGGCACCATCCCACCACAAATTGGAAATCTTTCTTTTCATGTTTCTTTAAATATGAGTGAGAATAACAATAAGAGGTGGTCGCGATGCTGCGCCGACATGATGAGACCACCTTATTTAATTAATTAGTTAATATCTTAAGTAGTTAATTAATCTTAATTAATTAATTAAATTAAATCTAATTAAAATTAATTAATTTAATAAACTTTAATTGTAAAGTAATAAACATAATTTTAAATTAATATATCTTAATTTTGAATTAATAAATTCTAATTTTGAATAATAAAGCCTAATTATAAATTAATAAACCCTAATTTTGAATTAATAAACCCTAATTTGAATTAATAAACCCTATTTGGAATTAATAAACCCTAATTGAAAATAATAAACCATAATTTTGAATAATAAACCCTAATTTTGAATAATAAACCATAATTATGAATTAATAAACCATAACTTTGAATTAATAAACCCTAATTATTAATTAATAAACCCTAATTATAAATTAATAAACCCTAATTTTGAATAATAAACCGTAATCTTGAATTAATAAACCCTAATTGAAAATAATAAACCCTAATTTTGAATTAATAAACCCTAATTATGAATTAATAAACAAAATATAAAATAATAAAATAAATAACAAAACTTGGTGCGCGTCGCGTAAGCGTGCGCGCACACAAGTTTTTGTCTAACAATAAAATGCATAAGTAGAGTTGTTTAAAAGAAAAAAAGAAAAAAAAAAAGTAACGGACCAACAATAGCGGAACATTCCAAAAAGGAAAACGAACCAACAATAATGGGATGGAAGGAGCAGTTTTTTTAGGGTAATATTGTGCATTTTTCTTTCAAATTTATCTGAATTTTATGCATACAACCCATCCCCACCTAAATCATGAATCAAATCGCCTCATATATTCTCATCATGAGACATCCAATCAAGATATGTATCAAAATTTATATTTTAATGACATATTTATAATTTTGTTGATATTTATAATTATAAATATGCTATTGAATATAAATTTGAATTCAAATCTTGATCTATTTTACTATGAGAACTGAGACAGTCTCCTACAATATGTTGTATATCCAATATATCTCATTTCCCGAAATTTGGTCGGCGTCCATTATCATTTCCTTATAATCACATTTAGATTTTTATTTTCATATAATCTCACAGGTGAAGTTCCAAAAGAAATTTTTCATCTTGATAAATTATGGCATTTGAACATTGGATACAACCAACTTAGTGGATCATTGCTCAGAGAAATGGGGAATACAACCGTTCAAATATTGTGGCTTTATTACAATAACCTAAGCGGTATGGTTTTATGTCTCATTTTGCTCTTTCTTTTTTTTGGTCAAAACGAACGAAATAACATAAAGCGGGCAAAGACATATTACAAACTTAACTCAGGGCATACCGGGGGATCTGACTAATTTCCGAAGAAATGCGGCAAGGGGAGGGATAAAACTCCTAACAGCCAAAACATATAGGCCAAAGAGCGACTCACTCAATCTAGTAAAGCGGTAATGACACAAAACCACATCAACGAACCCTTAGTGACGAAGAAGGCGGGCCTCATTAAAACCCCATGACGGTGGGAAAAGAGTACTCAATGCGGTGAGACCGTGGGGCGGGGGATTAGGAATGTGAACACATGCAAGCTCATGAGGTGCCTTTGCTTGGTTAGCCTAAGCAGTCCCTCCACACACGCACTCCAAAAACTACTAACAATCGTGAAATACATGAAAAGGCATCCCAAAAGTGGATCCAAGAACAAGACTGAGACATCTCTCATCTCACTACAAAGCCAACTCAAAATGAGAAGTAACAAGATCAATGAATACAAAGAATACAAAGCGGATAAACATCTTCTTGAATGGTCTTCACAATGGTCTTCACATCAAAGGGGATGACTTGAACTTCAACTTATTACGCGCATACCAAATGTGATTCACCGTCACTGCTAAACCGATCTGCTTGGCACAGAGGATGATTGCTGACCCCGCCTTCTTCTCCCTCTTGATGTGCTTGATAGCACTAGCAATGGTACTCATCCTACTCGGGAGGCGTAGCCACTCTTTATCTTATTCTGCACCGCCTGCGTGCCTTACACTTAAAAACAAGTGCTCATGAGACTCAAATGGTTATTACAAATGGTGCATACCGTGAGATATTCAAAATTGCACTTATCCACCGTCTTAAGTCTCCCCCTCATGGCAAGCCACATCGTGATGGAAAACTTAGGCGGTATAAACTCCTTCTAGATTGCTTTGTGCCAGAACTGTCTCTCACCCTTCTCTCGAAGATAGTGATAGGCAGCCCGCCCATCCGGATCCAAAATGCTCCAAAAGATCTCGCTCTACCATGGTCACCTCCTACATCCTGCAAAAAATGATCTCGAAGAGTAAGGATATTCTTAATTAAAGGAGATAAACGAATGTGAGTAGGATACTCCCATATAGTGGTGGTCGTCAAGTACTCCGCATGAATCCACTGAATCCACAGGGAGTCCTTCTTAGTATGGATGTTCCACAAGGTCTTTACTAGTAAAGCTTTGTTCTAAGTCGAGAGGTCTCGTAGACCTAGACCTCCTTCATTCTTGGGAAGACAAACAGCTTTCCAAGCAACGGGACAATGTGTTGAACCCCACAGGAACCTCCTAACCATCGTATTGATACGATCAATGACGGTGGCTGGCAGTGGTAGAACCTGCAACCAGAAGCACTCCACCCCTTGCAGCACCGAGCGAATCAACTCCAGCCGTCCTGCAGTAGATAAATTAAGGTTAGACCAACGGTGGATACAAGACGCTATCTTCTCAACTAGGCCACTGTACTGAGTGACTCCTAGTTTCCTCGAAGATAGAGGGATGCCCAGATATCTTGTCGGGAGTTCTCCCAATGGGAAACCGAACAGATCTAAGATCGCCTGTTTCTCAAATGGTCGCACTCCCGCCAAAAATATCAAGGACTTTTGGTTGTTTATCTTCAATCCGGATGCTTCTGCAAAGTCTCTAAGTGCATCAGAAAGGACCTCCATCGATGCAATGTCACCCCTGCCAAAAAGTAACAAGTCATCAGCGAATGCAAGATGTGTAAGAATTGAAGTACTACACTTAGGATGAAATTGGAAATCCAACTCCCTTGTTCGTTTCTTCAGAAGTCTGGAAAGGTACTCCATACAACAGAGGAACAAAGTCGGTGACATCGGTCACCTGTCTCGACCCTCATCCATTGATGAATCCATGCGTCCCTCCATTAATGGCAAGAGTATATGTGGGCGATGTGACACAAGTCATGATCCAATAAGTGAAACAAGGGTGAAAACCCAACTCATCCAAAGCTCGTCTGAGGAACTCCCAAGATATCGAGTCATAAGCCTTCTGAAGGTCAATCTTCAGCATACATCTCGGAGTGATCTGCTTCCACTCGTATCCTCTGAGCAGTTCCTGAGCTAAGAAGATGTTGTCCGAGATGTTCCGTCCTCTCACAAATCCAGACTGTGCTGGATCTATGATCTTGCCCATCAAGTACGCCATCCTCTCAGTCAAGATCTTCGTTATAGTCTTGTAGACGACATTGGTGCAAGCAATGGGTCTGAAATCAGCTACGGTGGGAATGTGATGCTTCTTGTGGATGAGAGTGACCACCGAGTGGTTGAACTCCCGCAATAGAACCCCCTTCTCAAAGAACTCCCTCACAGCCAAGACGACGTCTTGACCCACGATATCCCAGTTCTCTTTGAAGAAGGCTGAAGGGTAGCCATCCGGACCTGGTGATTTCTCACTAGCTATGTCGAACAACGTATTCTTTATCTCCGGTGAGTCACCCATAACCATATCCTTCCTATCACCCTCATCAAGCGGGGCCTTCATCAAACACAAGCAGTTCAACCACTGTGGGAACTTTTACACCAAGAGATCCGTGTAGAAGTTCTCAAAAGCCTGATGATTTCCTCCATGTCATAAGTTGGGTCCTCAGAATCCCTACACAAGAAAGAAATGGTGTTCTGCGTGTGATTTCTTTTCACCATTGAATGAAAGAATTTAGTGCATCCGTCGGAGGGTTGATGTGCATGTTCTTCGTTCTTTGCTTGAAGAAACTACGCTCAACCTCTTCCAAGAACTTAGTCTTCTTCGAAGACCAAGTTCTTGTTCAACAATTCCCATTCATGGGGTCATTTGTCAGAGCTAATTGCACATCGTGCAATGCAGCTCTAGAGATACTCGCCCTCCGTGAGATGGTGAACTCCTCGAAACGTGTTGCATCCTCTTCAACTTTGTAGCCGGATCCACCGTGGTCGACCATTCTCCTGTTCATTCCAATTTTCTTCAAGCAGGCGTTTGAAGTCTGGATGCTTCATCCACATGTTGAAAAATTTGAACGAACGATGGTACCGAGTCACATCTCCAAAGAGTGTGATCAGTGCCGGCGAGTGATCAGACAAAGTGCCTCTTGGCAGAAAGTTTGCCCTGCAAAAAAGGTTAGCATCCAACCAAGCATTATTAATCAAGACTCTATCAATCTTAGAATACTTCACCGTATCGGTCCACGTAAAGTGGCATCCCGTCGAGGGGGAATCCTCGAGTCCCACGAGAGCACAAGTATCAACAAAGTCCTTGTACTCTCGTTCAAGCGGAACTCTTCCTCCAATCCTCTCATCCGGGTCAAGGACACAGTTGAAGTCTCCCGTGACAATAGTAGGCTTTGACGGCTCGATATGGATGATCATAGAATCGCAAAGCTCCCGTCTATGCATGACCTGCCAAAAGCCATAGACAATCGAGCATCCAAAAGTGGTATTAGTAATAAGACAAGTGAAATTGGAATGGATCACCTGTTTCTCTCGTTTGATGACATCAACTTTAATTCTTTTCGGGTTCCAAATAATTAATATCCTTCCCCCTGCAACCTCATCAAAGTTGTGGATACACTCCCATTGACTGAAGTACTTAGCCATGAAATTCTTGAGCTTCAGCTGAGTGAGCTTCGTCTCGATCAAAGCGATGGCATCAAGCTTGTGCTTGAACACATGGTCGGAAATAGCAGCTTGCTTATGAGCCTTCTGGAGGCCTCTTACATTCCAGGTCGTAATAATCATCGACGTCGTGTTCTGCGACTAACTTGAATACTGTCCTCCTTGATTGGAGAGATCTGTCAGCTTGTGTTTGATTTGCTCCTAGTGATACGGGCAGCTGGAATTTCCACATCTTCATTGTTCTCTGACTTACCTGCAAGGTTAGTTGCAGTATAACTATCAAAGGAACTAGAGGAAGTAGAATGTACCGACGAGTCCGACACTGTGTTATGAATCTGGGGTGCCTCCAAAGCATGAACTGGGTCACTCAAGTCTATGAACAACTTTCGTTGTCCCCCTGCAATTGGTGGCCGAGAAAGGTGGGTAGAACATGTTGGAGGTTTTTGTGGTTGGGTAACGTTTCGAAGTTGTTCGACGGGTGTTGTGGGTTGTGGGAACTCGGTCGAAAGCGGGCTAGAGGTGTCGGCCGAAGATTCCTGTCGAGAGTTCTCGGTAGGATGGGTCTCGGCAGGATGGGTTTCGGCAGGATGGGTCTCGGTAGGATGGGCGTGCAATGTCGGGCGAGAGGCATCGGCCGAGAAAGGCTGGGAGTGGGTTGTGCGAGAATTCTCGGTCGATGAAGGTGGCTCAGCCGAGGGAGTTTTCTCAGGTGTGGGTTGGTGATGGGTGTTGGGCGAGGGCGGGTGGGATGGGACGCCTACCTGCCGAGATTTCTCGGCAGGGTGCGTGGAAGATGGTGCGGGCGATGGGTTGACGGGAGACTGCCGAGAAATCTCGACAGGCTGCGGGGTTGTCTCGGCCGAATGTTGGTGAACGGACGCGAGTGGTGTCTCGGTATGTTTGGGCAGATTGGGTGTTGAAGAGGAAGGTTGGCCAATTTCAAAGTTTTGGGTACTATCTGAGGATTCAAAATGTATGTGAGTGTTTAAGGCCTCAAATTTATTTCTAGTCTCAATCCCATGTGAGATGGGTTGAGTCCGAATTTCTTTATTTTTCTTGGGGCGGGAAACACTTCTCCTCCTCCATTCGGCTCTTGGGACTGGGGTCTTAGAGGCTCGGCCACGTACAGGGGGACGAGGTCTAGGATCTCTTCCTCTAGCGCGTTGCCAAGTATCGTTCCCTGCATGGTTAGACGTGGCACGTGGAGGGTTTGGCGCCCCACGTGCTCTAGGCATATTCGAACAGTTTGAATCCAAATGTCCCAATTTATGACACGTTTTGCACATTTTGGGATAAAAATCGAATTTAATATATTGCAAAAACGTGTTGCCCGTGTGCAATTGCAGATTAACATATTCCCTAGGTTCACGCATAGCATCTACTAACACATGAAATCTAGGTCCATCTAAGTTGTTCTTATCAATAGTTACGTAGTCTCACCTCATGGGATCTCCTAGTAAAGAAGCAATTTTCCTATAGCATTTGGATTCCATAGTTCAAGAGGCAAATTGTATGAAGCCCACACAGAAATTTGAAATCGGAGGCAGTCGAAACCTAAACTCTACAGGCATATGTAAAAGGATAAGAGGAATACCGAACACCGCATATGGTCCTGAATTTCGAACATGTTCCATATCCTCCTTCTTTTCAAATCTGAATGCAATCCAGCCATTCGGATGATAAGAGATTTTTGTTGTTTTTTTCCATCCCAAGGTTAGACGTTGCGTAGCTTCTTTGCCGGAAATCGTCTCCGAAAAATCCAAGCAAAGAAAAACCCACCTTTCGAAATAGGGTGTAATCATTAGCCTCAAGAGTTAACACATCATTGACAATACTTACCTCGAATTTGGCTAAGGCGAGGTCCGTCTTTCTCACGGGGTCGGATTTGAAAAATTCCCCGCATTTCTTAGCCAAGGTAAAGGATCGTGTGGTGATGGATTGCTCTCGGCATTCTCTTGAGCATCTTCGGCAGGTGGCCGAGTATTTTGGGTAGCTTGCGTCGTGTATGTCTCGGGAATCAGGTTCCGAGAATCCTCGGCAGGTGGGCGTTGATCATCGATCATGGGCTGCCGAGAAATATCGGCAGATGGAGGCTGATGATTTCTCGGCAGTGTAGCGACACGCGATAGTGGCGGGAATTGCTCGTCCATGTCGGCAGGCATGATTCGGTTTAGCTCGGCGATGTCCGCTACGTGTCGCTGATTCTCGAGCGGCGTAATTCCATGGCGGTCTCGAATGCGTAGGATCTTCGGAAGGTCTCGGCAGGGGCGGGAATTCCACATGGGCCAACCCTGTCGAGCTATCATGGTCTGGACTCTCGTCCTCCGATATGGACTCCTCGGCAGAAGGAGTGCGCCCGAGGAGATGGGCTTTCATAATTTCAGCCCGGTCATCTTCATCACTCATGGGCTTGCAATTTTTGAGTCGGCCAAATCCACGCATAAAAGGCCCATTGGATTCTTTGGACCCCCTAGTCAATAGAAATGTCCAATAACCCATGGCCCAATGGCCCACAATAAACGGCTATTACCCAAAAGGCAGTTGGCTAAATAATATGGCAATAATATTGCAACCAAATCGGATAGCATGCAATAAGGAAACTTTCCAAACACACGTTTGATCTCAAGAAGGCAGGCGACAATTGAATAAGGAAAAACCAAATCAGATCGCATGCACCAAGGAAATTAACTTCCACAAGGAAAACTTTCCAAACATTAATTTAACATGCATGGAAAGATACCAAAAACGAAATATGGAAACTTAGGGCAAAAACGCACACAGGAAAGTTCCTTGTGTGCGTCTAACCTGGTGATGGTGGCGCCGCACGATGTAGATGGTCGGCTGGTGGTGGTACGGTGGTCGGCGATGGGCAGCGATTTTTCCGCGAGAATTGTTCGTCCAGAATTTCCGATTTCTCGGCAGATTCAGGCGCACACGCACGAAGCTTGGCGCGAGGCTTACGACACACGGCCTTCCGGTATCCAAATGGTAAACAAGCAGCCTAACGGCGTACTAAAATTTCCGGCGACAACTTGCGAAACTAAAAACCACCACGACAATCACCAAAACACAATTAGATAATAACAATAAGTATGATAAAGTGTTTGCCTGAATTGTAGCTGTTTTGCACGGTTAGAATGTCCAGTTGAAGTGCCAGAGTGTAACAGAATGCGCACGGCGTAAATGAAATTCCGGTGAGAATGGTGTTGTAACTCCCCAATAACAATCGGTAGAACAGCTTAGAATGTTGGGACACGAAGAATCACGATTGAAAAAGCTTGACACGATGACCGGAACTCCCCGTGAGGTGGTCACCGGCGACGAGAAGGCGCAAGGTGCTAGCGAAAATTCTAGAGAGGATTTTCGCTAGAGAGAAAAACTCAAACCTCGCTCAAATGCTTTTTCAGCTTTTCAATGTCTACTGGTCTCATTTTGCTCTTTCATTAACTATTATTGACTATCACTAATAAACTAATAACTAAAACTGAAACAATTGAAAGAAACTAACAAAATTGTTAGTGGTATAAACGGTACACTTGGTAGCTGCACTAATCCAGTTAATTATTAAATTCAATTATCACCAATTATACACCTTAAATGTGAAGATTCATACATATTACTTAATATTGAAAACTTGACTTACTTAACCTTTGCACAAAATTTATTTCAGGTCCATTACCTTCCACAATTGGGAATCTATCAAAGCTGGATTATTTAGGACTCCAATCCAACAAATTAAATGGAGAAATTCCATCATCTATCTGCAACATGAGATCCCTCCAAGTTCTGCTTTTATCAAATAACAGTTTGGAAGGAGCATCCATTTCCCAATTTCCCAAGTTGCAAGTCTTAGATGTGTCAAGATTTCTTGGCTCTTTACCCGATAGATACTTCAAGAGCTTCAAAGGCATGGTAGATGCCAAGGAAATCAAACAGATGATGAGACGGATGTGTTTCTACAATTTATACAGTTGAGTTTCACTTTGAAAGGTTTGGATCAGTCGCTGCAGAGATTGTTGGATACCTTTACAACAATTGATTTATCATCCAATAAATTTTCTGGGACTATTCCACCTTCCATAGGATATCTTAATTCTCTGAGATACTTGAATTTGTATCACAATAGCCTCATTCGAAATATACCAGTGTTTTTTGGGAATATGAATGTACTTGAATCGTTGGACTTGTCAGCAAACAAGTTGGGCAGAGAAATTTTATGTGGTTTATATTGACCCATGTGCTATTTCAACTGAGTATGGCGATTTTCGGCGGTTCTGGAAAATTTTGAACTGTTGCTGGAAAATGAGGAAATTTTTTACTTTATTGGTGGACGATGTTATTACTGTTGATTATGTGTGTACTTTGTGTTGAATTGCAGACAGTTGAGCTTAAGGTCGCCATGTCATGTCAAGGCTGTGTTGGAGCAGTGAAGAGGGTTCTTGGAAAGACAGAAGGTTTGTTACTAATTAGGGTTTATTAAATCTAACTAGGATCTATTAATTTCGAATTATAGTTTATTATTTTAATTAGAATTTATTAAATCTTATTTTAAGTTAATTAATTTAATATTAATTAATTAATAATTTATTTATTTATTATACTCCCTCCGTCCCGATATTGTTGGCTCCTTTCTTTTTGTACGTAGATTAAGGAGAGTTATGTTTTGTGTGTAAAGTAGTATGTGACATGAAATTTGATGCGCTTTTTAATCTAAAATTATTTTCTTAATTTTTTGGAATAGGCCAACAATAACGGGACAATCCAAAAAGAAAAATAAGCTAATAATAATGGAGCGGATGAAATATTAAATAATTAATAAATTAAAATTAGGGGGATCTCGCGAGCGCACAGGACCCACCCATTTTACTATGAGAATTGAGACAGTCTCCTACAATATGTTGTATAACCAATATATCTGATTTCCCCAGAAATTTGGTCGACGCCCAATACCATTTCCTTATCTCGCAGAACTACTAATTTAGTCTTAACCACATTTAGATTTTTATTTTCTTATAATCTCAGAGGTGAAGTTCCAAAAGAAATTTTTCATCTCGATAAATTAGGGGAATCTCCCTATGCGCTCGCCTTACGGTGTAGAAATTTGGGAAGCGGTTTTTGTTATCGGTTAATAACGAATCGAACCGAAACCGTACCATGTTCGGTTAACCATATACCACATATTCGGTTTGCGGTATAATATTTTAATTTTTTCGGTTTCGATTAATCGATAACCGAACGGTTATTAACCGAAAAACCGTAAATCTTTTCTATTTTATTAATTATTTTAATTTTTTATAAATCTATAAAAACTAATTACTAATATTAATTAAAGTTAAACCCTATTACTCTAATGTATCAAATCATCAAATTGCTCTAATGTATCAAATCATCAAATTATCATTGCATGAACATGATAGTTTGTTGATGGACTGATGTTGATTGCTTTGATTTATTTTGAATTATTGATGGATATTGGATGAATTTTTTTATGAACATTAAAATTTGAAAAGTTTACACATCTAATTGAAAAGCTGTATCTTATGATATGTCGTTTCTTATAAATTCATGTAATCTCCAAATATTTTTTCGGTTTTTTGGTTAACCGTAAGAGTGATGCTATTCGGTCATAATGTGGCTGGCCATAATCAACTTTATTAAATAAAAAATTATTTATTTAATTTTTGATCTATTAAAATATTAATTTTACATTAAAACTATCTTATGGAATTACAATTCTACACATATCGAATGAAAATTTTAAATTTAAATTTAAATTTAATAATTTAATATTTTTCAGAATAGATGGAAAAATGATGTGTGAGCAGCCATAATGTGGCCGCATAGCTTTATTGTAACCGAAAACCGAACCGCACTAACCGATGTGGTTTTTGGTTAACCGAGTTTAATAAACGGTTCGGTTTCGGTTATTAAATTTATGAAAATTTCGGTTCGGTTAACCGAAAAATCGGTACGGTTACCCGAACCCGAACCGTTTCACACCCCTACGCACAGGACACCCACCCATTTTACTATGAGAATTGAGACAGTCTCCTACAATATGTTTTATATCCAACATATCTCATTTCCGCATAAATTTGGTCGACGTCCAATATCATTTCCTTATATCTCGTAGAGCTACTAATTTAGTTTTATTTTCTTATAATCTCACAGGTGAAGTTCCAAAAGAAATTTTTCATCTCAATAAATTATGGCATTTGAACATTGGATACAACCAACTTAGTGGATCATTGCCCAGAGAAATGGGGAATACAATCGTTATACTACAATAACCTAAGAGGTATGGTTTTATGTCTCATTTTGCTCTTTCATTAACTATTATTGACTATCACTAATAAACTAATAACTAAAACTGAAACAATTGAAAGAAACTAACAAAATTGTTAGTGGTATAAACGGTACACTATAAGAAAAATAGTGCAGAATAATATTCATAAGTATGTGATTTATTATTTTTCACGCAAAATGAAATATGTGCACACGCATGTGTGTAAATAATAAATAGCATGTCGATTATGTTTTCTACTTTCATAAAATTGATTAACGCACTTGGTAGCTGCACTAATCCAGTTAATTATTAAATTCAATTATCACCAATTATACATCTTAAATGTGAAGATTCATACATATTACTTAATATTGAAAACTTGACTTACTTAACCTTTGCACAAAATTTATTTCAGGTCCAATACCTTCCACAATTGGGAATCTATCAAAGCTGGATTATTTAGGACTCCAATCCAACAAATTAAATGGAGAAATTCCATCATCTATCTGCAACATGAGATCCCTCCAAGTTCTGCTTTTATCAAATAACAGTTTGGAAGGAGCATCCATTTCCCAAGTTGCAAGTCTTAGATATATCAAGATTTGTTGGCTCTTTACCCGATAGATACTTCAAGAACTTCAAAGGCATGGTAGATGCCAAGGAAAATCAAACAGATGATGAGACGGATGTGTTTCTACAATTTATACAGTTGAGTTTCACTTTAAAAGGTTTGGATCAGTCGCTGTAAAGATTGTTGGATACCTTTACAACAATTGATTTATCCTCCAATAAATTTTTTGGGACTATTCCACCTTCCATAGAATATCCTGATAAACGATTTACGTTCATTCGCTCTTTTTTCCATCACAAGTTAGAAAAAATTTCAGAAACACAAAACACAAATTCCAACATATTCAGCTTCACGACTGAGGAAAAATTCCGAACAATTAATACCAATGGCGAGAAATTTTGGATGAGTTGTGTACCGATCAGTTCTCTCGAGCTGTGGCAATAGCGGACTATTACCGAAACCATCATACTCGAACAGCGCTGGTCGGGGATTAGGCATAATACCGCCGGTTTCTTTCCCCTACTTCTGCTTCAAAGTCGCAGTCAAGGGACTTTAACCGATTTAACTTGGTTGAAATCTGCCATGGGCTTCTCTTGTTCGAGCTATTTTCAAGGTATGATTGTTAATTGAATCGAAATGTCGTTGTATTGCGTTTATTGACTCAATTTTTAGCTGATGAGGTTTCATAGAAATTATGTTTGGGTTTTATGAGGTTTGAGCTGCAAATCCCCTTTCTTTGTTGAATTACGATGTTTGTTTGTGAATTTCTGGAAACTTTTGTTGTTGCTTCTTATGCTTATTCCCATGTTGTTTTGTTGATTGGTTTACCTGATTTAGGAGGCATTTTGTGCAGTGTGTATGAACTGTTTGATTTTGTGCAGTGTGTATTTTTGACAAAAATTCGTGCTGATGAATTTTGGCCTTGCTTTGTTATGAATCAGAGACAATATACACATGTTGTGTAATGGCCTCCTAACAGTGTCTTTTGACAAGACAGAGGAAGAGTTTGTTTCCAAACACAAGTGACTCCGAATCCTGCATCTCTCATGTTCTATCCTGGAAAGCCTGTAATAGATGCTGCCTGCTGGTAGTGCAGATTTTCCTAATGCTCGTATTGCTATGAGTTCGCCACTAGCAAAGAACCTATTTGGAATTGATGGTGAGCAATCCCCTCTCACCATCTAAATTTATTTGTTTCGTTTCACCAATAAATAAAGTGGATTATATAAGTTTTAGATTGTGGGATGCAAAAGAATGATGGGGATAGGGGTTTTGGAAGAGAGTGATTGAATTTAAATCGAGAAGGAAAATCACATAAATTAGTCAGTTTGAGTAGATATGTCACGAGTGTGTTCCTATGTGTCCAAGTGTTTTCCTTTTCTCATAGTGAGATCTCAATGTGCTAAATGTAGTTGATAACTTGATAATGGGCATTTTTTTCTTCAATCTAGAAGAATTACTAAAATGGTGCAGGTATGGCCCACATTTTTACACTCATTATTTGTTAATATATTCATTTATTATCCTCATGATCCACATTTTTATACCCACTTGCTTTATATTCATTACAATTTATTAAAACACGTCTATCAAAATCAAAGAACGAATTTGATGGACGGATAAAGTGAGAACTCATATTTTTGAGAACTGAGAATTATGCATAAGACGTTGAAAATAATGCACAAAACGGTAAAATTGTGCATAATCTAAAACTTTCTAAAATTGTTGCACTACAAAATAATTTTAGAAAGTTTTAGATTATCACAACTTTATACCGCTTTGTGCATCATCTTCAATGTCTTATGCGTGGTTCGCAAAAAGATGTTATCATTTGATCTACTCCATATATATATATATATATATATATATATATATATATATATATATATATATATATATATCTGTATCATCCGGATATAGTCCGGATAGAAGAGAAGAATAAAAGAGATTTACTATGACTAAATCACGTTAAATCAATAAGGAATTAATTCCTTAATTATAGATATTAATCATGATTAATGATGGTAACGGTTTTTCTGATTGTTTCATTTCTTTAAGAGATGAAAAGACGCCATTCTTCCTCTCTTCTTGACGGTTGCTCAGTTTTTCAAGATACAAAAGGTGTTTGGTTTTTCTAGCGAAAAATCATTCACTTGATTTGTTCTACAAAGTGTGGACTTGATAGATGGGAGACGTTTGGATCCCTGCGAGTTTGATAGACGAGCAATATCAAAATCTCTACATCAAAAGGAGTGCGAAAATGTATGCAATGATTCGATCATTATTATCTTACATTGTGTTAACATGAAGTCGTTAAAATCGTTGGAATTGAATAATAGTTATTTCATTTATTATTTCGAAAATTTTAATTTCCATTGTGATTTTTTACCCGATCCCAACAATTATGTGGAGTTTCGTTGACAAAAGAATATGGAGGGAGAGTGCCACAAGAAGATGATGATGATGAGTTTGGATTTGTAGATGGATTTGGGTGGCGATGTGTTGCGTTGGGGGTATGGAAGTGGATTTGTAGTTGGAATTGGTATTGGTTATTTGATTTTTCGATATGGGAGGCCAAGATGGTTAGCGGAATTCTTTTTTGGTTTTGGATATAATTATAAGATGAAGAGAAGAAATAGAGCAACACCAACACCAAGGAGAAGGCGATTCAAGGCAAAATTTGTGGTTTTCTTGAGCTTCATTTGGAACTCTTGCATGTTGGGGAATAATTAATGTATGATGTTTTGCAACTATTGTGTCTGAATAAATGGTAATGTAATGTTTTTATGTTAGGCTCGTTGCGCCTACTAGGTTTATTCTAAAAGTATGTGATTCTTACTATTGGGCCTTATATGATTTTGTCTCATAGGACGTATGATTATTGCTAAAAGATTAACTTACATGGATTTAAAAAGAAATAAGTAATGTAGTTTCAATCATGACAGTCGCAATGTGAGAATTTTACCTTTTTTAGGATGATTCTTTGTGGATATTAGGCAAAGTCCTTCCAACTTTTAATCGTTAAGTCACCGTGATTTACCATCTCATATTTTCATGAGAATGAGGTGTGGTAGCTCCGAGGAGGAGAACTTTCCCTTTTGAAACAGATAATATAGTTTCAAAGTTCAGATGTAACACATGACATATCATCTATTTAGATTGTTGCACAAATAATTAAGTTGACCAAGGGATGCAGCTTGCATAAAATTACTCCAGATTGCAATTTGCCAAAAATTAGATTTACTCCCTCCGTAAAATTGTGGGTGACTAATATATATTACCAAATTCTGGGTGCTTTGCTTCCAATATACAAAATAAAATTGTGTAATTGTAAAGTATTTACTTCTATATTTAGACATGTTTCGGTGCATATTTGTAATTTAACACATAATGTGATCCATCATGAATTGGTTCTTTTATTTTATTGGAGACAACGTAGTTTCATTAAATATCTATATTTCTTCTACGGCTCTACTTTAAATGCAGACCAGATTTTTAAAAAATCTAAATAAACATCGAGAAGATCTTTCAAAGTAAGAATTCATCTAGATTGTATACGTATTACATAAACTAGAAAATGAAGTCCCGAAAACTGTGAAATTTGTTATTTAGTGAAGGAAATTGTTAATTTCTTTTTGAAAAATATTACTCCTCCGTCCATCAAATATGTTAATTTAATTTCATTTCGATCTGTCCATAAAAAATATTTACTTTTTTTAAAAAAAAAATATCAACTTCATATTTTTATCTTAAACCTATCAACTTATTTACAAAAAAATCACTCATGACCTATCTTTTTACACCCACTATCCATTAATATATTCATTTATTATTCTCATGACCCATAATTTTATATTCATTATAATTTATTAAAACTCACGTACTCAAAAATCGAAAACGAATTTAATGGACAGAGAGAGTATATATTAACCAAAAAGAAATAGGTGTAATTGTAATATACTCAGAAGTCACAACTCACAAACTCTCCAAAATTCTAGATTAACGCCGACTAGTGATCATGAAGGGATATAATTAGATCAAATTATTTGATCGCCTTCAAAAATAAAAATTAAGAAAATTACGATTGTCTTACGGGTCAAACAAATTAATAAAGAATTTTGACATTTTTTCATTCGGTAAAAGCTCGTGAAGAACGCAATGTTTAAAAGTAATTTAATACATATAAATTTACTCAATATCTTAATATTCTTCGTCAAAGGGAAGAAATCATGGTAACCTTAAATATAAAATAATCATATATAATTTTTTTTTTTATATTTATATATCTCTTTGTTTAGTACTTTGTAATGCCACCTTTTTAATATTTATAGTTTGAAGGAATTAATTTGGTATTAACCGAGTTGTTATAACTTAATGAGTAGAGCTAGTAATTTTTGGTATTATTTGGGAAGGTCTAATAGTAAAGTCATTTTCCTATTACCAAAAATTTATGGGTTCTAATTTTATTAATATAATAAATATATTTAAGTGTACCCTTTTCTACGGTACATAGAAAAGTATTTCTTAATTTTGGTTAATTTTTTTATTTCCAGTATTTCTTAATTTTGCTTTTTTTTTTAAAATTCTGAATACTAAAAATGTAAATAAATGATTAAGTTTATTAGTCATAGATTAAAAATTTAATATTGCTGCAAGGTCAAGTCAACCCCCAAGCAGACAACCATGAACCAATCCCTTGAGAAAGAAAAAAGAATAAAAATAAAGAAAATTCTCAAATTGACATAAACATATAACATCAAATTCAAAATCAAATTGCCTTCTAAATTTTCTGAATTCATATATTTCCTTTTTCTTCTATTATTCAATTTTTGTTCCATCTCTTTAAATTCGCTTCAGGTCTCAGCCTCATTCCCAAAGTTCATCCCATTATCATATCATCGTTCCGGATAAATTATTGGTCGCCTTCAACGATACATTCTCCACAGATTAATCGTCATGTCTCAGGTAGGTAAAAAAAATTGAACTTTTTCATGGAAATCGTTAGAATTTCATGTGGTTTATATTGACCCATGTGCTATTTCAACTCTTCTTTCAACTGAGTATGGCGATTTTCGGCGGTTCTGGAAAATTTTGAACTGTTACTGGAAAATGAGGAATTTTTTTGCTTTAATGGTGGACGATGTTATTTGATAAAATATGCTTTATTGATTGCGTCTCTGTTTTTTAATTGTTGCATAACTTAGGCTTTTCCTTATGGAATGAATTGTTTTAGTTTGTGATGTCGACTGAGTTTAACTTCTACTAAAAAAAGCAACAAACTTTATTTTGTAATTTTTAGTGTCTGATCAATAGTTTGCTACCAATTTTGTGTTTGTTTCTTGGTTTTGAAATAATATTTGTGCAATTTTCTTTCTTTTGGATTCTTTTTGTGTGTTTGTGGGGGGTTCTAATGCTATTACAACTTAATAAACGATTTCTTCCTAATTTGATTGAACTCTTGCATTGAACCTTACTGAGGCTGGTTTCCAAATGATGATATTCAAGTTTTTGGATTGATAAATTATTAATGCTTTTTTTTTTGAATGAATGTAGTATTACTGTTGATTGTGTTTGTACTTTGTGTTGGATTGCAGATAGTTGAGCTTAAGGTCGCCATGTCATGTCAAGGCTGTGTACTAATGAAAGAGAGAAGGTTTGTCGCGTGATCGCTCATTTTACTTTGAGAAAATCGAGTTTTCCTTATTTTATGGTTGCAAGACAGTATCTCTTGGATCTTAATGTGTAAATCTTTGATTTGGCCAGATTAACTTTAACAATAGATGAGTTGAATTAACTTAAAAAATAAAATAGCTATCAAACATGGTATCTGCATTGGGCTTGTTCGTTTTGAGTTAGTTTCAATCGAGACACTATAAATCCTTAGTAGGGATTGTATCCTTTCTAGCAGCGTGTGTTCATACCATGGTTTAAAAAGGCGGTTGTGAGGCGCGCCTCGATGCGAGGCGCCGGCAAAATGCCTTCGAGGCGGCGCCTCACATGATGCTGCTGCGACGTGCGCCTCATGAGGCGGTGAGGCGGTCCGAGGCGTGCTTGAATATGTTTGCATTTTTTTTTATCCTTTTGCTTGAATTTATTTCGCTGGGGAAGGGTGACAGACACTAATAATGGATGAGACAATTAAAGTGGGCGGCAGGCATTGAATATGCTCATTGATTAGTATTTAATAATGGGTGGAATAATGGGTCAGACATTAATTATGTTGAACTTTTCGATGCTCATTGATTAGTATTTAATAATGGGTGGAATAATGGGTCAGACATTAATTATGTTGAACTTTTCGATGCTCATTGATTAGTATTTAATAATGGGTGAGAATATTAATTATGTTGAATGCAAACATTTAATAAGAGGTAATTGATTCTGTTTGATTTCATTTATTTTTGCTGGGTCATTTATTATGTATTTAATCTGCGATTTTTTTTTTTCATTTAGTGTGTTTTATATTGAAAGACTTATACATACTTAATCATGAATTTATATATTTTTTGTGTTTTGATATATTTGTTATTTTTTTATATGTTTTTATTGTATTAATTGTAATTTTTATATTTTTTTATAATTTACGCCTCGGACCGCCTCGAGGCTTACGCCTCATAAGGCTATTGGAAAACGCCTCGATGCTTAAAACGTATAATTAAACTTTGGTTCATACCTTTATTTTTTCAATACTAAAATAATAAAAATACTTCTAGCAGCAAGAACTAATACCTGCAACTGCAGAGAGGTTTGATCAAATTTTAGTTAAAATCATGATTCATCATTCTTAAGAATAATCTTGTTTATGCATGGGTAATTGGTTCCATTTTCTGAGTTGGTGTGATTCTTTTGGTTAGGCATTCTTTCTAATTGTTAAGGTGGAATTTGGCAGTTAGTCAGTTTCTTAAGTCTGTATTGCTGGACAAGAACTTTGCATCTATGCGAATATAGATAACTTTTAACATTGTTTTTTTTCTTTGTGCTAATTGAGCTTAGTATTCTTATGTTGGGATTGTGTTCATCCACTGCTTTCATTTCATATTACTCACCCATCTTACTTCATAATATATTTAACTTCACTCAAATCCATTTATAGCCTGAAGTGATCGGTTTTATGAGTTTTTAGATTTTTCTTCTATGTGTTTTGTTGGAAATATAAATTTAACATACTTATATGCATGCTACAAAGAGGAGATTTTGTCTTATAGATTAAAGTAAAGACCAAACCAGATTCTACTGGCAATAAATGCCACCTAGTTAGATGCTTTTTAAATGCTTCTTGTGAGTCATCCTAGAGGCAAGTGATAACAACTAGTGCTCGAAATACTTCAATTATCTTTTCATGTATAAGGTGCAGATTTTGGCTGAGAAACACTGAAAGTCTGCAACTATGATACGGAGCAGGAGTTGGACGAGCATGGGCCGGGCACGAGCGAGGAGCCGCGACCGCTGCTCGTGTACCGAAGAAGGGACGGGAATAGGCCCACGTCCGTGGGCTGGATTATTAGAATAGAGAATGGGATGATTATTAGAATAGTTAGTGGGCTATAGCCAAATGGGCTTTAGGTTAATTAAGAGATTAGTGAGAGTATTTAAGGGTTTAATTAGGGCTAAGTAGGGTTATGAGTTTATTGAGAATTGTTTGAGCCAGAGGCTCTCGATAATTCTGTTTGTGTGTTTTTTTTTTCCTGTTTTTATCAATTGGTCCGACCTGCCGGATCCCATCCGTTAACATGACGAATACCCGATCAAACAGCGAGCGATTTGAGAAGATTGAGAATGAACAGGCAGAATTGAAGGGAGAGATGCAAGCGACGAATCTGCAATTGAAAGAAATCAAGGCTGCTTTGGCTGAATTGTCGCGCGTGATCCTGCATGCGTCAGGATCGCCGAAGTCGGTGACCGGGCGGCGCGCTGAAGAAGGAGAGACGTCCGAGACAGTATTTCCGGAGGCAGCAGCAGGAGTATCCCACCACGAGGCGATCAATTCCGTGCGGCTTCCAAACTTTGACGGATCCGATCCCATAGGATGGTTGGCTCGCGCCAACCAACAGTTCGAACTCCATGACTTGAAGCTGGAATTGAAAGTGTCTGCAGCGATTGTAGCGATGGAGGGACCGGCGTTATATTGGGCGACCTGGCTGCGATCTCGCAAGCCGGGGTTGACGTGGGAGGAATTATCACCGTCCTTAGGCGATCATTTCGATACGCGATTCAAGGGCAGCCTTTTCGAGCGGTTAGCCGATGTGAAACAATCGGGATCGGTGGAAGATTATTCAATCTTTTCGTGCAACTAGCGAGTCAGGTTCCCGGATTAACTGAAGACCATTACTTGGGCTACTTCATGAAGGGATTGAAGGATTCTATACGAGGCTCGTTGCGCCTCCTACGACCCCGGAATTTGGAAACAGCTATGGAGTTAGCAAGAGACATTGAAGATAATTTATCCATGCCGACAGGAGGGCGTCAGTTTCGGAGCTTCAGCAATCATCCTTCAGCGCAAATGAATACTTTTTCACGGCAGAACCACACACACTCAAGTTTAGCAGCCAGCAGTGGCCTTGGAGGATCAAGCGGCAACAGTGGTCAGGGAGGATCAGGCGGCAGTTTCCTTCGGTCATCCGACCGGTTTTCCACCGCAGCCGGGAGCATCGGGTCTGTCTACTGCCCGGTCTCGGCACACCCGCATCTCACCTCAAGAGTTCGCGGATTTGAGGGCAAAGGGGCTTTGTTTTCGCTGCAAAAAGCCTTACACGCCGGGACACGAGTGCCCCCTTAAGCAGCTACGGGTAATGTTAGCTGAAGAGGATGAGCCTTTGGACCTCCAGAACTCGGAGGTTGACGAAACTGCCGAACAGGGGATGACGAAGGAGCAAGAGGAATCGTCGGAGGAGGAAGGGGCACTTCCCATTTATTCTATGGCGGGCATTTCAAGTCCCCGTACGATGAGATTGCATGGGGTGATGAGAGGGCGTACGGTGACGGTGTTCATTGACAGTGGCGCTAGCCACAATTTTATTTCTTCATCATTGGTCAAGACCCTGCAACTTTCGCCGGACATGACTGGGAAATTCGGAGTTCAGCTAGGTGACGGGAGGAGGCAGGAGTCTGAAGGCGTTTGCCGAGGAGTCGCACTGTCACTTTCAGAGTGTACCGTGGTGTCAGATTATTTTGTCTTCTTACTAGGGGGGATCGATATCATTTTGGGAATTGCGTGGTTAGAAACTTTGGGCGAAGTTAGTACGAACTGGGAGACGCTAGCCATGACCTTTGAGTGGAAGGGGAGCAAAGTGACACTCCGAGGAGATCCCACCCTCTGCCGCAGTCCCGTAGGACTCCGAGCCCTAACACGGACCCGCGATGCAGAGTTTTGGGCGGTGCTGTTGGGAAACGAGCCGGCAAGGTTGTCAGAGCCCAACGATAGTCGTTTAGCGGAGATACTAGAGCAGTTTGGGGAGATTTTTGGGGAGCCGCAAGACCTTCCCCCACGACGTGCGATCGATCATCGCATTGAGCTTGTCCCGGGAGTGAAACCGGTGTCCGTACGCCCCTATAGGTACGGTCACATGCAGAAAGACGAAATTGAAAAATTGGTGGATGATATGTTGTTAGCAGGGATCATACGATCGAGTTCAAGCCCTTTTTCTAGTCCGGTCTTATTGGTGAGGAAGAAGGATGGAAATTGGCGTTTTTGCGTGGAGTAAATATCCCATTCCGGTAATACAGGAAATGCTGGATGAGTTAGCTGGGGCGGTGGTTTTCTCGAAGATTGACTTGTGTTCGGGATACCACCAGATCAGAGTGGCCAGTTCTGACATGCATAAGACGACGTTTCGAACCCATAGTGGCCATTACGAATTCCTGGTGATGCCTTTCGGACTGACAAATGCTCCCGCCACCTGCCAGTCGGCCATGAACGACTTATTTCGACCCTATTTGAGATGGTTTGTATTGGTTTTCTTCGATGATATTTTGATTTATAGTCATACCTGGGAGGAGCATCGGCAACACTTAGTGTAGGTTTTACGGATACTGAAGGAGAACCAATTCAAAGCTAATCGGAGAAAGTGTTCCTTCGGATGCCTTAAGGTGGAGTACTTGGGGCACATCATTTCAGTCGCCGGTGTGGCGATGGACCCGGCGAAAGTCAGTGCTGTGGTGGAATGGCCTCGACCGAGTTCATCCCGGGAGTTGCATGGATTCTTGGGGTTACTGGATATTATAGGCGGTTTGTTCGGGAGTATGGCCTTATAGCCAGGCCTCTGACAACACTATTGAAGAAAACAGCCCTAACACCTTTCGAGTGGTCTTCAGAAGCCGAGTCGGCATTTGAAAGGCTTAAACGAGCCTTAACAGAGGCTCCAGTGCTCGCGATACCTCATTTCGACCGGCAGTTCATGGTCGAGTGCAACGCCTCGGGTACCGGGGTGGGCGCGGTCTTGATGCAGGAGCACAAGCCTATTGCCTATTTCAGTAAGTCGTTGGCCGATCGTACCCTTACTAAGTCGGCCTATGAACGTGAAATGATGGGGCTAGCGTTGGCAATTCAGCATTGGAGACCCTACTTAGTGGGTCGGAGGTTTATTGTACGGACGGATCATCGCAGCCTCAAACACCTCTTAACACAGAAAATCGCGACTCCGTCGCAGCAAGTCTAGGTGGCCAAGTTGTTGGGATATGATTTTGTGATTGAGTACAAGACAAGAGTTTCAAAAGCAGCGGCGGATGCTTTATCCCGGCGAGGATTGAGTGCATCCCTAGCTGTGATTAGTGAATCCGGATGGTTAGGATTGACGGATGTTGGAGCCGAGCAACAACATGATGACTATGTATGCGAAATTATGAAGGCGATCAATGAGCAGCCGGATAGCAAACCAGGATTTGAATTGCACAACGGTCGGTTGTATTTTAAGGGACGCCTAGTCCTGGCCTCGAATTCACAGTGGATTCCTCGACTGCTGCATGAGTTCACGACAACCAGGCTGGGGGTCTTGTAGGTGCGTTTCGCACATACCGGAGGCTGGCCTTGAATGTATATTGGAAGGGGATGTTTAGGTGGGTATAGAGTTATGTTTCATAGTGCTTGTCTGGGAGGACATTTCGATGGATTTCATCACTTGTTTGCCAAAGTTACGAGGTCATACGGTGATAAGGATTAATTGTGGACAGATTGTCCAAATACGTGCATTTCACGACATTGAAACCGCCGATTACCGCCCGTTCCGTGGTAGACGCGTTCGTTCGAGAAGTTGTGAGGTTACATGGCATTCCGAGTTCCATTGTAAGTGATCAAGATTCCATATTTGTTAGTGCTTTCTGGAAGGAATTGTCCAAGTTATCGGGAACTAAATTAAAATTTAGTTCGGCATACCACCCGGAGACGGATGGCCAGACAGAGGTCCTGAATCGCGTTGTTGAGACGTATCTGCGTTGTTTCACTTGTGAGCAGCCGCAACAATGGCTGCGTTGGCTACCTTGGGCGGAGTATTGGTATAATACGGCATTCCAGATGGCTGCCCAGATTTCGCCCTTCAAGGTAGTGTACGGCAGGAAACCTCCTTCTATTCAAAGGTTCTTGCCCGGAGAGTGCCGCGTGGCAGTGGTGGTGGAAGTATTGGGAAACAGAGATGCGCTGATGAGTCGTCTAAAGGAGAATTTGGAGAAAGCGCAGCAGCGCATGATCAAACAAGCTAACAAGCATCGCCGAGAGGATGAGTATCAGGTGGACGATAGAGCTTTTTTGAAGGTTTGACTGTACAAATAGACCTCTATATCACGGCAGCCTCATCACAAGTTGTCGGCTAAGTTTTATGGTCCTTTTGCGATCGAAGGACGTGTGGGACCAACGGCGTACAAGTTGACCCTACCCACTTCTAGCCGAATCCATCCGGTGTTTCATGTGTCGCAGCTGCAGCGGGTTATAGGGGATCATCCAGTGGAAGTTGAGTTGCCAGACGGTTTGGCGTTGCCGGTAGGCCCGTTGTTCGAATCGGAGGAGGTGTTGGCGTGGCGGAACATGCTGGAAGGCGAGCAGGACGAGGAGCATATATTGGTGAAGTGGGTGGGCCAACACGAAGATGATGCGTCGTGGTTAAGTGTCTCTAGCTTCAAGCGACAGTTTCCGGATGTCAACCTTGAGGACAAGGTTGCTTCAAAGGAGGATGGAATTGATACAGAGCAGGAGTTGGACGAGCGTGGGCCGGGCACGAGCGAGGAGCCGTGACCGCAGCTCGTGTAGCGAAGAAGGGGACGGGAATAGGCCCACGTCCGTGGGCTGGATTATTAGAATAGAGAATGGGCTGAATTATTAGAATAGTTAGTTGGTTGTAGCCAAATGGGCTTTAGGTTAATTAAGAGATTAATGAGAGTATTTAAGGGTTTAATTAGGGCTAAGTAGGGTTATGAGTTTATTGAGAATTGTTTGAGCCAGAGGCTGTCGAACAGAATTATATTAATTCTGTGCATGTTTTTTTTTTTTCCTTTTTTTATCAAACTACTATTGTTCTTTATGATCTTTACCACATTAAGAGGGTGTTTACCTTAAGTGAAAGTTTATGTAGGTAAAAATAATATAGGCTAATCCATTATATTCTTTGATGGATCGAACAATTTGAGCGTTTTCGACCGCCTAATATATCAAATACTCAATTATATGTAGTGTCTGTCTAATCTATCATCCGAAGTAAACGTCCTCTAAGTGGTCGGTGACTTTCTTAGGGATCAATAATGTGATTTTGTTGCATCGTTGCATTTTGTTGATTAACCAAGGAATCAACTTGTTATAACCTGGATCAGGTGTTGAGTCATTCGACATTGATCTGGAGAATCAAAAGGTGACCGTGAAAGGCAACATCCTGCCTGAAACTGTTCTTCAGGCTGTGTCGAAGACCGGGAAGGCAATTTTGTTGTGGGAGGCGGGTGAGGCCGGATCGAAGTCTGCATAGGCTAGTTTGTGGTGTTGCAATCTATATGGTTGGTGTATGGACAGCATGGAACTATATGTTGGTGAGAGCATATGTAAGTCATAAGTAGTAGCTTCTTGCAAACATAATCGTGAAATACCTTCATTTTCTTGTATGTAAAGATAAATTTATCTCTTTAATTTAATTGATGTAAGGGAAGTGGATGGCTGGAGATATGGCTTATTCGGGAATGTGATAAAATTGAATAATTTTCTTAAGAAGTATTGGATATAAAATGTTTATGGATTGTGAGATATGACATGCATTTTTTTTAGACATCATCAAATTTATGCAGTGGCCTGTCGAGTAAGAGATGAATAGAGAAGTGAGATGAGTTTTTAAAAGCAATATGAACTTATTCTATATTTGTAACATTTGACCTAATTATAGCTCATAAAACTTCATTAGTTTAGGATTTTGTACATTTTTGTGTGAAGCTATAATAACGAATTCCCTTCTCTTTTACAATTGGTAGCGTTAACTTAGTAACTCAAAGGAATGAAGTTACTACCTTATTAGAATTTTTAATTGAGACTCATAGTCATAGAGATAAAATGTATATCTGTTAATATTTCTATTATTACTGTATGTAGATATTATAGTGAGAAAAAAAAATAGACTATGTATATGACTAGGGGTGATCAAACGGGTACTGGATATCGGTTATTATCGAATCGAACCGATACCGATCGGTTATCGGTATCCAATAATCGATGGTATCTGTTAGCGATTTAAGATTAATTTCGATTATTGGGTATATCGATAACTGAATGGATATACCCGAATAATCGAAATTATAATAATTATTAATTTATTATTATTATTATTATTATTATTACTAGATTAAAAATAAGTTTAATTAGATTCAAATAATAATAATAATTTATTATTATTGTTGTTAGTAAATAAAGAAATTTAATTTGGATTATATCGGATTAGATCCAGTGTCCTATTTTTTTTGGTGCTGCCTTGTCCTACCAATATCTATTATTTTAATAATAATTTTATAAATAAAGTTTATTATAACATTATGAATTATGCTTAACATATATTTCAAAAGGTTTGAAGCTAAAAAATTATATATCCAAATTATAAATTTATCAATCCTAATAATGAATTATAACTAATAAAATAAAATTAAATGATGAAAAAGTAATTTATATATTTTAATTGGATGGAATAGATCTTATTTTATACTTATTGAATTAAATAAAGCATAAATAATTGATGAAAGAAAATAAAGAACATGAAAATAGGACACCGATTTGGTATACTAAATCTTAAATCTATATATTTCAAAACTATTTCTTCACCCAATTTTTCTTAGATGTACCTTATTTTAAGCTAAATCAAATAATTTCTATTCCCAAAGAATTAGATCAGCTTATTAAAAACTAATAGATTTGAGATGATTAATATTCTTAACCAAAGACAATATTCTTAAAAACCAAAGACAGGAGACTAAGTTTTACCCATTTTCTTCACTCTAACTCAAAAACTCACCTATACGGCATACAACAACTCTAAATAATTTAAACCGCTAATGAGCAGGAAACATATTACCCCATGTCACTTCCTCGCCTCATTCGATCAGCAGTTGAATACAAATCGATTTTTAATGGAAAAGCTATTAATGCTCGGGTCATCATATCCGGGTCGGACCCAGTCGTCCAGGGCAGCAACCATTTGCTCACGATGTACGCGAAACTCGATGACATTGATTACGCCCAGAAACTATTCGATGGAATGCCTGTTAGAAACCTCGTCACATGGACATCACTTGTTTCCGCTTATTCCCAAATGGGGTTGTCGGAGAAAGCCTTGGATTGCTTCAGAGAAATGGTTCTTGAAGATGGGATTACTTCAAATGATTATACTTACGTCGCCGCTCTTTCGGCTTGTGCTCAAGTAAGGGCGTTGAGGAGTGGGAAAGAGATACATGCGAGAATATGCAGAATGGAAGAAACTGTAAATAGCTTTGTGAATGATAGTTTGGTTAACTTCTATGGGAAATGCGGGTCGTTGAAGTCAGCCAGGGTAGTGTTTGAGACCATTTCTGAGCCAAATACTGTTAGTTGTGTTTCTCTAATTTCTAGTTACACGCAGAGTGGGGAGAATGAGGAGGGACTCAGAATCTTCTTGAGGTCATTGAGGATTGGAGTGAAGATTAATGAGTTTTCGTGTGGGAGCATACTACACGCTTGTGCTGCATTGCAGATTTTGGATGTTGGAAGGCAAGTCCAAGCTCTGGCTATCAAATCTGGTGTTAGGATGGATCAATTTGTTGTGACATCCTTTGTTAATTTCTATGCAAAATGCGGCGAGTTGGAGCTGGCGAGTAGGGCACTGAGAGAGGCGGAAAAGCCGAATGTGACAGCTTGGACTGCACTGATTGGAGGCTGTGTTCATCTTGGTAAAAGCAGAGAGGCTATTGATCATTTTCAAGAGATGCTTTCGGCCGGCTTGAAACCGAATGAGCAGACATTTGCTTGTGTGCTCGGAGCCTTTAGTAGGGATGAGGAAACCAAAGGTGGTATGCAGCTCCATTGTTTGATTACAAAATTGGGAGTTACGTCATTTACTTTTGTCTCCAATGCGCTACTAGATTTTTATGTGAAAATTAGTTGTTTAGATGAGTCCTTCAAAACCTTTTCCGAAATGAGTTTACATGATATTGTTAGCTGGAATGCTTTGATAGCTGGCTGCATCGACTCAGGCTGTTACGAAGTAGCAATCAGAGTAATCAAGAGCATGTTGTTGGAGAAGTTTGAACCTGATATTTACACATATTCGAGTCTTTTGAGCATTTGTGGGGACCTACCTGCAGCTGAGTGGGGCAAGCAAACTCACTGCCGCATCATCAAACCTAGATTAGATTCTAACGTGGTGGTTGGGAGCACTCTAGTAGATATGTATGCCAAGTGTGGGCGACTGAACGATGCAAGAAAAGTTTTCGATACCCTCCCAAGAAAGAATCTTGTTTCGTGGAATGCCATGATTGGAGGCTATGCTCAACATGGATTTGGCAGTGAAGCACTTGATATATTTGAGGTTATGCTGAGGAATGGGGTTAAACCGAATGACATCACATACCTTGAAGTGTTCTCTTCGTGTGGACATGTTGGAGCTTTGGAGGAGGCGTTGCATCATTTTGGATCAATGACCAGGGAGTTTGGTATTGCACCAAGAGCTGATCATTTAGCCTGCATAGTCGGCCTGTTTGCCCGAAAAGGGCAAACGAAAGAGGCTTATGACTTCATAAGAAATTTTGGCAGTGCTCCTAATAAAGTAGTGTGGAGAAGTCTTCTATCCGGCTGTGTGATTAATAGGGATTTGGAGTTGGCCAGATATGCTGCTGAGAAAATTTTACGCATTGATCCAAAGGATACGTCAGCTCATGTGATGCTATCAAATATCTATGCTGATTCGGATATGTGGAGTGAAGCATCTGAAATCAGAAGATTGCTGGAGGAGAAAACAATGAAGAAGGAACCTGGTTATAGCTGGACTTAGTTGGAGAACAGAACAATATGTATGAAGTTTGAAGTATACTGATAGTGCATGCACGTGGTCCACTGCCTCGATCCACTTGGCTGCATCGGCCCTAGGAAAGAGCTCACCACCATCTGTTCTTCCTTCCATGAACAACCCCGATCCGAGGCAACAATCAAGCTTCATAGGATCTTTCTTTCCTGGTGCAAGTAGTCTGCAATATCATTATATCATGATGCTTTTCCTTCTTCTCTGTGAGATCTTGTTACTGCTAGATGTCTTGGAGCGTTTAACAATCAAGTTAAAGCTCCAATTATTTTACATAGTTACAGAAGCATTGGCTTATTTCATGATATAGATGCTACTGCATAAAAGATTCATAATCTTTTTTCTAAGTGTTTCCTCATCATAGCATGTTATGCCTTGAACTACTGTTATACGATTTTTTTAAAACATTTGAGTAAAACGAGGTCAATGCTTTTAAAAATCTCTATTAAATAAAGAAATTTGAAGCTCAACAAATGACTTAATAAAGTGTATCTTAATGCTTCTCTCAAATAGCTAATGCACTCTCACCTCTAAGTAGTAGTTTAAATGAAATTGAGCTAACCTCGAGGCCATGTGGTTATATATATACACTAGACAGAGAGAGAGAGAGAACTGATATGAGCAACTACTATGAGCACCCCTGACATGGACAGCACTCACATGAGCAATATGCTTGTATATGTGATTTACAAGCATAGTTTTAGATATAAGTTGGAACAATCCTAATCCTATAGTAGCTGTTAATTGTAAGTCACTTGGCATTAAATCACACAGAAAGATTCTAACTGTCATCTACCTCTAATTTTTTGATTTTGCTTGTCTGATTCACTCAGCTCACATGTAGTAGAAAATAAACTTCTCTTATTGAAAACTAATGAACTCATGAACTGCATGCTAATTTCTTTGAAATCAATAGTTTTATGTCTTGTTTCCACTTTACCTTGTATATATTCTTTTAATCTACTTAGTATTCACATATACTGGATAAGAAAATCTTATATCAGGACTTTATTTCAACTCAAGAAGCAGACGCACAAATATGAAAGGATATGACAAATGTGTGTAAAGAGAAGGCAAGCCTTATGGTTTACAACATACAATCAAGCAAACACACACATATTCCCAAACTAGAAAGCTTTATCGCCACTAGTGTCTTCTAGACCTGATTTCTCACAACTCTTCTTTGTCCATCCTGCGATGGTGGAGGTCGAATATCATCTTAAAAAACATCCTTAATTTTCTCGAAGTAGTTTTCCCTGAAGCTTGGGCAAAATAAAAGCTGCCAGGAAAAGCTTCCTAAGTCCACAACATATCTGGCAGCAGCAAACACATAATCCCACTCAATCTCCCTCACTGATTCCACATTTTCTGGTCTTGGCGGAGGTAATGGGTTTGTGGAGCTAATGTTGAGATGGAGACCACATAATCCCGTTAGCTGGTTCACTGAGGGGTCCAGTGCTTCAAGCATCGTCAAGTTACTGAATGATTTCGGGATTGTTCCATGTGAGACTATTGTGGGATAAGTTGAGAGGATAAAGTGTGTTGAGCTCACCAATGTAGTCAGGGATATCTCCTTGGAAATGATTGCAAGAGAAATCAATGGATGTAAAGTCTGGCCAAATATTGACAAGTTCCGCTCCACCCCTTTGATGGTTAGTGTCATCTCACCTCTGTAGTACCCCCGAAACACAATCTCCAGCGCCATCCTTTTGATGGTTAGTGTCACCCCTTCTCCATCGTACCCCAAGTTTCTGTAACTCAACTTTGTGACAGTATCACTCGTCATGTGTCTCAACCTGGAAGGCTTAAAGGATCCAGATAGCCGCCGAAGTTATACTAAGCTATGTCAATGATTTGAAGAATTTGCCAGCTCTTGTTCCATCTCACCTCTCCATGAAATCTGTTGGCGCGCAACACAAGCACACATGCTAGCTCAACGGAAGCATGCATGGGAAACTGCCATCTATCTGGTTGCCTCCAACACTGAGGACCTCTAACAATTTGGAATTTTCCAGGGAAACTGCAACTTGCCCTATTAAATTGTTGTTACTGAGATCCAAAAATTGTAGGCGACAATTAGCAGTAAAATTTGGAACATGACCAGTGATGGTATTTCTCCCCAAGTTAAGCACCGGAAGATAATCACACAGAGTGGTATATTAACACTTTTATTCGGTGAGTTCTTTGTGTTTATGTCAGGGTCATTGTACCGATGTCTGCTCTCTGCCTTTGGTCCCATTTTGTATAGAAATATTATCATTATACTTCAACTGGAATGCAGAAAGCCATTTCAAAGACCTAAGATGTGGAACTACCTCTTTATATGATTATGAATAGCAAATTTGATATTAGTAAGTACTGAAACTTGATGTTAAAGAAATCATA
Source organism: Salvia rosmarinus (assembly GCA_036937905.1). Classification (NCBI taxonomy): domain Eukaryota; kingdom Viridiplantae; phylum Streptophyta; class Magnoliopsida; order Lamiales; family Lamiaceae; genus Salvia; species Salvia rosmarinus. Next base: position 4,076,573 of record CM072818.1, on the reverse strand, counting down.
CCGCTGTCCACCAAGGGCTCAACAGCTGCTGCATGCTGATATTGACATAATAGCCACCAACCTTCTCTTTAATGACCTGGAAGATAGAGAACTCCTGGATATCCCCTCCTGTGTTCTTCTTGATCAGGACACTTTTCTATTATCATATGTTTGTAGTGTGTATCCACTATCCTGTCTTACTGTAAACTAGATCCATTTAGCTATTACCGTCTGCTGCATATTCAACATATTAATCTAATAGATTTCATCTCACTTTCTATAAAATCTGCAGTACTATTAGGCTTAAAGGGTGAACTTTCATCAAAGAGAAACTTGCTGTCCAATCAGGCAACACAGATTCATAATCTAGCCGAGGAAGTTCATATTGACTTTTCGTCTGACACTGTTCCTGATGGTTCAGTGACAACTAGTTTGTCCAACAATGAAGTAGGAGAACCTTCTAAGTAGGAGAAATGGTCAACAGAGTTCCCCGATTTCCTTGATGTATTGTTAGCTGAAAGAAGGATCGATGAAGCTTAAGCCAGCCTTGATGAGGGTGAGCGGGTTGTGGCTGAAGCAAAAGAATAGAAGACTCTGTCTCCTGTCATGCTTCTGTCACCTCAGACTTCTATAAGTGAACTGAACACAGACAAAGGTTAGCTGATCAGCTTGCTGAAGCTGCTTGCCAACCTTCCACAAGGGGTTCTGAGCTCCATGCATCAATTTCTGCTCTTAAAAAGCTTGGTGATGGTCCACCTGCTCATAAGTTTACTCCTTAATGCTCATTATCAGAAATATCAATACAACATGCAAAGTCTCCGCCCATCGAGCATATCTTATTGTGGAGCATATACAGTTGCACTTTCACAGCTTGCGTTCTCTGCCATTACTCAAGCAGCAAGTGATTCCATGGCTATTTTTGGCAAAGAGACAGCTTATACATCTGCGCTTGTCATGTGGGCAACAGACAGAGGCATTTGCACTTCTAGTCAAAAGACATGCACTAGATTCATCCGCAGCTTCTGGGGGATTGAGATCTGCTGCAGAATGTGTTCAAATAGCATTAGGCCACTGTTCGTTACTGGAAGCTCGTGGTCTTGCTATTTGTCCTGGTCTTATAAAGCTTTTTAGACCCAGTGTTGAGCAAGATCTGGCTGCCAATTTGAAGCGAATTGAAGAGTACAGCTGCGTTAGCGGCTGCTGATGATTGGGAGCTCACATATCCTCCTAGCTCTGTGCGTTTGTCTGGAAGAACCAGTTCAGCTGTTGCTGGTAGTGCATTGGCACATTAGCACAAGCTTTCAAGTAGTGCTCATCGTCACATGTCGTCAGGTAAATTTTATTATGTTCTGAAGTGTGAGCAGAATATGATGAACATCTTGTCCTGAAATCTGATTCACAGGCTTGAGTGAATACTGAATATCATTTCATATTCTTACCTTTGTCACCAGGAAATACATTACCCGCAGACAATTATTCCTAGAAACTGGTAGTTTCTAAAACACCTAACAATCTTCATTTATTATCAACTTTTACCATCATGGTTTATGAGCAGGCAATAATGTTAGCATCTATGTTGACATATCTGTGATAGACTTAAAACACACAACTTAGTTATTCAGCAAAGTGAGATCAGGCATAAATTGGGAATAGTAGATGATGCCACCCTTAAAAAAATTATTTTGACAAAGAACATTGTAATAATTGAAATATATATAAATATATATATATATATATATATATAGAGAGAGAGAGAGAGAAAGAGAGAAAGAGAGAGAGAGTTAGGTTCAAATGAGAAGCACTTTTATCCTAAAAACTAAGAACCAAATGAATTTGCTTTGAAAGTTGATGAATCCGCTGAGAAAGTTACTGAATTCCAAAATTCGAAAATTTTCAACCGGGTTCGAATCCCATGAGGGGCGAAAATTATATTTTTTAGATTCAGTAACTTTTCTAGCGGATTCATCAATTTTCACAATAAATTCATCAGTTTTTGGTTCTCACGTTCTCACGATAAAAATGGTTCTCACGTTAATCCTCCTCTATATACATATATTATATTTTAAATTCTAGGGTTGTAGCTCAACTTTAATTCTAGTTATTTATTGGTTAACCCACCAAGGCTTTTATTTAATTTTTGTAATTTACTCTTAATTGCATGGTTTTATCTTCTTGTGTCAGTCCTTCCATGTTCTAGGATGACTTGCTTATGCATGACCATGGGTTATTTTTTTTTCTGGTTTTAAAACTCTTGGAAGGGTGTGTTGAAGTACTTTTGGGAACAAAATATTCTGCAAAAAAAAAATTATAGATGGTGCAAACCTTGATCCTATTTACGGTGTTTATGGTTGGTTGTGCAGGACTTCTTTGAAGATGTAGGGCCCCTATTAAGCATGCAGTTAGGAAGTAGAACACTGGATGGCTTGTTCCAGTGTTCAATTCCTCCTGAAAGCTTTACCCGCTTCAATGGAGGAAGAGGGTGATTTTGAGGGTTCAGGAAATAAAATTGTTCGAATAGCTGAAACTGAAGCACAACAAATAGCATTGCTTGCCAATGCATCCTCACTCGCTGAGGAGCTGTTGCCTCGTGCAGCAATGAAGCTCACCCATTGAGTCAGGCTAGTTACAAGGATGATGCTTGCCCATGGACTGCCCAAACCATAATCCTGAGGAAAGGGAATGGAGGAGGCACTACAACAAAAACAGTTTTGAGACATCACAAAGTGCCTCAATATATACTAGGTGCCTCATGATTTCTGTTGGTAGATTGAAAGATAGTTTCTGCTGCCAACATGCTCTAGATCTTATTTTTACTGAAGAATGTGATAGCTATCTGACATCCTCACTCGCTGAGGAGCTGTTGCCTCGTGCAGCAATGAAGCTCACCCATTGAGTCAGGCTAGTTACAAGGATGATGCTTGCCCATGGACTGCCCAAACCATAATCCTGAGGAAAGGGAATGGAGGAGGCACTACAACAAAAAACAGTTTTGAGACATCACAAAGTGCCTCAATATATACTAGGTGCCTCATGATTTCTGTTGATAGATTGAAAGATAGTTTCTGCTGCCAACATGCTCTAGATCTTATTTTACTGAAGAATGTGATAGCTATCTGACTTGAAAACATACATAAATGGAACGCAGATTTGTAATTGAGTAGTTCCGACTCCCATATATCAGGTATACTTCCCATTTTCAAGTTGATCAGTTGGCTTTCCTATCTAGAATCTAGATAAACTGTTTGCATAGTGGTGTTTATATCATGTGAATGCCTCTCTCGTTCTTTTGGACAAAATATGGTGTACAATCTGTTGACTTCCTTCCACTATGAACATTGCAGAGCTGCACATTCATTAATTGTATGCTATCTTCTATGCTTCCAGGATCTTTATGCAAAGTTGAATAGGGTGGCTAGTATAGCAGCAGATATGTTTGTAGGCCGGGAGAGATTCGCCACATTGTTGTTAATGAGGCTCACTGAGACTGTCATTTTATGGCTTTCAGAAGATCAAACATTTTGGGATGACATTGAGGAAGGACCTAGGCCGTTGGGTGATCTTGGTCTACAGCAGGTTTGGGAATTGATTGCAGCTCTGTGATTGCTTGTATTTTCCATGCGCTTGTCTGTGCACTTAGATTCTTTAATTTTGCAGTTAGTTCTATCTGGATATGAAATTTGTCATCTGTTTCGCTTCATAAGGCCGCTACTTGTCCAGGAACTTGCATCGTGGGATGAATGATATTATAAATAAAGCAATAGCTGCATTTTCTTCAATAGGCATAGATCCATATAGGTAATTTTCAGTAACTGTTTTCTCACGTTCAGATTTGATTGAGCTTATTGTCCTTAGGGTAAATGTCAGTTTATATCCCAATGTTTCGTGAATTTTAGTTAATGTCCTAACGTAAACATATTGTTACTTTGGTCCCTAACGTTTCAAAAAAATTCTATTAATATCCTGCCGATCAATTTCCGACGATCAAACAATTACATGGCTGCCCGAGAGCCATGTCGGATGCCACGTCAATTAAGAAAAAACTTGTAAAAGCTCACCAAAACGACAGAAAAACCAAAAACACCCCGCCTCGAGATTGGTTTTTTTGTAGTTTTAGTGAATTTTTTACATGTTTTTTCTTTTTTATTTTAATTGTTGTGGCGTCTAACATGACTCTATGGCAGCCACGTAAGAGTTAGTTCGCCGGAAATTGATCGGCAGGACATAAATAGAAATTTTCCGAAATGTTCAATAACAATATGCTTACGTTCGGACATTAACAAATAAGTTGTGAAACGTTGGGACATAAACTAACATTTACCCATGTCTTATTTATTTTATTTTAAACAATTAATTTAATGAATATATGATGATGTCATGGATGGAAATAGAATGTCACTACGAAAAGCTGAACTAGAAATGTGCAATAAACTAGTAGAGATCTGTACATAAATAATGACATTTGCTGGGAGCACCTGATGCGGCGCAAGTTGCGGATGATTTTATGAAACACGTGGATCATCCAAAGAATTATCGCAATTCTGGAAAGTTTCTGATTTCGAGGAAAACTTAGTGTTTTTCGGGTGGATTTCGGGCAAATTCCATCGTTTAGAGGGTCAAATTCGCAGTTTTGTGTTTTTCGGGGTTATTTTGCAAATTCGGATTTTTGTTTTGGGCCTTTTTGGCATTCTTGTATTTTCGGAGATTAGGGTTAGTATTTAATCTCCGTTTGCTTCTTTTCATTAGCAGCTTTTGGATATTTTATAAAATTCGAGATTTATCTCTTATCGTCATCTCTCGGTATTCTTTGAATCAACGAGTTTTGATCGTGTTCTTCCTGTTCCACGCACGCACGCTGCATCAGCACCCTTGCAATATCACCCTGGATTCTTGTTGGGAAAAAAACATTAGTTTGGGATTTGCATGTTGAGTGACGAGTTTTAGCCCCCCCCCCAAAAAAAAAAGAAGAAGAAGAAGAAGAAGAAGAAAACACATTCCATCACAAATTAAAATAAGCAGTAACTTGAAAGTTGTACCTCTCCTTGAGAAAGACTTTAACCTTGAAGGGTACTTCTCCTTGCAATTCTTCTTGCTCCTCTACTATCGCTTTCATAGACTTCACTGCTGATGCGCTGCAGCCAACCAACACAATTGATTGCAGCGTTGGTATTTCACCTATTTCTGTAGGAATCTCCTTCAAGTCTCTGAGTTCATCAAGATAGAGGTGCTCAAGGCATGGAAAGTGTGAGCTCTCCGTCGTCCAGTATTCCAATTCCCCACCCCTACTCAATGACAAGTATTTGAGGCTGGGGAACTGGCCTTCAACTGTTGTCCATTTGCTTGTGCTGGCCCATGCACCATCTAGTTTGAGCTTTTGAAGAAGGGGAAACGAACTTATTCTTCGCAATATGTATTCAAAGCTACCCCTCACCATTTGAAGAGTCAAACTCTTAAGAGAGTGAGGAAAAGTAACCTTTTCCACAAAATCACCTCTTCGATCGAACTTGCAATGAAGATATTCCAGCTTTCGCAGACGTTCAATGTTGTGGAAACAATAATGGTCATCATATGACTCAATTTCGCTGATTCGTAAGCAATAAATTATTCCCAACTTCTTGATGTTGGGAATTCTTCGAATCACCTCTTCATCACACTTGAAATCCCTTACTCCGATCAGCGTTTGCAGATTCTCCATGATGATATCGTTGTCGCTCGGAGGGTCTGGGAGAAAGAATCCTTTGCCATAGAACTTGACATGCCTTAGTTGAGGCATCTTCCAAATTTCAATAGATGTACTAGCGTCACATACAGGATAAACGGCAATTAATGTCTGTAGACTCCAAAGGAGATAGATTGAAGAAAGAAGTTCGGTGTACCTATGAGCTTGAACAAAAAGAAACCGCAAATTAACTAACTCAAGCATTTTCTTTAGGGAATACTTGTGTCTGTAATCGATATAATATGCTTGCAGTGTCCCCAACAATCTTAAATTGGGCGACAATCGAACTCTTTGACGATCACTTATGTAGGTACGGGCTTGTGGTGTAGACTCCAACGCATCAAGAACTTTCTTCTTTGAAGTGTTTCTCGGAATAACAATGCGTCGTTGGCTGTTTGAGCCTCGAGGGCTATGTTGCCCTACCACATGATAAAACATCTCCTTTTGAGCTTCTCTCAAGCAGAGGTCTCTCAGCAAATCATGAATTTTGCAGTACTTTACTTTTCCAGTTGACCCCAACTTGTGAACTAGAATTAGATTTCTATCAATTAGTTCCTTTAAGTACTATTCTGCAATTGTTTCCAAGCTCTGGCCTCTAACTGGTTTTATAAACCCTTCAGAAACCCAATGCATGATTAGTCTCGACACTCGAATTACACTATCTTCATCAAACACCCCCATATATAGAAAGCAAGGCTTTAGATGAACTGGCAAATGGTTGTAGCTCAATTTCAGTATCTTCAAGCAATGATCATCATTCTCCGAATTCACTATTGAATTTAAGCTTCTCCTAATAGATTTCCAACATTCTTTTGTTTGTTCTAGTTTTTCCAAAACACCTCCTATCACAAGAATTGATAATGGGAGTCCTCCGCAACTCCGTACAATCTTCTTTCCAATTTTCTCCAATTCAAGAGGGCAACTTTTCCCCCGAAACACGATGTTGGAGAACATATTCCAGCTAATAACCTCATCCAAAAACTTCATTTTAAGGCCATAATCCTTGTCCAATCGAGAACCCAAATTCGATAGCCTAGTTGTCACCATTATCCGACTACCATTACCATTTTCAGGAAAAAAACGTTGTATTTCTTCCCATGCCTCAACACTCCACATATCATCCAACACAATTAAAAACCTTCTATATGATAAATATTTGTGGAGTGCTAGTTCTACTTCATCTTCTCTCATTTTACTCAGCAATTCACTCCCCTTTTTATTTGCTTGAGATAGAATTTCGCAAAGAATTTCTTTTGTGTTATATTGCTGAGAAATAGTAGCCCAAGCACAAATATCAAAATGATCTTTAATAGATGGATGCTCATAAATATTTCTGGCAAGAGTGGTCTTACCAATTCCTCCCATCCCAACGATTGGGATGACTTGGCGATCGACCCGTCCATCAGTGAGCTTCTCCCTGAGTTGAAGCATGAGATCATCAAAGCCCAGCATGGTGCAGTTCAGCCTAGAGAGTGAAGATGTTGAGGAACCAGCAGATGCTGTGTATTGTTGGACTACCTCCTTCTCTGCAACGATCTCCATCACTTCTTTCTTGATCAAATCCGTGTCTCCTATCACCTTCTGCAGACCTTCATACAAGTCCGTGGAAGTCATATTTTCTCCATCATTTTTGGGTTCCCTTGGACTTCGAAAGCAATTGAGGAACCCTCTCCTTTTCCTTCTAGGAAGAATTCGATCCACAATATGAGTTTCAATAACATCTTCAGCCGCATAAACTGCATCTGCAATACGCATCTCCAACGGATCTGCTTCATCGCGGTCTGCAAAAGGGGAATTGTAGCCTTCAAGAAATTCCTGCAAGAAGGTAACAATTTCAGTGAGAGATTCAACTTGTTGTTTGTCGAGTGATATTGGAGGGAAAGGATGATGCTCGATCAGATCTATGGTTTGCATAACTGAAACCAAGGCTGCATAGGCCGCCATGATCAATCTCAGTTGAATGTAAAGGGTTAATTTCTGAGGATGTTGGAAAAGAATTTGATAGAATCTTAATTTAGCTTCTACTAATACTACGGCCAACCCTTAACTGTGATTGAATTAATTAATTATGTGTGAGGTGCCAAACTTGCTGATGAAAGTTTTTTAATAATCAATATATGAGTGGGTGATTGATTGATATGATGTTGATTTTCGTGTCGTAATTGATGCATCCAAGAATAAACTATGATTGATGATAATGCTCGCGAGTTGGTTGATATTGATGATAATGCTCGAGTTGATTTTTGAATTATTCCACCAACATTAGGAGCCGTTGGCCGTGATCAGAGCGCTATAAGAACAAAATGTTCCTTATAAGGATATAAATCTTGATGAGCATTCTTTATCAGAGGTCTGCAAAAGACATTTGGGGCAGAGCTCTCTTTATCTCCTGGGATAGATTAGCGAGACTGAACTCGAACTCATAACTCTTAAACATGAGGTCGGTTCCTCTCTCCCACAATACTTCGTTTCACTTGTACTTTAATATTATTATTATTAAAATCATTATAATATAATGGACCATAATTAATACTCCTTCCGTCTCATTATTATTGGCTCGTTTTTCTTTTTAGACTGTTTCGCTATTGTTGGTCAATTCTAAAAAATGAAACAATTTTATAATAAAAAGTGCCTCGAATTTTGTGTCACACACTACTTTACACACAAAACATAATTCTCCTTAATCTACGTACAAAAAGAAAGAAGCCAACAATACCGGGACGGAGAGAGTATTAATTTATTACTCAGGATTGATGCTTGAGAAAATCATATACTTAATTATGGATTAGTCAATCCCAAAAATAGATAATTAACTTAAAAAGATCAAGTCAAGTACTAAAAATTAATTACAAATCCTAATTAGATCTAATGAGTCCTGATTAATAATTGCATAATTATACTAAAATACAAGAAATTAAAATTGATGAAGAAAAATTAAAAAGATAACAAGTGGACACCTCCCTTCGTCCCTAAATAAGTTATTAATTGATGGTTGAGTGTATTTTGAGTATAAATCTTGAACATGTGAGACCATCTCAAGTAAGACTGTCCTTACAAATTACTAGCAAATTAATATGGGAAGACACAAATTTGTCATTGAAATTCTTTCCTTATATGTTAACAAATTTGCTATATCAATATCTACTAACTATATTGTATTTTATATATATATATATATATACACTAAAAACAATTATATGTCAAATCTACTAAACCCAATGTTAGATTAATTTGCGTCATTCAGTTTTCTTGGGACTCCTGTTAATCCATGTTAGAGTTTCGAAAACGTATTTAACGCAATTATTAAATTAGAAGAATAGTAGTTAATACAATTTATGTATATCGAAAATCGAACTTTCATAAATAGTAGTTTAATATCTTTCGCAATATAAGACTTCATTATTTATTTTTGGAATGCAAAACTAATTGAGTTAAATACATAAAAGGAATGATGTGCTCAATATGGTACATAAAAAAATGATTTTCTTTGGTAAAAATACTAAAATTATTATAATTAAACAACTCCAAACTGTATCCTAAACCAAATCCGAACCGGAATCGAAGTTTGTTTCGATTAGATTTATATTGATTTTCTGCCCTAATTAACAAGTAAAACCAGAAAAGTCTCTTGAACGACACCCCAATTCATATTACCCTTCGACATGGATTCTGAAGAAGACACCTACTATACCAGCGGCGATGACAAGTCGGAGAGCGCCGCCGAATATTCCGGAGGCAGCGATGACGATGTCGCCGCCGAGGAGCCTTACACCATCACCAAGAAACACTACACAATCCTTAAAGAGGAAAGAATGAAACAGCTCCAACAAAAGGATATATCAGAAGTCTCCAACATCCTCGCCGTCACAAGAGGAATCGCCTGCACCCTCCTGCTCCGCCAAAAATGGAGCCTCAACTCCGTTCTCGACGAATGGTTCGCCGACGAAAACAAAGTCCGCGCATCCTTCGGCATAATATCCTCAGACGAAAAGCGACGGAAACTCGAAAACGATCACTACTGCAAGATCTGCATGGAAACCGTCGACTTCAGCCGCACGCTCTCCGCCACCTGCGGCCATCCCTTCTGCTCTGATTGCTGGGCTGGCTACGTCGCCATAGCCATCAGCGATGGCCCTGGCTGCCTGATGCTCCTCTACCCCGAGGTGAAGTGCGCCGCCCTAGCGGGCCTCGACGTGGTCGAGACCGTGGCGGCGGCCGAAGACGAGCGAAGATTTCAACAATATTTATATCGATCGTACGTGGAATTTAGCTGGACCCGGAAGTGGTGCCCCGGGCAGGGCTGCGGATTTGCGGTGGAATACGGAGGCGGAGTGGAGGAAACCTATGATGTGACATGCGACTGCGGGTTTAAATTCTGCTGGCGGTGCATGGAGGAGCAGCACCGCCCCGTCGGCTGCGAGACGGTGGCGAAGTGGGCGGAGAAGAACACTTCCGAAGCTGATAACAACTCTTGGATTCTGGCCTACACCAAATCTTGCCCTAACTGCAACAATAAAATCGAGAAAAATCAAGGCTGCAGCCACATGAAATGTAAATGCAAGCACGAATTCTGCTGGCATTGTATGCAGAGGTGGAGCAGCTACGGCCACGTCTGCAACGAGTATTACAGAGAGAAAGAAATCGCCACCGAATGCAGCTTGATCGACGCGAGGGAGGAGCTCGGGATATACGCATTTTACTTCGAGAGATGGGCTTCGAATCACAAGTCAAGGGAGATTGCTAGGGCGGAGGTCGCCCATGCTAGGGACAAGCGCCTGCCGGAGCTCTCTGAAGCACAGGAAATGCCGGAGATGAAGCTACAGTTCGTGGTGGAGGCGTGGGACCAGATCATCGAGTGTTGGCGCGTGCTCTGTATACGTGAGGGCAGTTGAGAAGAAGAAGAAGGAGATTTTCGAGTTCCTGCAGGGGGAGGCGGAGCAGTCGCTAGAGAGGCTCCACGACTGTGCGGAGAAGGAGGTGGCAGAGTTTGTCGGGCCGGATGCCCAACCGTGGGAGGAGTTTGATGATTTTAGGGTGAAGCTCATTAATCTAACTCGGGTCACTAAGAAGTATTTCGAGAATTTGGTTGGGCTTTGGAGAATGATCTTTCGGAAGTTGGGGTGCATAGGCCCTAGCTTTCTGTGCATTGGTATTTTATCATGGATACTATTTATTATTTAATAAAATTGAGATCTAGGAGTCGCTTATGAGGGTGTTTGGCTGAGCTTATAAGGTATTTAAAACACATAAAATTGTTTAGGAGCTTATAAGTTGTTGCAAGTGTTTGACAAAATAAGCTCCTAAACAAATTATAAGTCAGTGAAAATAAGCTCCAACGACATAAATTCGAAAGTGTTGCTTCACCTAAACACACAATCATTATGTAGACTTATCCACACGAGTAAAACAATTTGAATTAAAAACTTGAAGAACACCGAAGTAAACTTTTCTGATTAAATTATAATCAGAGATGCCAATATATGAAATTATTCACTATAAGTTTATACAGTGAACGTTACAAAAACTCACTACTTTACCACAAGATAAAGTCGGAAAGTTAAGTACTAAAACTATCTATCAAGATCTATGAAAAAGCTACGACGCTATCTATCAAGATAAATGAAAAATATTAAAGATTTCCTCACACCACTCGTGTACTAAAAAGAACAACCTTCTAACACCATTAGAAGTTAAAACACTCATGTGATATCGGAAATATTACTAAAACAGACTCAACAACATAAACTGATCTTCAGATGATTATTCAGGAATTGCGCTACTTTTGCTATCGCTTTGCCTCACCTTTTATAGAAGATGAGAGGCCTTCGACTGCATGTCTTGGACCACGATCTGGCCCACTAGGTAGTGACTAAGTCGTGACAGTTAATGGCATGACTTGCTCCTGGAAAATAGGAACTGAAATGACTTAGTCCACCTGATCTCTAGCGATCTGTTTCTGTGTTCTTCAGTGTGTTACCATCGCATCCCGCGAAACATTTCGTAACCTGCACACCAAAGAGAAGAAAAGGCAAAACACTACAAAATAACTAACTCCTTGAAAAGATGAGACTTAGTCAGAGTTAACCAACTCTAACAAACTCCCCCTTTTTGCCTTTCTTCACAAAACCTGCATATACAAACAATTTACAATATATACAGTACTCCCCCTGAATCCCAAATATATACATAGAACAGAATACCCCCCCTGTAAACAATCTCCCCTTGTTTACACAAATATCATCCAAACATTTCATGTCACACATTCAGCAATAGTCAACCAAACATATTCATCATCAGAGCAGAAAACATTCATCCAAAAACACAGGACATCGCATCAAAACAAAAACGCAAAACGATCAGCATAAAAACCATTTGATGTCCAGCATCAACCAACAACAACCACAACCTGTCTTAAAACATGTTCAAAAGAAAAAATAAAAGTTCAAGAGTTCATCAGCCAACAAACATTCCAAACATTCATTCGTCCACGTCCATCTTTCCACTTGACATTCCAGCTCCAGATTCAACTCCTCCTCCTACTTGTTCTCCCCCTTTTTTGAGAAGAAAGGAGTCCAAGTAAGTCAATTCTTAAACCTGTTACTTCAAGCCGAGTTGACCTTACATTGTCGAGAAAGATTTGTTCAAGTTTTTGTAGGCGTTCCAGCAAGGCACACACATTTGACCGGGGCAGAGATATCATCTCTTCGGATCTAGCTTCGGATTCTTACCCATCTGTGAATTTTGAAGGATTATTCCATGACAAATTTGGAAGCTTATTCCCCGAGAACAATGTGTTGCTGATGGAAAATTGTTGAAAGTCCTCGAACAGTACATCACGTGGTCCGTCTGGCAAACCCTGTTTCTTGAGCAATTGATATAACAGTGATGGAAACGGGAGTAAACCTGGATTCTATTTCGCTGCAATGGTGCCTATTTGTTCTACCACCAACTTTCCTAAGTTAAATGGTATACCCTTTCCAATCTTGTATAACAGAATATCATGTTGCATGGTAACTACTGTACTGTTTGACGACACAAGCCAGTTAGACGTCATCAGTTTAAACAGGACAGAATGCAGATAAGTTAAACAGCCACTGGACATAGGAATCTTCCATTTCTTAACCCTTCCTCCTGTTATCTCTTTTGCAATCTCATCATTGTCATCGACAGACACATCATTTGTTAGCTCATCAGTCCCATAAAATGCGTTGACCTCACAGGCAGAAATATGAAAAACCTTACGCCTATAATATACCTTGCAGTATTTGTTAGAAGTGCATTCGGCGAAAGATTTATCCATATTTGCATAAACATGTCTAATCACATTCTTAGGGAAAGGGTGGATGGCCAACACAGTTTGAAGAAGTCCTCGTTCTTTCAAGAATTCTATGAGATTGTTTTGGGAGAAAGTTACCTCGTCAATCTTCCTTTCGTTCAAACATTTTGAGTGCTTCATTTGTTCCCATCTCTTTTCAACTTCTCTGGAGTAAAATTTGAAGGAAATCGCTCTCTCAACTTCAATATCTGAGTCTGCGAACATTGAGGGATTCTCGGAGCTAGAGTCCCAATTTTCCTCCTCTGAGTAAGGGCTTGGAGGTGTTGGTGGAATTGTTGCTGTCTCTGTCACAGGAACAACTGGTGGAACATGTGGCTTGGTAGTCTGTACCGTACTTTCTTTCTTCTTTCCCTTCAACCTTGCCGCTTTCTTTAGCTTCTGGAGTATTCTACCTAATGAAATGTCATCTCCACTGGAATTTGAAGAATGTTTGCCATGCTCTTTGCTTGGTTTCGACTTTTTTTCCTCCCCCTGGGGATCTGAAGAGTCGCTGTGAGATCCCGATGATATGTCCTTTGATTCCGAGGCAGTGTCAGATGCAGTCTGGCCATCACGAGGATCTCCAGCTTCTGAGGTATGCTTTCCGGTGGACGGACTCTCTTGACCTTTCGATGGTGGAGAATTTTCAGGTGACTCACCGCTAATGTCGATCCTTACTGACGAACCCGGACCTCCACGACGTGGTTGCCTTGGGATTCGTTCAGACCTTCTTGTAGGAATGGTTGTCCTCTTTCTTTTCTTCCCCTTTTCCATACGTTTTGATGGCTCACCTTCTTCGGGATCGATAGTCAGAATAGGGGTTGCCTTAAATGGTTCCATCTCTAGAGCGAGGTGTCGCACTAGGACCAGGTGTCGCGGATGGTGCTTGAGTTGCCGCCAATGCCCGTTGAAGTTCGGGAGAGCTTTCCAGAAATTTTATAAGTCCGAGAGCAAGGCAGATGTGGCTGGATCCATTTTTCTGGAGAGTAAAATGTTAAACGTACCAAAAAATATGAGGGAAATAAAAAGAGACGTTTTTTAGCCTTTGCAATGAGTAGGACGTTCAGTGATTTGATCGAGTGTCAGTGCGGCAGCTTTATACGCAGCGCTACAGTCAATTGGATAAGCATCCTGCCGATTTGACATAAATTCAAGTATATCTCTTTAACCAAAACCTAGTTTTAAGAAACGAAAATCACAGAATAAAACGCCACAAAAATAGGAGATAAATGGGGATTAGTTGAGATATAATCAGATTAAGATAAAATGTGTTACAACCTTAACCAATTCTCGCTGATATCTCCAAAAAAATAGGGGATAAAGGAACAGAATGTTCCGTAAAAACTGGGATTACTCACGGATTTAGGGGTATTTCACAGGTTGTTATCATAACATCTCCATAAACATAGGCTCATTTTAATCAGAATAAAACATATAAATACAGTCCCATGTAAAATTCGATTGCACTGTTGTCAGGCTTTCGAAAGCAATCATGGTTGCACCGTTTTGTAAGGTAGCGTCGTCGCTGCGAACGTCGTGCCCCCCAAACTACTTTGGTGTTTTTCTGTATTACTAAATATTCTTCATCATGCTGAGCGGTCTGTTAGGAGAACATGTTAGATAACAAACTTTAACACAGTAAGTGTTATCAAATAAACAGTTGTATCACCTTAAGATATTTCAATTTTTGTGATACAAACAAACACATTCAAGCTTTATTGGGAGAGCAAGACCAAGAGATCTCTGAAGACTAGTAAACCTCTCGTGATCTAGGGCTTTGTGAAAATATCAACGATTTGGTTTCGGTTTTCACATAATCTAACTTGATTACCTCATCCTCCACCAAATCTCTTATAAAGTGGTGTCGTATATCTATGTGTTTCGTCCTCGAATGTTGAACGGGGTTCTTAGAGATATTGATTGTACTTATGTGATCACAATATACTAGAAGCTCAGTGCTCACAATACCATAGTCGTTAAGCATTTGTTTTAACCAAATGAGTTGTGTACAACAACTTCCCGCTGCTACGTACTCTGCCTCGGCAGTAGATAGAGAAACACAGTTTTGCTTACGACTATGCCAAGACACCAAATTATTTCCAAGATAAAAACAGCCCCCACTCATACTCTTTCTATCATCAGTATCCCCAGCCTAATCCGAATAACTAAATCCAACCAAATTCATGCTCGTGTCTTTTGAAAAGAAAATGCTAAGGTCCAGTGTTCCAGAAACATACCTGATAACACGTTTGACAGCTTTTAAATATGACATTTTAGGCTTTGCTTGGTACCTGGCGCGAACACACACGCTGAACATTAAATGCAGTCGTGTGGTGTGAGATATAGGAGACTTCTATCATTGATCCGTAGAGTGTTGGGTCAACATCTTCTCCAAGATCATCATCTGCAGTCATTTGTCACTTGACCCCATTGGCGTTTTCATATGCTTTGCTCATTCCAGCTCGAACTTTTTCACCATATCCCTTGCATACTTGCTTTGGGACACGAAAATTCCATCATCCATTTGCTTGACTTGGAGACCTAAGAAATACGTTAGTTCTCCTACCATGCTCATCTCAAATTTAGACGACATAGCACCTGCAAACTCATCAAGCATTTTTTGTGAGGTAGATCCAACTATCATATCATCCACATAAATTTGTGTGATAAGAATATTGTGCTGATTTCGTTTTATAAACAATGTTCTATCAGCATTCCCTCGAACAAACCCGAATCAATTAAGAACTTTGTTAAATGACCATACCATGCTCTCGGTGCTTGCTTTAGACCGTATAATGCTTTCTTTAACCTGAAAACATGGTTAGGCTTATGTGGATCTTCAAATCCTTTGGGCTGTTCGACGTATACCTCTTCTTTGAGTTCACCATTTAGGAATGCTCCTTTGACATCCATTTGATATAGCTTGATGTTCAAAAAACATGCAATGGCTAGGAGCTACCGTATGGACTCAATCCGTGCAACCGGTGCAAATGTATCGTCAAAGTCTATGCCTTCTACTTGAGTATATCCTTGTGCGACAAGTCTGGCTTTGTTGCGAATTATGACACCAAATTCGTCCGATTTGTTCTTGAAAATCCATTTTGTTCCGATAACATTCCTGTCAACAGGCCTCTAAACAAGATACCACACATCATTTCGAACAAATTGGTTAAGTTCATCATGCATAGCAATGACCCAGAACTCATCACCCAAAGCTTCTTTTATATTCTTAGGCTCAATTTTAGAGACGAAGCATATAAAACCTGGCATTGAAGCACATGTGGATGAAAAACATACCATCTCTCTATAGTTCAATGGTGTTGTACCTCGTGTTCGAACTCCCTCTTCAACATCACCTATGACTTGAGGGATTGGATGATTCTTACGTATTCTTCCTAGAGGATCTCGTCTTTCTTGTTGTTGGACGTCAGGTTCAGCTTCATCCTCCGTGTCACTGGAACTTTCGGATGTTTGTGTAGATGTTCCGATGGGCGTGGCTTCAAAGATGGTGACATCACTCTCGCACACATCCTGTTGAGCAGGATTCTCTGAATCTTCTATCAATTCAGCCACATTTTCATCTTGCCTTTTCCCTGCGAGATTAGCAAGATCATCAAAAACAACATTTACGGACTCTTGAATGGTCCGTAATCTAAGATTATACACACGGTATGCTTGACTATTTAGAGAGTACCCTACGAAAATTCCTTTATCGCTTTTCTCATCAAACTTGGTGAGATACTCTCTATCATTCAAGATGTAGCAAACACACCCAAACACATGAAAATATTTGAGATTAGGTTTCCTTCCTTTCAGAATTTCATACGGTGTTTTGAAGGAACCTGGTCGAATGTTCACACGATTGTTAATATGACATGCGGTGTTATGACCTCGCCCAAAAGCGTTTGGACAGACCTTTCGAGCTTAACATAACTCATGCCATTTCTATTAGAGTTCTATTCTTGCGCTCAGCTACACCATTTTGTTGAGGTGTTTTTGGCGCGGAGAATTCTTGAAAAAATCCCTTTTTCTCATAAAAAATTGTGAAAGAGATATTCTTGAACTCTCTTCCATGATCTGATCGGATCCTTGACACTTGAACACCAAACATGTTAAAAATTCTAGCAAAGAGGATTTTAAACGTTTCAAACGTGTCTGATTTTTCTAGTAGAAAGAATGTCCATGTGTACCTTGAAAAATCATCCACAATGACATATGTATACCTCTTGCCACCCAAGCTTTCGATCTCAACAGGCCCTACTAAGTCTATGTGAAGCAGCTCAAAACAGCGTGTTGTACCGAAATGTTGCTCGCGATGTTGTACAACAGCGTGGGGAACATGGGTCTGTTTTCCCCTTTGACAATCACCACATACCACCTTTCCAGCTTCTGCTAGCTTGGGTTGTCCACGTACTGCTTCCATCTTGTTCAACCTGTCAAGATTTCTAAAGTTAGTATGTCCTAACTTTTGATGCCATAACACATTCTCATCAATTTGTGCCTTATTGCACTTTGGTTCATCGGCCATATAGCAGTTATCGGCTGACCTCTGTCCCTTCATGAGACATGTGTTCTTACCATCATAGACCTCACAAGAATCTTTGTCAAATTTCACTTGCAACTCTTCGTCACATAATTAACTTATGCTTATAAGATTTGCCATTAAACCTTGTACGTGCAAGACATTCTTGAGGCTAGGTAAACCTTGGACATTTAGGAGTCCTTTGCCTATGATTTTTCCTTTAGAACCACCTCCAAATGATACACTACCCCCATCATACAACTCATAGTTGGCAAGGCAGCTTCTGTTACCAGTCATGTGACGGGAACATCCGCTATCAAAATACCATGAACCTGAAATGTTAGTTTTCAATGCAGTATAAACAACATGGCATTTTACATCTTATTTCCTGACCCAAACTTTCTTTGAGTCAGTTCCCTTGTTGGTCGTGTTTACTGCAGTGTGTGTAGAGTAGTCTTTGGGTGCGTACGCACGTGTTCGTATAACATGACCTAGACATCATCATATGTTCATTAAAATCAGCCTTCACTTTATAACAAAACGGCATAATGTGACCAGGTGTAGAACAGTAATGACATATGTATTTTCTATTTTTTCTTCGTATCATTTTTACCCTTTTTACTGGTTCACCTTCTTTAACGAATGGTTTTCCATTTGTGGCGACAATTGTGGGAACAGCAGTGTTAGGAGCATGTGTAAAACCTAAACCAGTAGTATCTGTTTTACCCATTAACAAAACATCATCTAATTTAGACGTACCTGTGTTCCACTTTCTGAACGTACCTTGTGTCACTTCAAGTTGACAAGTTACCTTATTTAGTTCGACTTCCCTTTGTGTTACCAAGACTTCAAGCTTAGCCAGAGATGCTTTCAGCTCGTATTCTCTCTTGATGTGAGCTCAAGATCTCGACTTTATCTTTTCCATTTCTCAAGTAGCTCGTCGTATAGCTTTTTCAACTCTTTTACTATGGCGATAGTGTCTTCATCATAATCGCCCTCACAATCTGTATCATTCACAAGAGCATTTAAGCAAAACAAACTTGAATAATAGTCGAGACTATACCTGTTTGATACTGGATCAAAACTGACTGCATCTCCCTCATCGTCTGACAATGTTCTGGAAACTGCGACGTGGAGTGTTGTGACAACAGTGCTGGCCGCAGCGTCGCTGTCATTATTTATCTCTTCGAAGAACTCAGCTTCATCATCACTCCATGATACCCAGTACGATTTTTCTCTCTTTCTTAGCGTGTTCGCACATTGATTCGCATAGTGACCATACCCTTTGCATTCACGGCATTGGATACCATCAATGTTGGAGGAATCATACCTAAACGTGTCTGAGGAAAATGACTTCCTCACTGGTCTTGGTGGAGTGAAGCTTTGAGGTTTTGAAGGAGTATATTCGATCATTCGATGATTTTGATCCATAGGCCTAGCTTGAACTTTTACCTTGTTCATCTTCCTTACCATAGTGTTGAATTTCCTGGTGATTAGAGCAACATCAAATCTTGCGGGTAATGTTCGAAGAGCCTTGGACACCAGCAACTTGTTACTTATCACGTCACCAAGATCTTGGCACTCATTGGAAATATCCAATATCCTCTTGGTGTAGTCGTTGATGTTCTCTTCTTCTCCCATCTTTATATTCTCGAATTTGGAAGTGAGCATGCGAAGTCGAGACTCCTTTATACTTGTATCATCCTCACAATGCCGTTGAAGAACATCACATGCATCTTTCGTAGAAGCGCTGTTCTTGATCAATTTGAACATTGTCATGTCCACGGATGCATAAATGGCATTGAGGGCCTTCTCGTTGAAGTTTGCGTCGTCAACCTGATCTCTTGTCCATTGTGAAGACGGTGTTAGGGTAACATCACCCTGAACATCAGTGGTCTTTGGGACTGACCATCCGTTCTCCACGGACCGCCATGCTTTGACATCAATGGACTTGATGTATGAGCGAATTCTGGTCTTCCAGTAGGAGTAATTCGATCCGTCCAAGATTGGTGGTCGGTAATACCCATAATTGTTTGAATCCATAGCGAAATTATAGCGAAGATACGACGGGATCTCACTCGATGTATCGAGTGTAAGCTCGATACCACTTGAAAGTGTTGCTTCGCTTAAACACACAATCAATTATGTGGATGTTATCCACACACGAGTAAAAGCAGTGAATTAAAACTTGAAGAACACGAGTAAACTTTTCTGATTAAATTATAATGCAGATGCCAATATGGCGAAATTATTCACTATAAGTTTTACGGTGAACGTTACAAAAACTCACTACTTTACCACAAGATAAAGTCGGAAAGTTGAGTACTAAAACTATCTATCAAGATCTATGAAAAAGCTACGACGCTATCTGTCAAGATATATGAAAAATACTAAAGATTTTCTCACACCACTCGTGTACTAAAAAGAACAACCTTCTAACACCATTAGAAGTTAAAACACTCGTGTGATATCGGATATGTTACTAAAACAGACTCAACAACATAAATAGATCTTCAGATGATTCTTCAGGAATTGCGCTACTTTTTGTCGCTTTGCCTCATCTTTTATAGAAGATGAGAGGCCTTCGACTGCATGTCTTGGACCACGATCTGGCCCACTAGGTTGTGACTAAGTCATGACAGTTAATGGCATGACTTGCTCCTGGAAAATAGGAACTGAACTGACTTAGTCCACCTGATCTCTAGCGATCTGTTTCCGTGTTCTTCGGTGTGTTACCATCGCATCCAGCGAAACATTTCGTAACCTGCACACCAAAGAGAAGAAAAGGCAAAACACTACAAAATAACTAACTCCTTGAAAAGAGGAGACTTAGTCAGAGTTAACCAACTCTAACAAGTTCCCCTAAAAATAAGTTGGTCAACTCTAACTTATTTTTTCATAAACTTATAAGCAACCATGAATTTACCAAAATAACCTTATTATAGTTCGTTATTTGTTACACATACACTATCAACTTCATCTTTCGTCAATTTTATCTCTCTAACTATGATTTTCTCTTTCTAACTCACGCTTCTTTCTCTAGCTTATAAGATCAATTATCCAAACACTTTAATAACTTATAAGCACTTGAGGCATTACCTCTATAAGCTCTTGAAACATCTTACAAGCTCTTGGAGCTTATAAGTTCCCTAAAATAAGCTTAGCCAAACACCCCCTATATCTAACTTCAAACTTTTTTAATTGTTACATTACATGTGTTGCTATTATGGAAATGTGTTACTTTTGTGAAAGATTTGACTGTCGGATTTTACACCATTTTGAGAATCATGAGATGAGGAAGTATGTTGAAGCTGAGGGTGCTTTGGATGATTTTCTCTAATTAGTGTGACACTTTAGCTAGGTAGGAATTTCTTTGAGAATTTAGCTTTTATTTGAGTTGTCTCTATACACTTGATTTTGTTAATTTCGAGGTGTTGTTCGATATGTGACAATTAGAATGAGGCGGTCGGATTTGTGTGTTGGAGTCGTGTTGGCAACACTTGCCGATGGTAGTTACTTTTATGGTTGGATTTCAATTGGCAACACCTTATGTGCTGACACAGTACATAGGCAAGCTCTATAAACTTTTCTCTTTGTATTTACATCTTTAACATATCTATGTGCAAATACAATGCATATTTGTACAAAAGAAAGTGATGTGTTAAGTGTTTTTGGTACTAATTCAAGGGTATATTTGTAATCGATCGATTTCGGTCAAGATCGAACAGGTACAAAGTAATAGTTCAAGGACATATTTGCAATTCATCGGTTTTGATCAAAATTAAACCTATAAAACTAATGCATCAAATTCTTTTTGAAAGTTAGACCAAACTAAACCGAAACTGAATGCTTTTAGTTCGGTCGGTTTCGGTCAAACCAACAACTCTAGAAGTTTCTCTCTCATAATCACCATTGACTTCATCATTCGTGAACCTCACCAATGCGTTTGCTGATTTGAGTCTGTAACATAGATAAGTAGTTTTATATTAATATTTAACGTGAAACAAGACTTCATATATAATTTATATTTGAAAGTTGAGTTTAAATACGTAGGAGATTAAAAAAATGAGATAAATACGTAAGAGATAATATGAGTGTGCTTGCTTATATGTTAAAAAGAACATTTATTTTTTATTTTCTTTGGTTAAATTACAGAGTGAACCCTAGTATTATTATCTTTTAGTTTTAAGTGCTATTCTAATTCATTAGGTCAGAAGATAAACTTGGAGGCAAATATTAAGTAAAGATTAATTCTAACCACAAAAATCTTTATGTCCTATTTCACCAATTCCATGAATTCTGATGGCGACGGGGCCAGCGATAAGGCATTAGAGGATGTTGCCAAGTACACTGACGACGACAGCGGCAGCGAAGATGCTTCAGAGGACGTTGCCGAGTATTCTAACATAAGGGGCTGATCTATCTACTCAAGGCCTGCACTGGGCTCCAATGCAAGTCTTTTTTTTCTTATACCTATTGTATTATCTTAAGTTTAATCTAAAATTAGTTCAACCCAAAATAATTATGAAGGTTAAAATAAAACTGTTGTTAGAGTGCAAACGAGAAGTTGTTCTTAAAATTTAATACGCCAAAGTGTTTATTTTTCAACCACCCTATTATCAAATTTTGGATCTGCTGCTACGTACATTGCTTTCAAATAGTTACAATTACAACACCAGTTTCATTGTTATTTTTTAAAAATGTTTAGGCTGTTTAAATTTTTCGACTAATTTATGTAGTAGAATTATTCTATTATGGCTTAAGATGTATCATGACCTCAAGTTCTCGCAAGTGAAAATTGTATATAGCTGTCCGGCAATTGACCCTTTCACAAAATTCAATTTTCTTGTCATGTCTCCCTTATTTACTTAATTTAAGGGCAATAACTTAATTAACATAAATAATTATTTAATTTTAATTACAATTCAAAATATATTTTAATCTTTTTATGGGGACATCCGTAGTTTGTACCATAGGTGTGCACACGATATCAACCTATGGGATTTGAACCCATAACCTCCCATTAAAATTCTCTATACTACAAGAATTTTGCTTAGCCTATTGTGTGAGGATAATATTATAATTTAATGTTCTCATAGTTCTTTTATGGGGGCGAAGAGGAGAAATATTCTTATAGTTAATATGATTGAAACATAGCCCTAAATTATTGGTAACCAAACAATAGTGACCAGGTTATTTCAGTAACTAAAGAAGCTTCCAATCAATGTCATATATTTCAAAGTAAATGAAACATGAGATATGTCTTTATTTAATCTCATCAAACATAGTAAATGAATAATTGATAATATAAAATGAATCCAAATTCCACATCTCATCCTACATTTCATATAATATTGGAAATGTATACACCAATCATCTGTCTGCTACAATGGGAGTAACACAAATATGTAGAAAACATACTAGGAGTGACAAGACTGTGATAGTGCCAATGTATCTTGCTTTTAACAGGAAAAAATTTACATAATTTCTGTGTTCATTCTGAGTACATCATTTGAGTTTTTCAGCTTCCTACATATATATGCTAAATAATGGAAACTAGAAATACTATGCAACTCAATAATCACTCTTGCTTTGAAAGAATAAACTGTAAGCATTTGCAGAAGCAAGCAGCAACAGATGAAAGTGCTAACCTTTTCAACTAGTAGTTACATATGTGGCTAATCCTCAAATTATATAAGTCTTCTGGGAACTCTTTGGACCCCGTTTCCTCCTTGGACTCGAGCTGCTGATGGCACACGAGAAGGCATTAACGAGCTCAGAGTCCTCTTCGGTGGTCAACATTTTGGCTGCACTGGGGTTGGAGAGCAGAAGTTTTGAGACAAGATATCCTGCAATAGACCATGTCTGGAAAAGCCGCGCTTGCTTCCCTATAAACCTTGCTTTCTTCGTGTCATAATATTCTGGCCACTTGTCTTTTGAAAGGCGTTTCTCTGCAATCTTGATGGCTCTTTCAGCAATTTCCGGTCTACCCATTTTGATACAAGCAACAGTGAGCTGCAAAGGAAGTGAGACCTCAGACATTATGGCCATTAGTAATTCAAAATATAGCTATATCATCTCTAGCCGATGTCAAACTAATGGCACCTTTGTAAGGTTAAAAATTTAACGAGGGCTCGATCAAGGAATAGTGGAATACTACCAGTTACCAAACTGATCAACTAAGGGGGCGTTTACTTTCGAGGACAAAATATATTGACAAATATGATTGAGTATTTTAAGGATTAGACGATCAAACAAGCCCAAATTATTCAATCCATCAGAATGTGTGGTGGATTAGCCCATATTATTTTAATATGTCTAAGTTATCACCCAAAGTAAACACATACATCTTGAACTACATTATAAACAAAGAGGAATAGTAGTGCAGTTCAAGAATCAGTAATTTCGACACTTATTATTATCCGCTTGCATCTCGGCTAACTCAAAGTAGATTGGAGCGTAATCATGAAACTGAGAGGTGTAGCTTCGACTAATATCTTTAAGAAGATTCAGAAATTAAATAGATAAATCAATTCAAGAATTAAAGAAGGCAGTTTACCTGCCAAAGAAGAGTTGGCCAGGAACCACCATTGTGATAGGACCAAGGCCTGCAACAGAATCAACGAAAACATTATCAATACAGGATACGGATATTATGGCTGAATGGGTTTGAAAATCCAGTGTCGGTTGATAGTTATCAAGAAAAACAACATACGTGTTCTTGGGGTCACAGCCAGTTATAATCTGCCACTCCTTGTCTTCAAGAGCAGGATAGCATATTTTAAATGGCATGTCGGCTACCAAATCTGACCATTTAGCTTCAAGAAGATCCAATATGTCGTGCGATTGTTCCATCGTTACAAGATTACTAACGATAGACCACAAGTTTCCCAAAGAGAAGAACCGAAAGTCCATGTGAGCAGGCTGTAAGTTTCCGATTAGATAACCTCCTGTGTGAGGCATCCATTCTACTAGCCATGGAGGAATTTGATCAGGGTAGATATTAAATTTATTAACAGCATCATACGAGTATTCTTCAGTCTTGTATCGGTATATCTCATTAAGTTTCTTCATATCGATCCAATAATATTCTCTGATATGAAACGACAATGCAACAAGACGATTGTTTAATGCTCGGATGAGGTCGGCTGATCCATCCTCCGGGGCAAGCATTTCACGTGCACATAGTAATGCAGAGTAGAATAAAGCCTGCACTCACATTACCATTTAAATATTAAGACAAAAGTTAAGTAAGGTTTTATCCAAGTGAAGCTTTTAATGAGAAAAACGAAAGACAAAAAGCAATTTCTTGCCTGAATCTCCAAGGGGTGGCCATGTATTCCCATGCGGCGATCAATCATGCAAGAACCATCGGTGACCAATAATGTAGGAAACATATCAAAACCATCGGCAAGACACAGCCTAAGGATCATCTTAATTCCAGTCTGAACATCTATTCTCTCCTGAACAGATTTATCCCCCGAGCATTTGCCATATGCTCGTAACAAGATAATCCACCAAAGTCCTGATTGCACAAAACAACAACACTCGTGTAGGTAATTCATGATGCAGAAAGCTCACATTCTAAAAGTCAAACCTAGAAGGGATGTCTCAGCACGTACCCGAGTCGACTGGAGCAACACGCCCGATTGCTGCTTCCCCGAAGTCTGGATCCAGTATCTCTTCCATTGCAGTGTCGTCCCCCTCCAGAGGCACTGTCCGCACCTTAAAACTAGCAGGCATCAACCCTTGACCAGGGCTGTGGCAGTCCATGGTTTTCTCCCAGCTCTGCAATTATAGAAAAAATTGGAAGATCAAAGATTTTTCTTCATATATTCTAACTACAGAAAGAAAGGATGAAGGGGCAGGAGAGAGTGCACAGTGAATATCTGATATGAACTTAAATGAATAACTAAAGATGTTTCTAATTTCTATCAACCCTTTTTACCGGGAAAGATCAAGAAGATTATCCATTTCATTAGTAGGACTTCGGTAACAGCCACAAAGGATACGTAGATCGAACCCAAAGTGTTAATCCACAATACCTAAAACATTGACATGTCACAAAATACAGTAAAATAAGAAGAATGAGTTCACCTGCAGCTGAAGAGTGTGAAGAATAAAATTACGAACGATATCATACTCCCCCTTCAGCAGGAAAGCGAGGCCAGAAGGTATGAAATCACGGATAAAAACATGGTCATAGTTGAGAATATTGGTTAACTCAGAGGGGTCCTTTGCAGCAATTGTACCTACAGGGCTATTGCAATAGTACACAATCGATTCCCTTAGTAGATCCCATGCTTCATCCTCAATAGAATCCGTGATATCCTCATGCAATGTTTCCACCATAGTTCCATTACTATGTATGCCACCGTTGGATGAAAAAGCTGCATTTTCTGAGACGGACTCTTTGATTTTATCGAATTCTGCGGTAGGCCTATTACCATTAATTGCATTGTACTCCTCAGATGTTAATCCTTTCGCATTCTCAGCTCGCTCGCAGCTGCATCTGCTAAACCCTAAGCAGTTGGAAGTAACATTGGCATAAGAAGACCGAGGAAACTGATGAGCATTACCATTGTGTGATTTATCAAAGTAACTGACAATGTGGAAATCAGCTGCAGGCTTCCTTCTTTTATATTTTACGAAAGATCTAGAAAGAGACCCTGAATGAGATCTGCTGAGATGAGTTTTTGAACTAAAAAGGCACGGTGCACCTCCGCCACAAACTTGTAATACTGTTTGAGCAGTAGCCATTAACACAATGCAAGTTTGAGGAACAGTTCATAAACTCAAAACTCCTTTTGCAAAAGTAAACCAATAAATCCACCTCAAGAATGATGCCTAACGAAGAAGGAAAAGGTATAATCAGGATCCATGTACACAATCAGCAACATTGTTGAGCAAAACAGGAAAAACCATAAAATATATACTTGAATAACACCAAATCATTAAGCATCAAGTATTGCCCTGTAGGCTATAGTGAAATGTTCTTGCAATTCTTCATCGTTGTGATCAAGTATATACGGCCCTCATATGGATACATGACAACGTTCCTAATTTCAAAAATTAATCCCAGCATAACATATAAGCAACAAAATCTGAATTTGAAAAAAATGGACATGTAGAAACTGCACCTAATACTTAAAAAGGGAAAAGTAAAAACAGAGGAATACTGAAAGTCACTTCCAATCAGCTTTCTAACCACATCAAATACAAACCAGTAAACGATCCCCAGAAATCAGCAAATAATTTCATTTCACCAAACATTAGGAAATTAAAAGGAAATCAAGACGAAACTCTACAGTGCTGTAAAATCAGCACATTCACTTCCCCCAAAAGATTCTACAAACCCTTTTCCTTCTACTCTAGAATCCGACACACAAATCAATCAATTAGCTTCCACTCTAGATTCCCATACACAACAAATCAATTAATCAGCAGACAACTAGCAAAATTTGATCTTTCATAAAATTGACTCCAAATCAAGCAAACAATTAAGAAAAAGTAGAAGAAATAATCCAACAAAGGGAGAAGCAAGAAATGATTTTTACCGGGTAGTAACCGCAAGAATCTCGTAAGGCGTTAACAAATGAGTGCTTTCAGATGCGAACAGAAGCTGCAACAAATTCTAATATGTGGCAGTTTTTCTCGAACCAATGACTGCGCAGAGTTTCAATTACACAAATATTGTTATATTGGAAAAACTGTGCTGGGATGGTTTACTGTGTGTCGTGTGTGTGTGTGTGTGTTTCTCTCTCTCCTTCTTCAGTCTGGTCTGAAATAGATTGCTCGGAGAGATTTCGTTCAGGAGCACGAGTGTTCGTTTTTTCGTCCACAAAGTGTTTGATATTATGATTTC
This sequence comes from Salvia rosmarinus, assembly GCA_036937905.1. Lineage (NCBI taxonomy): Eukaryota > Viridiplantae > Streptophyta > Magnoliopsida > Lamiales > Lamiaceae > Salvia > Salvia rosmarinus. Next base: position 4,049,176 of record CM072818.1, on the reverse strand, counting down.
TTGATTAATTTTATGGAGGGATTATGTTAATATGCATTTAGATAGGTGATTACTCCAATTATGATCTCTGTTATCCACAACACAATCCTGTCCATGGATGCCACGGGCAGCGGTGGGTGAAGAAACTACTAAACACTCTAATTAGGGATCTCTTTTTTTTGGAGAACACAAAATTGGGTTTATACTTTGTGACTTTGTGTTAATGAGTAATTTTGCCATTTTATTTTAAGGCTATTTTCATCATAAAATATAAAATACATGAGTATGTTATTCCTTTGGACGGATCAGTAGTAAAGTGGAATTCTATAATCAAAAAAAGTAAATATCAGTTTATGTTCCAACGTTTCATGATTTTTCACTTAAATATTTCAACGTAAATATATTATTATTTTGGTCTCTAACGTTTTAGAAAATTCTATTTAATATCTCACCGATCAATTTTTGACGTATAAACGCTTACATGGTTGCTAGAATTCTATACTGAACTCCATGTCATTATAAAAATGTGAAAAAGCACATCCAAAACGGCGTCGTTATATTTCTTCTCTTCTATTAGCGTGGAAAAGAAATTGAATGACGTCTTTTTGGATAAGTTTTTTCATGTTTTTATTTAATTTTTATATTGACGTGAAGTCCAATATGGAATTCCGACAGCCATGTAAGCGTTTGTACGTCGGAAATTAATCGGCGGCACATTAAGTGAAATTTTTTGAAACGTTAGGAACCAAAATAACAATATGCTTATATTGGGACATTAAGAGAAAATTAGCACACTAGAATCTCACTAATATTTCTATTGGTATGAGTGTGTCAATACCTAATTTTCCAAATATGATTTATCAATAATGTGTGATAGTTTGGAAGTTATTGCATGTCCAAGTATGGTTTACCCATTATGCATAGTGGTTTGTCTATGAGTTTAAGTTTTTTAAGTATTCCCTCTGTTCCGTTTAAAACGTCTCTTTTCTTTTGGGCACGGGTATTTAGGAGATAGGTATAAAATAGTTAAAATGATAAAAAAGTGGGTAAGGTCCACACTTTTTGAAGGGATAATTACTTCCTAAAATGGAATGAGACATTTGTAATGGGACAACCAAAAAGAAAAATGAGATATTTTAAATGGGACGAAGAGAGTATAATTTATGCATTATTTATAAAAGTTTATAGATTATTATACAAGAACATGAAATGTATTCAATGGACATTAACAGCTGCGGTTCCCCTTAAGTCGAAAACAAAATACATAAGTGTGATTATCATGTCCCCAAAAAAAATCGTTAATGGGGCAGAAGAAAAAAGACACGTTAAGAATTTCGTAGCCTCTTATTTTTCAAGAAAGGGACTCGCCTGATATATCCACATGATTACTTGTGGCCCTTAACACAATAGACAGCCCAAGGGGGAGAGATGCAATCAAAGTATGTTCAGGAAATAAATATCATTTTATTTGTTAATATTTTTCATGCGAATACGATATTACAAACTAATACACAGTGTACCAATAATTAATACTAGTGCTAATGATTCTAATCATAAAATTTGACATATTGAGTCAGCATTGAACATGCTGGAATACATATATATGAAAAAAAATAAAAATGAAAAAAATATCAATGAATAAGTAGTCCTTTTGGGAGTGTTGATTGAAAATTTTAGCAGCCAAAATTTAATACTCCCTCGTATTAAGAAAAGTTGTATTTTGTATGTAAAATAATGTATGATACGAAATTTGATGCATTTTTTAGTGTAAAATTATTTTCTTTTTTGGAATAGACCAACAATAGTGGGATAGCACAAAAATTGGGATAAACCAAAAAGGAAAATGAACCAATAATAATGGGACAGAGGGAGTATTAGGGTAGAATCGTCAACAAATAAATAGTTATTTGTAATTTCATACGTATTATAGTACAATTGTGATGAAGTTCAAATATTTAAATATAAAAATTGTAGTACAATTGTGATAAAGTTCAAATATTTACACTACAAAAATACAGCCGATCAGCGACAGATTAGCGACGGATAAAATGCGGGTCGTGAATCAGCGACGGATTGACGACGGAATTTTTTTTGCGACGGATCAGCGACGTATCATGACGGGAAATTCTCGCGCGAAGTTTTAACGACGGCATTTCCGTCTCTATTCCGTCGTTAAATTTAACGACGGATAGTGTCCGTCGTTAAAATTAATTTTTTTTGTTATTTTTTAATTGAATTAACCAATTCCGTCGTTAAAAATCGGATTATTTCTTTTTTTTTTAATTCATTTTAACGACGGATACAATCCGTCGTTAATTTTAATTCTGATTTTATTTATTCCCAATAATAATAGCGACGGAATGTCCGTCGTAAAATAGTCTCTAATTTAACGACGGAATTCATTCCGTCGTTAATGTAAAATCTTTTTTATTTTTTTATATTTTGTACGTTAATTAACGACGGATACGTGTCCGTCGTTAAATTATTCCGTCGTTGAATCTATTTTTCCATCGTTAATCCGTCGTTAAAGTATTTTAAATATAGCGACGGAATAGTCCGTCGCTAATCCGCCGCTAAAAGTTTTATAACAGACGGGATTTCTTCCCATTTCATATCGATCCCTAAACCTCCCTCCCTCCCCCTCCCTCCCCCCAACCTGCAGCGCTTGTGCCGCGACCCCGGCCACCGCCTCTCCGATCTCCGCCCAGCCCCGCCCCTAGCCCTCGCCCTCGCGATACCACCCCACCAACCCCACCCCACCCATTACCCCACCCCACCCCCGCCGCATGTCGCCATGCCTCGTCGTCGCCGCCGCCCACCCCCACCCCACCCCGTGCCCTAGCCCCGCCCCACCCCACCACCCATGCCCCCACCCCACCCCACCCCATCCCACCCCTGCCCCTCCGCCTCCTCCGCCTCCTGCCTTCCCCGTAGTCGTTGCCGCCCGCCTCATGAGTCGTCAGTCAGTGTTGGTTTGTTTGGGTTTTATTTATATTTCATTTTTTTTGTTATATATTTATTGAAAATATTGTATATGATGCATTGAATTGATTAGTGAAAAATTATATGATGTATTGAATTGATAGTGAAAATTGAATTGAGTTTACCGAATTGATAGTGAAAATGATACATTGAATGTTAGTCTTGTGATTTGGGCTTGTGAAATTGATAAGCTTGGATGTGAATTGGGATGATAAATTCATCATTTCGTGAGATGTTTTGAGTTGTTAAGTGTATAATTAGACATATGGTGATGATTTGGTGAAATTTGAATGAGTTTGATTGAATTGGGAATCAAATGGCGATTAATTTTATAAAACTTACTCTGCCGAAATTTTGTTAGAATTGTTATATGAATAAGATGTTTTATAAGTTTCAAAATTGTATGAGTTTGCTTGTTGCTATAATTTGTAAAATCAAAATGCACCCACTTTTATTTATAACCCATGAAAATGAGGAAAATTGTATCACATGAAGTTCTCTTAGTGGAAGATTGGGTATAAGTAAAAAGGTATATGTGGTGTTTGAATTAGTGAATTAAGATGTTTTGAGTTATTAAGTGTATAATTAGGCATATGTGGTGTTTGATAAAATGTCATGATCTTGATCTTGATCATTTCATTTCTAATTGTTGCGTAGAAAAATCAAATAGCAATCAAAATAAGGATAAAATGAAAATTTTGACATTATTTTACTATAAAATCAGAAATGGGTCTAGTCTCTTGCGAGGCATCCGATCTGAAGGTCCGTCCTTTGTTTCTCGTTTTTCTCTATATTCTTGACTACACTCGTATGCGAACTCAAAGCTCCTTCAGTATTGAATGGCGACACTCAAACCATCTTCCTCGTATTCATTACATGCAGTTGTCATATTCCTTCAATTTACTAAGATAAGCATATAATGAGGATCATCCTCCTCCTCATTTGAAATAGAAATTGTAATGATAGTCTTCATTATTATATCTTAGCTTTTCATTCGACTTAGTCTCTTCGCTCATCACATATTCTTGGCGGATGGCACGTGTACTCCTTGTCCATCTTGCTGTCGCGAATTTTTATATTATCGATTCATCGCAGATAATGATTGTGATTATGAACGACATTAAGAGCATCCTCACTTCTTTTCAAGCGATCGAGCATCCTTACTTGTTCGGCGGTAAGGATGAGTTTGATCTTGCTCATAATCACAATCATTATCCTGCGATAATCGGGTAATATCAAAAGAATGCGCTTGTTCACGACATGGACAAGCGACACGTGTCATATGCCAAGAATATGTGATAAGCGAAGAGGACGAAGTCGAATGAAAAGCTAAGATACAATAATGAAGACTATCATTACAATTTCGCTTTTCGATGAGGAGGATGATCCATATTATATGCTTATCTTAGCAAAATTGAAGGAATACATGACAACTTCGTCTGAATGAATACGAGGAAGATGGTTTGAGTGTTGTCATTCAATCGAAGAAGGCTTTGAGTTCGATACGTAGTGTAGTCAAGAATCTAGAGAAAACGAGCTGGGATGGACGGATCAGATCGATGTCTCGCGAGACTAGACCCATTCTTGATTTTATAGTAAAATAATATCAAAATTTTTATTTTATCCTTATTTTGATTGCAAAAGCTTCTGCATGAAAGGAGTTCATCCGAGCGGTTGACTCTACGATAGCTTATCATCAACATTATTGGAGATGGAGGCGGATTGCAAGTCGAGCGCGAGCAACACGAGGCGATTGATAGTCGACGAAGGCGCAGCAGCGGCGGCGAGGCATCGAGGCCGATTGCAGTCGAGCGCGAGCAATCGAGGCCGATTGATAGGCGGCGGCGAAGAACGCGAGGCATACGAGGTCGATTGCAAGTCGAGCGCGAGCAATCTGAGGCCGATTGCAAGTTGAGCCGAGCGAGATGACGTTCAAAACGATTCGAGCTCGATTCTTGCGCTCGGAAGAGGCCTCGGGCGCTTCATGGCCACTCCGTTCCCCTCGTGATATCGACTCCGTTTCCCCACCATCGTCATATTTGGGTTGTATTATGAATTTATGAAGAAACAAAAACATTTTGTTTGTAAACTTATCGTATGATTTAGAATTATTTGGTTTGTTTGATATTATGACGTGAAATTGTTTTGTTTTAATTGTGTCGCCTGATTTAGAATGATAATGTTTATCATTTAGAATTGGTTTGTTTGGATTGTGTTTGTTTGAAAACAGGTTTGTTGTTTGTTGTAAACGGCCGTCCGAAATAAAAATTAAATCTCTATACAGTTGTACATTTAGCGACGGACTGACGACGTTTCAACGACGGATTTACGATTTAGCGATGGACTGGAGACGTTTCAACGACGGAATGGTTACGTGAAATAAAAAAAATCATAATTTTAACGACGGACTGTGTCCGTCGCTATATAACGACGGATCAGCGACGGATTATCGTCTAATTAACGACGGATTTGCGACGGTATTTTTAACTACGAAATAATTCCGTCGTTAATCCGTCGGTATTAACGATGACTTAGAGTCGTATTAACGACGGATTGTAAATCAGACGACCGTTCGGAGGTTGTCGATTAACGACTGAAACTTCCGTCGCTAATAATTAGCGACGGACGTAAATCCGTCGTTAAAGATTGTCTACCGTTTCAATGACCTTTATTCCGTCGCTAATCATCATCGATCCAAGCTAACGACGGATCCGACATGATTAGCGACGGAATTTTCCGTCGCTATTCGCCTGTTTTTTTGTAGTGTTAAATATAAAAATTGTTTTTTTCCTGCCACTATCAAATTCTTCTTTCTTTTTCTTGTAAGAGGAAAGTCACGTTCATTATTCATGTGTTCATTCTGTGGCACAAGCTCAATTTATAAGGCGAGATTAATTAATTTTAATGTGAGAATCTGCAATCTATAATTTAATACAATAAAACTAGTAATCATATTTTAGCATACTATGTACTAATTTGATGGAGTTACACTAATCTTACCATTCAAATCCAAAGCAATCACAAACGTATGATTTTTCACACCCATGTAACATAAAAAAGTAGAAGATTACGTACAAATAGAGAAGTTTTAGTCATCTATATATAATTATGAGTTCATTTATGAGTCAATGGTTAAGTTTGTAATTTCTATACAATTTTGTGAGTTACTAAAAAAGAATAGAGCTACCCTCAAAAAAAAAAAAGAGAGTTTGCTCAAAGTGTCATTTTTTTTTCCCTTTCAATATTTGTATATATGAGATTTTTAATACTTGTTATCTAATATCTCATTGTCACAAAACTTGGTCAGAAAATTGATTCTCCTCAAAATATCAACATTGATTTGATTAAGATGGTGTTTGGCTCAGCTTAAAGTTACTTATAAGAGTGTGTTTGACTGAGCGTATAAGTTCCCAAACAATTTATAATTGCTTTTTAAGTTTGAAAAACAGTTTACAAACTGTTTTGGGGAGCTTATAAGCTCAGCCAAACACCCTCTAAGTTGTTTAATAGTGTATTAGTTCTTGAAAAATGTTTGGTAAAATAAGCTCCAATAGCTTATAAACTCTTAAAAGATAAGTTCTACAATCCTAACTTAAGAATAATTTACAAAAATAATTATATTATAGTTTATTATTTTCAATATATACCATTCCAGTTTTATCTCCAGTAAAGGAATCGAGGGAATAACCTGAATGTACTGAAGCGGCTAATGTGCTAAACCGAAGACTCGATTTGTTACCGCTCTCGCTGCCTGTACCGAAACAGTCTCTTCAATTTTTTTCACTCCAACTATGATTTTCTCTCTCTAACAAATAAGTTTAGCCAAACACCCTCTAAGTTAGACTATTAATACATTAATTATGGCAGAAACTAACATGCATGAGGCTAAGACCGAAGACACTCGATGATAGAGCAATCGTTACTCCTAAAAACGTGTATTGCATGCTTAACATCCGGTCCTTGTTTCTTTCTTGCCGTCATCGCATGCAAGAAAAGAATATATCGTGAGCATATGTTGGCCTATTGGTAGATAGTTACTGCATGAGTTTAAAGGTCTCGTCGTGATACGGTTTTTAAATTTCTGTATTAACTGGAAAAAAAATAGAATATATGTGTGTGTATAAAGATATAGATTATCCATCCAGAAGCTCAAAGATGATAACGACAGACAACAAAGTGAAGAGGACGACAGACAACAAAGTAAAGAGGACAAAAACATGAATATTTCAGAAACAAATATTTTAGTGCATTGACATTGTCGTAAGCTGACAAAACATAGAATATATCAGATATAAGATTGCTGCCTAAATAATTCTCTTATACCACTTTTTGGAAATGATCTCAATCTCTCCATATATACATGACCTCCGAAAGCATTCAGACTCAGCGATCTGCAGAAGATATTCTTACAGGAAGCTCTTGGAAATTCCTGCAGTTCTCCAAACAAAAAGCAAAATCTAACTATATTTTCACCAACATTCTTTGATTTTTTTCATTTGATTTGCAAAATAAAAAGAAATAAATTCCATTTAGCTGAAACAGAGAGCTCTGTAGCAGGCTAAAAATGGCGAGTGCAGTGGCACGAGACGACTTGACACGGTCCATGAGCCGTAAGGCGAGCTTTGCATCGGCCAGCACCAAAGGCTGGGCTTCTGCAAGCTTCCGGGAGGCATTTGGAGCTCAGGGAGGCGATGTGTTTCAGAAAAGTGGGAGACGAGATGATGAGGAAGAGCTCAAGTGGGCTGCCATTGAGAGGCTCCCTACTTATGATCGGATGAGAAAAGGGATCTTGAAGCAAGTTTTGGACAATGGTAATGTGATTCATGAGGAAATCGATTTTGCCAACCTCGGAGTTCACAACAAGAAGCAGATCATGGACACCATGTTAAAAGCTTTGGAAGATGATAATGAGAGGTTCCTTCTGCGCCTTAGAGAGAGAATTGATAGGTAAATTTATTAGTGTTTTTGCCAAATTTGGACTGTTTTGAAGAGAAAAACAAAAAGGGTGAAGTTTGTTTATGTTTGTTGGCTCATTTCTTGAATAGGGTTGGGATCAATGTGCCAAAATGTGAAGTCAGATTTGAGCATTTATCAGTTGAAGGAGATGCATTTGCTGGAAGCAGAGCTCTTCCTACTCTTTTCAATTCGACTATAAATGCCGTTGAGGTACTATTTGGCCTTTGGAAGAAAATTCTGATGTAATTCAAATTAAAACATGGAGATGAATTTTTTTCTTGTATTTTTGGTATGAATAGGGAATTCTTGGTTTCTTGAGAGTTTTCCCATCGAAAAAGAAGACAGTTAGGATACTAACCGATGTTTCTGGAATAGTGAGACCATCAAGGTATTCATACATAAGAGCTAAATCATATTTTTATGTCAAATTAGTTACATGTTTCATAATTTTAGTATGTAGTAACAAGTGCTGTCTATATGCAGGTTGACACTTCTTTTAGGCCCTCCGAGCTCTGGTAAGACAACGTTGCTTAAGGCGCTTGCTGGAAAGCTAGAGCAAGATCTAAGGGTATGAACATCTTCAAACTGTGAAACTTCAAGAATTAGTTTATAAGTTGCTTAATGCATTTGTTGCTTTGTAATGATCCAAGTCTCTTTTCTGAAACCAGGAGAGTGGGAAGATCACTTACTGTGGCCATGAGCTGAGGGAATTCATTCCTCAGAGAACTTGTGCCTACATAAGCCAGCATGATCTTCACCATGGGGAGATGACAGTGAGGGAGACCTTGGATTTCTCGAGCCGTTGCTTTGGTGTTGGAGCAAGGTATGAGCTCCTAGCAGAACTTTCTAGAAGGGAGAAAGATGCAGGCATCAAACCAGATCCTGAAATAGACGCCTTCATGAAAGCCATTGCTGTATCTGGCCAAAGGACTAGTTTAGTCACAGATTCTGTGCTTAAGGTTGCTTTTTTTCCTCAACTTTAGTCTACCAATAATTGAATTAAATAAAACTGATCAATTTATTTTGATCAATAGGTTCTTGGAATTGATATTTGCGCTGATACAATGGTTGGTGATGAGATGAGAAGAGGAATTTCTGGAGGGCAGAAGAAGCGTGTGACGACTGGTATGTCCAAAAACACCGATCTTTTCTACATTTCATAGACACGTTTTGATACAAATGCTAATGTATACATATCTAATGTAGGAGAGATGTTGGTTGGCCCTGCAAAAGTTTTCTTGATGGATGAAATCTCGACTGGTCTAGACAGCTCCACAACGTTTCAGATCATCAAATACATGAAGCAAATGGTTCACATCATGGATATAACCATGATCATCTCCCTCCTCCAACCTGCCCCTGAAACCTTTGAGCTTTTTGATGACATAATCTTGCTCTCGGAAGGGCAGATCGTGTATCAGGGCCCACGTGAGCACGTTCTTGGCTTCTTCGAGAGTGTAGGGTTCAAATGCCCGGAGAGGAAAGGAGTAGCCGATTTCTTGCAAGAAGTCACCTCCAAGAAGGATCAAGAACAGTACTGGTCAAGGAAGAGTGTGCCTTACAGATATGTATCAGATTCTGACTTTGCCTCTCATTTTCAGTCCTTCCATGTTGGGCAGAAAATCTTTGGTGAATTGGGAGTGCCATACGACAAGAGTAGAGTCCATCCGGCTGCATTGGTGAAGGAAAAATACGGTATCTCCAACAAGGATTTGTTCAAGGCATGTCTGTCTAGGGAGTGGTTGTTGATGAAGCGGAATTCCTTTGTGTACATTTTCAAGACGACGCAGATCACCATCATGGCGATCTTCACCTTCACCGTGTTCTTCAGAACACAGATGAAGCATGGCCACATCGATGATGGAGGCAAATTTTATGGTGCCTTGTTTTTCAGCCTTATCAATGTCATGTTCAATGGGATGGCTGAGCTTGCAATGACCATTTTTAGGCTTCCTGTGTTCTTCAAACAACGGACGCGCTGTTTTACCCGGCTTGGGCTTTTGCTCTCCCAATTTGGCTCCTGAGGCTCCCTATCTCGGTCTTGGAGTCTGGGATTTGGATCATCCTCACATATTACACTGTGGGATATGCACCTTCTGCTAGTCGGTAAGAGTTTTAGACGCTCATTTTTTTGCTAGTATAAACAAACAATGTTTTCAAAGGCAAAACATGCATCAAGATTTTAACTAAAGAAGCAAAAAAACACAGGTTTTTCATGCAGTTCTTGGCGTTTGTGGGCATCCATCAGATGGCGTTAGGCCTCTTCCGTTTCATAGCAGCGCTTGGAAGAACGCAGGTTGTTGCAAACACTCTTGGAACCTTCACATTGTTGCTGGTGTTTGTGCTTGGTGGATTCATCATTGCTAAAGGTTAGCAACTGAAGTTTTTTGTGGTTATGAGTTTCAATAGTACTAATTTTGAGCCATTCATCTCTGAAGTGCAAAGTGCCTCATATTTTTGCTGCAGATGATCTTCAACCATGGATGAGATGGGCTTACTATCTTTCTCCTATGTCGTATGGCCAAAATGCGATTGTTATAGCAGAATTTCTCGATCCTAGATGGTCTGCGGTAAGCTAACTGATATAAGTAGCTGCAAATAGTATTATTTCTTCTTTCATTACCTACATTTGCCATTAGTCTCTTATGTTATATAACCCGATTTTCAGATTAACGATGATTCAAGATTTCCTGGAAAAACTGTTGGACAAGAGCTCCTGGCTGGAAGGGGAATGTTTACAGAACAACATTGGTACTGGATTTGTGTTCTTGCACTCTTCGGATTCTCTCTCTTCTTCAACCTCTGCTTTGTTGCTGCACTGACATACTTGAAACGTAAGATTCGAAACTTTGTTTCATCATTAGTAGTTGTCAAACTGTCTGAATCTAGTATAACTTCACCTATGTCTATTTGCAGCATTGGGAAATTCAAAATCTGGTGGCTCAATCTCGGAGAATGAAACCAAGAGCAACAGAAAGCCAACATCTAATGACCTAACAAATGAAGGTTTTAAACTAGACTACTTTTAGCTTCTAACTATGTAGCATTATTGTCCTAATCTTTTATGTGACTGAATTCCCACTGATTTTGTAGGGAAAAATGCTCAAGAACAAGATAGCAAACGTGGAATGGTTCTCCCATTCAAGCCCTTGTCACTTTCTTTTGATCATGTTAATTACTATGTCGATATGCCTGCAGTAAGTAGCTCTACACTTCCAACTTTTACCATCATCATACTCTTTTTTTGTGCATAGAGAAAGTTAAAATAAGGGGGGCTAAAGAATGACAGTTGTAACTTTGACAGGAAATGAAAGGCGAAGGGGTTGAGGAGACGCGTCTGCAGCTGCTGAGGGACGTCAGTGGTGCTTTTAGGCCAGGAATTTTGACAGCGTTGATGGGAGTTAGTGGTGCTGGGAAAACCACATTGATGGATGTTCTAGCCGGAAGGAAAACAGGTGGATACATTGAAGGAGACATCAGAGTTTCGGGCTACCCAAAGAATCAAGAGACGTTTGCTCGTGTGAGTGGCTACTGTGAGCAGAACGACATCCATTCACCACACGTTACTGTCTACGAATCTCTCCTCTACTCAGCTTGGCTCCGTCTCCCAGCAGATGTAAATAAGGCAACGCGACAGGCAAGTTTCTCTTACACCTTCACATAATATCATTTTTCTTGCTTTGGCCTTTTTTCTTGTGATGATTGTGAACGAAATGTTTGTTCAGATGTTTGTGGAGGAAGTGATGGACTTAGTCGAGCTGAACACGTTGAGAAACTCCCTAGTCGGGCTTCCTGGAGTCGATGGCCTATCAACAGAACAGAGGAAAAGGCTCACCATAGCTGTTGAGCTAGTTGCAAATCCATCAATCATTTTCATGGATGAGCCAACTTCGGGTTTGGATGCTCGAGCTGCAGCCATTGTCATGCGCGCTGTGAGGAACACAGTCGACACAGGCAGAACCGTCGTCTGCACAATTCATCAGCCAAGCATAGACATCTTTGAATCATTTGATGAGGTACTCATTCTTCTAACATACTCATCTTCTCCTATCCACATATTTTTTATGGCTAATTCATTTTTTCTTTTTCTTTTTTCAATGCAGCTATTTCTAATGAAGAGAGGTGGACAAGTCATATATGCAGGAGCTCTAGGCAGCAACTCTCAGCTTCTGGTGGAATACTTTGAGGTTAGTTTTTATCTCCATTTCCTTCTCAATTATAAATTTCATTCATTAAAATTTATTTATTAAAGTAATTATTTTTACGTGCAAATGCAGTCTATTTCTGGAGTGCCGCAAAACAAAGAGGGCTACAATCCTGCAACATGGATGCTGGAAGTGAGCTCTGCAGCAGTTGAGTCTCAACTAGATATGGACTTTGCAGAAATTTTCTCCAACTCTGATATCAATAGGTACTGATAGTAATATTTCTAATCCACGCGCAGTTTTAACCAAAAAAAAAAACACGCTAATCCATCTGTCCGAACTGCAGGAAGAATCTAGAACTTATCCAGAAGCTGAGCAATCCAGGAACAGAATCACAGGACCTGTTCTTCCCCACAAAATACTCACAGCCGCTCCTAGTCCAATTCGTCGCGTGTTTCTGGAAACAGTACTGGTCTTACTGGAGGAATCCACAGTACAACGTGATCAGATTCTTCATGACAACAGTCATTGGCCTCATCTTCGGAGTCATCTTCTGGAACAAAGGAACCACAATGTAAGAAGTGTTTACTCAAAGACTATGCTTCAAAATATAAGACATTCGTCTTAAACAAGGATCGTGTTTTTCTAGGCATAAACAACAGGATCTGTCGAATCTTCTGGGAGCAATGTATGCAGCTGTCCTATTCCTAGGTGGAACAAACACCTCTGCAGTTCAATCCGTCGTAGCAATTGAAAGAACCGTGTTTTATCGCGAGAGAGCAGCGGGGATGTTCTCAGCATTGCCTTATGCATTTGCACAGGTGAAAACCTAGTCTTTTTTCTTGCATGGTTTGTGTTCTTGCATCTATCTTGATCGTGTCTGAATCTTTCTATTCTTGGCAGGTATCTGTTGAGACCGTCTACATCGCGGTGCAGACGTTCTTGTACAGCCTTCTGCTCTACTCGATGATTGGATTTGAGTGGGGAGCAACCAAGTTCTTGTGGTTCTACTACTATGTCTTCATGTGCTTCGTCTACTTCACATTCTACGGCATGATGCTTGTGGCTCTCACTCCTAGCTACCAGATTGCTGCAATTCTCATGTCCTTCTTCCTCAGCTTCTGGAATCTCTTCTCTGGCTTCCTCATTCCAAGAATGGTAAGAAATTAAGAAAACACCAACTTTACTACTTAGAAAAGAAAGGGTTAGTTACAATTTGAATTACAACCTTTGACCTAAATTGCATAGAATCGTGTCCAAATTTTTCGGTTATCGGAAATTGTAACCAATTTGCCAAACTTTCAATTTGAAACAAATTTTCGTCGGTTTAGCCCCATGATATCAAAAAAAAAAAAAAGTGAGTCACTGACATACCAAAGTACGTTAAAGTCGTGTGTGTGTTGGCCTAGTGGTTAATGCCCGAGACCAAAGGTCTCGGGTTCGAATCCACCGTGACGCAGCCTTTAAAATTTTTGTATTAATTGACAAAAAAAAAGTACGTTAAAGTCTGACTTAGAGCGTGTTTGGCTGAGCTTATAAGCTCTTTAAAACAGTTTATAAGTTGTTTAGAAGTTTATAAGTTGTTGCAAAGTGTTTGACAAAATAAGTTCCTAAATAGCTTATAAGCTGTGAAAATAAACTCCAACAACTTATAAGCTCCCCTAAAAATAAGCTGGTCAACTCTAACTTATTTTTTCATAAACTTATAAGCAACCATGAATTTACCAAAATAACCTTATTATAATTCGTTATTTTCTACACATACACTGTCAATTTCACGTCTCGTCAATTTTATCTCTCTAACTATGATTTTCTCTCTCTAACTCACGATTCTTTTTCTAGCTTATAAGATCAATTATCCAAACACTTCAATAACTTATAAACACATAAGTCATTACCTCTTATAAGCTCTTGAAACATCTTATAAGCTCTTGCTCTCTAAAATAAGCTTAGCCAAACACCCCCTTAGTTTTCTCTAAAACGGGGGCTCGAAAAGGCAGGAATTTGTTTGAAATTGAAAGTTAGGGCATTTGAGTTAAAATCTCGATGGTTTTGATTCTAATTATGAAAAATTGAAAAATTATGTATTTATTTGTTCGACTTTTAAAGTGGTGTTGAATTTGCTATGGAGTCAAAGGTTGTGGTTCAAATTGCAATTAAAACAAAATGAAACTTATCTTGCTCAATTTTTGAACCAATTCTATGAAAAGAGTTTCATTTTTCAACAATGTCACAACACTGCAGCTGATCCCCGTGTGGTGGAGGTGGTACTACTGGGGCTCTCCGGTGGCGTGGACGATCTACGGGCTCGTGACGTCGCAGATCGGAGAGAACATGGACCTTGTTCATGTTCCTGACCATGGTGACATGCCTATTAAGGACTACATCAAAGATTTCCTAGGTTATGACTCTGATTTTCTTGGATATGTTGCATTGGCTCATGTTGGATGGGCGTTGTTGTTCTTCGCGGTCTTCGTGTATGGCATCAAGGTCTTGAATTTCCAGAGGAGATGAAGAGAAGAACAATGGATATATGTAGTGTGTTTATGTGTATATGATTCTATTGTTTGTTTTCATTTCATGGGAGGAATAATTGTAAGATGAAATGTTATTTGATTGCCTTCAATGGAAATAAAAATGTTTCGGTTGAGTTGTTGCGTAGATTTGTAAAGGGCGTCGGAGTATTCAGATCGGATCATTTGTCTCACTCTGTCCCATAAGCATAACTAAAAGGGTAATTAATTGTCTCCAGACGGTCAGGTGGTTAATGAGTTTATGTGATCGAACCCAACACTATCAAACATTTCTATGTTAAAAACTTGGAATTGTCAAAGAAATAGCCCAGTTCGATTTCGAACCCTATCAAATATATATTTTAGGTTGAAGATTGGTTTGGATAATTTAGAACTATATTACTTCCTTTCATATTTTTTCTCAAGTATAATAATTCATTAATTTGATTAGATGGGAGGTCATTGGGATAATTAACGGTAATTTCGAATTTAAAATATATATATATATATGTGAAAATCAGACGATGAAACATGCTCAAAATTAATCATTAATATCGAATGTGTCAAACGACTCAAACCTATTAGTCTCCATATTAGCAAAATAAATCACTTGTAATGTAACACAAGACACACACACACACAAAAAGAAGAAGAAACTGAATTTCAAGAAGAAAAATGTCAAACTTTGGCATTGATTTACATTCTGTTTTCAAGTGTTTGAGTTGACAATCTTGCTGAGTTCTTCCAATTTCCTCATTCTGAATTTCTCACTTTGACTCACCAACTGCCAGGAAATATGAAATTTTTTTTTACTGATATACATGATTGATAGAAAATATAATAAACTTCGCTATGTAAATAATAATTTATTATTAGTTCGTCTTACTTATTTTACATAGATATTATACTAACCTACATTTATTGACCTTTATTTGCAAACAATCTATTATATTTAATATAAAAATATATATTGATATACCTGTAATATTACTGTTTATTTTAAATCCTAGGGTGGTTTACTAATTATATATTACATATACAGATTGTTTATTTATCTAAGATAAAAAACAAAATTATCTAAATTTCCTTAAGTTTATGACAAATTTATCTATTCTAAATTAAATTCTAAGCACGAAACACATACCATTCAACTAGTTTCGAAAATAGGGATCCTTAAAAGTAGCCTAGAATCTATAGGAAAAAATAAGCAAAAAAATGAAAAATAGGTCACCTCCACAAGGGTATTAGTCAATTGAGCTTTTTCATTGTTTTTTTCTTGGACAACCTCCATTGCTTCTTTGTATTCTTTCTCCTGTGAGCCAAAATTTCAAGATGTCCAAATGACAAAATTATATTATTTTAAAAAAACTAAATACAAAAATATTATTAATTTTGATTTAATTACGAAACATCTTAAATCAATACTTTTCATGAACTATTTTGAAGGGATGATGATATGTACAATTAGGCTTGTGTCGACTGATAATGCATGAGTCTCCCCTATCTTTTTTTTCGTCAATTTAATACAGAAATTGAAAGGCCGTGTCACGATGGACATTGGACTCGAACCGAGACCTTTGGCCTGGGACATTAACCACTCTACCACTAGGCCAACACACACACAAAAGCCTCCCCTATATACTATCACCTTATGATACTGAAATTATTTTAAGTTCTAATTTACAAATTAGTTATTTGAGTTTTCCAAATCTTTATTTAAAGCGAGCCTCTACTGAAAATCAAATTACAGTTGTACAATTATAATGGGCTTGGCCCACTATATGGAGTTTTGACAAATCTTAACTATAGTCTTTCTCCAATTAAAAAGAAAAAAGTATCTCAAAAAAAAATTGTCTTTCTCTCTTCTCTCTCTAATAAAAATGAATTGGGAAGATAATTTTTTGTTACTATTTATGGTTCTAAATTTTATTAGTAGTTTGCATGTAGTAGAATTCTATTTTGAATGTAGTAGTAAATCTCCTAATCATATATAAGAGATATAGGAGATTCACATATAGTCATAAACGAATCAAATAATATTATTCGATTTGGTATTCGTATTTGAGATTTGATATTTGTATTCGAAATTTTATAATTCGAAATCAAGTACAAATAATATTATTGATTCGATTAGTATCCAAATACAAGTTCAAAACTATGATATTGATTCGATATTCATAAATATTGGATTACATATATACATATATTCAGTTCATTATTCACAAATATTCAATTTTATATTAAAAAGAAAAAGATAAAAAAGAAAGATAATGAAAAGTAAAAAAAAATTAAAAAAACATTGTTGAGCATTTATTAGGTAATATATGTTAAATATATTGGATAGAGTCTTATATTAATTATTTAGAATGTTATTTTATAATTTTTCTCCATAAAATTTCAAATAGAATACTTGAATAGTGTTATTTAGAATATATTCCAAAAAATCAATCAAATATTCGAATTTTTGCAAATAATTCAATAATCACTTCACATATGAATATAAATTGATTTTAATATTCGAATAACAAATGAATATTAAATTGAATATTTGAATCGTTTCATATGAATCAAATACAGTGATATTCGCTTCGATTCAATTCGATTAGGACCCTAGATTCACTTGTCTTTATTTCACATTAAAAATTATAAAAAAAAATATTGAATAATTTATTATTTTATTTTTTTTGCATCAATACCTTTCCTTCATTTACATGCATGTGTGTGTGTGTGTGAGAGAGAGAGAGAGAGGGATGTTACTTTCTTGTGGCAGATTTGGGCGAGAGATTTTAGATCGCGGTTGGCCAAGTCAATTTTCTTACGCACAGCTCCAACCTCCTTTCTCATTGGATCAGTCAGCACTTCCAACTCCTAATACATTAATTTAATACACAAAAATATCTATTAAATCTAATATCCTCTTCATCTCATTTAAAGTGTTCATTTTTTTTTGACACGGATATTTAGAAAAAATGTATAAAGTAGTTAAAATGATAAAAAGTGAGTAGGATCCACACTTTTTGAAAGAATAATTACTTCCTAAAATGAAATTGAACATTTATAATGGGATCACCCAAAAAAGAAAAATGATATTTTTTAAATGGGACAGATGGAGTATTAAGCTTCAATTCCATTTAGTTTTCCTTTTGAAAATACTACTACACGAGATTTAGGATTCGTATTTGTTACAATCATGTGTATAAATGCACAATTGCACACGCATACTACCTTATAATGATGAAATGTTTAGTCGGACTGGATATTGTAAATATAGAACTCTTAGCTATGAAGTTTTATAGAAGAAAATCCATCATAAAACATATATATAGTTCTTTTAAAATGCTAACATAAAATTTAAAAAAATAAAAAAGAATATTACTTAGGTTTTTTGTCACTGGCTATTTTCATTAGATGGACAATCACCGTTAATTTTTACAATGATATATCGATCGTGCACAATTACCTGCTAATAGTTATTGTGGCTCATTATTATTTAACATATGCAATGTATGCTGAATACATTCATATAGTATATTATGATGCTCTTTAATTACAGATTCATTCCTTTTTTAATTAAGAATTTTCAAATTAAGACATCTAACAACATATTCATTTTCTTAAGATATACTTGCCTCCAATGACAACTCTATCCTCCTTATAAAAATTGAAAATCAACTTTTTTACTATTGTCCCAAAGATGATGTAGCAAAAAGTTGGCTTTCTACTTTTTTGGGGGTTCCACCACTTTTTTTTTTCTTTTTTTCTTCTTCTTTTCCCAATTTTTTTTTTAAATAACCAATTTAGATTCATTAAAATATATTCAAGACCTATCTTGAATTAAAGATCACAAAGATATATTTTATTCTACATAAAATCATAAAAATGGAAATTAAATTTAAATTGATTACATATTACAAAATTTATAAACAAAAATAATAAATATACAATATATAGATATAATTGTATGCTTATTGTAATGGACCTTATATAAAAGTTGATTTTGTAGGCATATGGTTAGAGAGAAAATCATAAAGAAGTTGGTGAATTTTAAAATTGATGCGTCACTAATGTGGCAGCAAAAAAATTCACTTTTTTGTTTTACCATTTGAGGCACCCTATTACTACCTTCGTCCCCCGGTTTCCTTCATATGAGTCTTCGATACGGATTTTAATAAAAGTTGTTGAGTGTATTATGAGTAGAGTAAGAATCCTACATTAGTATAGTGTTAAATTAATTAATTGTGGATCATGAGTGATAAAATGTGTAAATAAGTGGTGTTGTTGAGGGTAAGAAGAAGGGATAATGGTGAGTCAGAGTAGTAAAAAATGTAAATAAAATGTGTTGTTGAGAATAATAAGTAAGGAATATTTTATGGATAGTTTACATAAATAAAATAGGAAGAAATTTGAGAGGATAATAAAAAATTGGAGGACATAGAGTATTATTATTATTATTATTATTACCAAAAATGGCATACCATATATAATCCTAGATCGACAATATATATTTTGTCTTTTTTCTTTCATACTTCAATATTTTATTTGTATTTTTTAGAAAAATATGCTTACTTCCCAAATTTGCGCCAGTCGTCTAGTTTCCTCCTCCGCACGGCTGAGTTGTGACTCCACCCTTTCTCTCACTTCCATTTTCTTCCTCTCTATCTCTTCTTCTCTCTCCAGATACAACGAGATCGCTGTTTTCGTCGCCTCACATTCATCGCCGTCGTCCGTCGAAGGCCGGTTGCTCCCCATGCTCCCCATACTTGTAAGACTCATCATTCTCCAAAGCTTATCCAAGTGTTTCTATATATGAACAAATTGCAGTTGCTTAATCCCTATATATATTGAGCCTTTTGCATATTCTTCGGTACGTTATGATTCATCCACTTTATTGCTTTTATTTTAATCATAGTTAGTGGTGAGCCCACTTGTTCGTGTTATATTTTCAAACAAAATGAAAAAAAAACACAGTATGATCTTTAATAACATTTTGTTATATGGATATGAGATTGTTTTTTTATTAATAGTACATGCGTCCGTCAAAAAGATGTGTCTTTGGTTTCACGGAATTTAATAAAGGAGTTGAATATGTTGAAAATGGAAGTTTCACTTATATATGCAGTCACATTATGGCTGACCACACACCCTTTTCCCACCTATTCTGAAAAGTATTAAATTATTAAATTTAAATTTTTTATTCGATTGGTGCAAAATTATAATTCCATAAGATGGTTTTAATATAAAATCAATTTTTTAATAGATTACATATTAAATAAATGATTTTTTCATTCAATAAAACTAATTATGGCCGACCAAATTATGACCGAATAGCATCACTCTATTTTAAATTGCTTTTGGAAAGCCCCAAACAATGGCAAACGAGAAAATATAAGATTGAATGGAGAGCTAGATTAAAGTAAAATAGACGAGTCATATTATTAAAAGTAGAACATGTACCTTTTTGGTGGACGGACCGATAAGGAAATACATACATTTTTTTGACTGACAGATGAAGAATTATTTAATCATGTTTTTTAATAGTACACGGTGAGATTGAAATATGACAAATGTTAGAAAAGAATTGAATTACCAAGTTCATATACATGTTATATTACTGCTTTTGTTTATTTATGTCTGAGTTCCTCCCACACATAACACACTTTGCAGCACGCATCTCACCATATATCACTACAAGAATAACGTGCGGACAACGACGGAAAACTCTCCACCGGCGATCAACGACGGACCAACGACGGTATTATACTTTTAACATATATTATATTGACTAACTAATTTTTAATGATATAGTGAAGGAAATTATTGGAAATAATCAACTAATTTGTATAACCTTTTGGTTTGAGATTTGAAGTCTAAGATTAATATTGTTTTTACTTTATCAATATATTGCTTAAAATATTGGCAAGTTTGTTGTCGGGACACATTCAAGTATTGGTTACTCTCAAAAACTCAACCAATTATGATTGGTCAGAAGAGCATATCTTATCTTATGAAACAAAATTATTCATTTTTATAATTATTTTTCAATTTTTTTTTTACCTTACCTCATAAGCCACGCATTTGAAGAATATGGGTGATGTGGAGTGAATAACTTATCTACAGTAAAGTTTAGAATGAGAATGATTTCAGAATGGTACCTTTAAAAATAACTTAACTAACTTAGAGGGTGTTTGGCTAAGCTTATTTTAAAGAGCTTATAAGATGTTTCAAAAGTTTATAAGACATAATGTTTGAAGAGTTTATAATTTGTCAAAGTGCTTGGATAATTGAGTTTATAAACTAGAGAAAGAATCGTGAGTTAGATAGAGAAAATTGACGAGAAGTGAATTCGATAGTGTATATATAGAAAATAATGAACCATAGTAAAGTTATTTTGGTAAATTCACTGTTACTTATAAGTTTATGAAAAATAAGTTGGATTTGAGCTATATATTTTAGAGGAGCTTATAAGCTGTTGGAGCTTATTTTCACAGCTTATAAGTTGTTTAAAAACTTATTTTGCCAAACACTTTGCATGAACTTATAAGCTCATAAACAACTTATAAGTTGTTTTGAAGAGCTTATAAGTTTAGCCAAACACACTCTTATTTATGCCAAAAGATGGTTTAACTTAAATACAGTGTGTGTGGGTGTATTTGACATGTATATATTAAGTTAAACTGATTAACTTTATTAATATAAAATACAATGTTCTCAATAATATATCCATGAGCAGATATATTAGTGGGTCTGGGTCCAAATGTTCTGTTAGTTTGAGTAACAAAAGTAGGCCAGAAAAACCGACTATCTATATATAGTTTCTCATTTCTTTTCTTAAAAACTTTTATAACGGTAAGTACCTACCATCTTAGAGTTATAGTAGTAGGATCGAAAAGATTTTGATGGCCCCCTCAAAAGTTAAAATTGAATGAAATGGAAAAAAACAAGAATAATGTTTGTCCCCTGTGGTGCAGTTGCTTATTTTATTTTTCTTTTTTTCTTTTTTTGGGGTTGCGACCTGTGGCCCATGCCTCCTATTTGTTCAGGGCAGGCGGCGTGAATTCTAATTCGATCCGGGTATTCAATCCCGCCGTTGAGATGCTCAGTTGACTCCTTAACCTTGAGGGGAGGGGGTTCCTTATTTGTAGCCATATGAATTTTGACTTATTGGACTCCCATTATTTTTCAGTAAAAGAAGTACTTTCCTTTTTCCCTTGCGGATGAAAATTGGAAAAACAAACCTTCAATACCACACACGAGTCACGACTAATGGTGCGCTATCCAGAGGCGGAGCTATAGGGGGGGGGGGGCTTAAGACCCCACCAATCAAAATTTTCATATTTTTCACACTTAACAAAATTATCAAATTTGTATGTGGATCGATATGTAAAGATCCCACTATCAAACTAAATTATAGGAAAGTTAACCTATCAAAATTTTAAATTTGAAATTTATAAAATCCAATCCCCATTAATAAAATTTTCTGGATCCACCTCTCGCGCTATCCTTGTTCCAAGAAAGGGGAAGTTCTCCCCATGAGAGCCCTCACACCCCAGTTCCATGAGAATATGAGGGAATAAATCACGGTGATTCAACTGTTAAAAAGTTATGAGGACTTTGCATAGTGACCACAAAAAGCCATCATATTGAGGGTGAAACTCTCACACTACGGCTGCTAGGACTCAATTATTAGTCATTATCTAAATCTACTAACTTTTAACCAATTGAGTTAAGTTCGTGAGGGTAAATTTTATGGATCCACCTTTGGCGCTATCCTTATATGCATGATGATAACGTTAAACTATGCCTTCGCTTTTTCATTCCATAATCATCACAACTGAGAACTGGTCCCAAAAACCCAGGCACTTATAAAATTACTTAGATATTCGAATTAAATTAAATTATATACACGAATATGAAATCTCTATCAACTTACAACAGCGCTAATTAAATTAGCCATGGCTCTTTAATTTATTAACTAGAAAATAAGGCGCAAAATTTGAATAAATCTTTATTTTCATATTAAAAGAATACATAATAGAGCACAACAAATTGATGTTAATGAAACAAACAGACACCAGCCAATAACTAAACCAAAAAATGGAAATAAAAAGTAACAACAATTATTAATGAATTCAAAGAGAAACATCAACATTAGGCCAAGCCCTAGTATTTATAGTAGTAGATTTCTTAATTCATTTCTCGTCGCTATAATCTTCAATGCTGTCGTCCGACAATACCAAATTGTCGAAGGGCGCTACGAGACGACCTTGACCTTGACCTCGAGCTCGAATAATTTGATCTTCGATCATCTGATCAGACAATCCCCATTTTTTGAGCTGGTCTAGTTGGTGATGCAGAGCAAGGCTGTATTCGCCATCGGGGCCGAGCTCTAGGACTCGGTATTCGCAATTAGTCGGATTAGTTAGGTCCTCAAACTGATCAACAGTCCAATTGAACCATTTCATGAGGAAGAGAAGAATAGTGAGTCCATGGGAGACTACTATCAAATTCATTTCATTGCCAAATTTGTTGGATTCCATGTCCCGCCACAGCCCTTCGAGAAAAGCTGAAAATGTGGATTTTTCTCGTTAGAATGTTGGTTTAGGACATTATTAATTAGCTTGATTGAATTGTCACAGTTATAATGGTCCAAATAGCAATTGAAGATAAATCAGGAACTATATATATAAACAAAGTTGAACTATACATATATATATAAGATGAATCACGTAATAATACAAATATTGGTGAGAAATAAGAATGCAGCATTGAACGAATAAAATTTTGTTGCACTAAATGTGTAAATTTGTTGCACCAAATTCGGTGTAACTAGCATTTCTCACCAATATTTACATTCTTACGTGAACCATCTCCTATACATATCGAAATTCGAAACTAAGGATAATGTAGATTAATTATGGGCGATGACATGTTAAACTTCTCTACAAGCAAGTTTTCAACAGATACTATTTATAATGGTTATATTAAAAGATAAAAAAATTGAAATTGACACTATAAATGAGTTTTTATACTTCACTTAGTATCCCTAATAAATACTCCATCCGTCACATTATTGTTGGTTCGTTTTTTTTTTTGGGTTGTCCCATTAAGTTGACCTGTTTCCAAAAAAGGAAACACTTTTACACTAAAAAGTGTCTCGAATTTTATATCACACACTACTTTACACACAAAACACAACTCTCTTTAATCTACGTGCAAAAAAGAAATGAGTCATGAATATTGGGACGTAGTGAGTATGATATTTCACTCTACAATGCACAATATTCGATACACTGTTTCACTATATATGTAGTGATATTATAAGAAAATACAAGACTTTAACGTATTAGAGAAAAGAAATTTATATGCATGTACTTCATATATATAGATAGGTACACCTATCTACCATATATAGTATATGATCAAAAAAAAATCATATATAACTAAACAAAACATAACATGCAAGAACATGATTTTTAGTTAGACAATAATTAAATCAAATATAATATCAAAGAAAAACCTTCATACGAATGATACAGAACAGAACAGAAAATAACACAATTTATATCTGAAAAAATAAATAAAAAGAACTTACTAGAAACCCTGTCGTAGACATCGGCACTGGATTCACCAGCAGGAACTCTGTAGAAGAATTTCCCATACCTATTCCTACTCCTCTTTATCTTCCTCCTCTCCTCCACATCCTGAAAATTTCCAAAATGCTGCTCTCTCAATCTGCACTCTTCGCGAACTCCCACGATTCGATCCTTCTCGAACGTTCCTCCTCGGCAGATGATCTCCTCCATGGTCTCCCTAGTTCTACTCGAAGGCGAAACGTAGAACAGAACCTTCCACCCTCGTTTTCCGACACAATCTCCTTGATTCTACGGCCGGTCGCCTGAGCTTGATGGATGCCCTTCTTGATCAGCTTGATCTTGTAGTTGGGAACGTATTCGAGGACTGCTTCGTCCTCGTTGACCTCGCTCTCGCCGTGGCGTACCAGTATGATGCGCCGCGGGAGGTGTCTCGTCTTCTGCTCCGACGACCGCTGATGGTCGTCGTCGGAGCTGTTGAGGTTTCTCGTGAAGAAGTTGTAGGTGGTGTTCGACATTTTTGTGCGAGTAGGGTTTTTTTTTTTGTTTTAAGTTGGTTTTTTGGTGAATGAGATTTGATGAAGGTATTGGTGTGTGTGGTGTGTGATTTATAGTAGTTGGGGTTTTGTCTTGTAGTTCAATTTTGCAGGAAATTGAACTGCTTATTTTACGGAGCAACTAAAGACTTTGAATTGAATCTTTGCTATTAAAAAAATCAAAGTATACTACTTATCACTTTACCCAATATGAAACAAATATAATATTTTCGAACCTATTTAATTAATTCATCTATGTATCCATACATTAAAGTCGCATATTCCTTTTCTAGTCGTTCCAATATTATAATTTTTCAGATTTGGAATAAATATTTCGCTTGTTTAATTGTCTAATAAAATGTGAGTAATATAACTTAGCGTATATAGTGGAGAATCCATACGTCTATTTTAGTTTTTTAATAGTTAATATATTATTTATGAGTGAAAAAATGAGGGAGATATCGGGAATATTATTGAGACAGTCTTCTATAAGGACGTACCTACGTGATTACTATCAAGACAAAACCACATCCTAAATTTTATTATCCTCACATAACTACATTCACACATTAGACTTTATTAATATTATTTTCTAATTACATGTTTGCACCTATTTTACATTTAATAATATATATTTAGCCTATATTAATGATAGGGAATATGTGGTGGATCTTTTATTTATTTATTTATTTTATTTTATTTTGAAACCATGGGGTGAATCTTTAATTTTAGCTGAAATAGGAGGCAGAATAGTCTAAAACTCAAGTTTTGTTTCCTGGAAAAGAGACAGTCTTCCGACTTTTTCATGCAGAACTCTAAACCGTGTTTTGAATAAATTGAAATTCAGCAAATGATTTACGCTCTCATTACAAAATTATTGAAATAGTCCAACTCAAATATGAGTTTGTAATGAGTGTCTTTTGGGATTTTACTTTCTTTTTCCAAACCTAGTAAATTAGGAAAATTACATAATTTTAACCTAATAAATTGATTTTATTATAATTTTAATCTAATAAATTAATAATATTTCAATCAAGTCTAATGAATTAATTTTGTGATAATTTTAGCACATAAGTAATTTTGTACACCAAAAAATATAGCCGGTATTGGGAAATGACATACAAAAAGCACAAGTAAAAAACATTGTTGGAAATGACGTGCTACATATTATTTTCGGTGTCAATTGTGCTTTTCGATGCAGAAAATCACTTACGGGCTAAAATTTTCACAATACCAATTTATTAGGTTTGGTTTAGGTATTATTGATTTATAGGTTTGATTCAGGTATTTTTGATTTATTAGGCTAAATTGTCACAAAGTCAATTTATTGTTCTAAAATTGTGTATTTGCCCTAAATTATACTTCATCCGTTCTTGATATTTTGATTTTGACAGTACGAGTTTTAATAAATATAATGAGTGTAAGTGGGTGAAAATGAGACCCGCATTGTAAGATGTTTTATGTGAGTAGAAAAGTAGGTCATTGGTGATTTTTTTAAATAAGTTGTTTGATTGTGGATAAAAATTATGGAATTTATGTGCCGATTATGTCTACTAAAGAAAGATGGATCTAACCGAAATTAAGTGAATATTTTCAAGGCCAACGGGATTAACAGATAAGAGTCATGAAAATAAATCGGTTATGTGCTTTTAGTATATGGTGGTCAAGTTTCCTAATTATTATCATTATAAGATATTGTATTAGATTATTAATCTAACTATTATCTGCGACGATAATTATAATCTCCCAATATATTCACTTTTCCAAAAAATATATAAAAATGTACACTTATTTTCTTTTGTAAGATTAATACTAATTCAATCTTAATAAGTTAATATATTCTCTTATTGAAAATATATATTATATTGCAGTAATAGGGCAACAAGTGTAACTCGGTGCTACTCTAAGTTATAAAATAAAAATTAAAACACAGAAATTAAATCATAAAATATAAGTTGTATACAAGTCTAGTGTGGTCTAGTGCATAAGATCAAAAGGCATCCGAATTTACGACCAACATAAATTAGGGACACGGCCGGATTATGTCGTACCGTTTCCACTATATATGATCCAAAGCTTCGACGAAACTAATGTGAAAATTTGAGGCAATTTATATATATATATATATGTGTGTGTGTGTGTGTGTGTGTGAAATACATATATATCTAGCAATCCAAGTCATATATCTCAAAATTTAGACGAAACTGATGAGAAATTTAATTTGACGCGATTTCTCTCTGTGTCGAATAAAGCTATTGAAATTTGAAAGTAAACGGTAAAACATGAACTTGACTGTGTTGAAGAACAGCGGCAAAGACGCACTCAATTGAATGTTGACTGTGACTTCGTCATATAATACACAAATATGGAGCACATGTACTATGCAATTTCATTTTCTTTTTCTTTTTAGTTGGGAAAATGTGCAATTTCAAATGCACATTTTAGTTGTTCGAGAGATCTAGAAACTTATTTATATTTTTTTTTACTTACATTGGAATTCACGATCACTATTTTCGGTGTCGTGTAAATTAACATTCTTGTGTTAGTCCGCAAACCATACAGGATAAATACACCACACTTGAAAAGTTAATGGGTAAACCACATCGGTGCACGTTGTGTAAACCCATGTTCTTCTGCTAGTCCACGGATCACACATGACGGATATACTATACGTGAATTATGGGTAAATCGAATTGAAAAATCAAATGTATGGTAGACTTAGGTTTATAGAAGCATTGGTGGCTTAATCAAATTAATTTGGCCTCATAAATACTCATTGAATGTTTGCTTTAATCTTATATCATGTATGATCGTTATAAAAAATTTACTATTATAATATATTATCTAATTTTATACTCAATTCAAAAAATCTCTTTCTATACTAATCACAAAAATATACTATTGTTTTAGGAGTGTAATCTAGTGTGGCAGAGCCCAACAACGTGTAGTTTAACTTAAAATTTTCGAACCATAGACCTCTAAGGTGATAGAACAAATATGTAAGCACTACACCACAATATATAAGCCAACAAAAGTACTAATGTGAAAAAGGGTCCGGTCCTAAGAGTTGGGCCCAAAAAGGGCCTTTCTATTCTGTCCTCACGATAGGCTCTAGACTCTAGGGCCGACTAGGATAATTATTATTTGTGACCTATTATTATGTTTATCATTTATTCCGCTAGATTATGTAAAGATTTTATATTTATCTTTATAAATTAAGAGTCATTTAGTTTGGTGGACGTGATAAATAAGATTGATATGATAGAGTAAGATGTGATTATTTAGATTATTTAACTTATGTTTGGATTAATTAATTATGTCGTATGATAAATCGGAGATTTGTTACTAAAATGTTTATAATGCCAAAATTGCGCTTTTAATCCACTTTCCTTCGATTTGCAACCACATTAGAACATAATAATATTTTATTATTTAATTAAATCTAAGGTAGTCGAACCCAAAATTTGAAGCTAAAATTAATTAATTAATTTAAAGGAAGAAAGAATAAGACATCAATTCAATCCTAATTAATTTACAAGCTCATTTACAATAAGATTAATATCAATTTTTGCCCAAACAAAAGATTAAAAAAAATACCCCAAAGAAACTTTCTCTCTCTCTCTAAAGGAACCTGATGGGATATGGCCCAACCGACTAGGCCCACTAACAGGCCCAAACGAGCTGGGCCTAACGTTGGTAGCAGGCCCACGCAGTTGAGCCCAAGGCGAGCCCTAATCATTGCCCAAAACCCTAGCCTCCGAACCTCCACCTCGGCCAATGGAGAAGACGCCTAACCAAAGTCCGACGCTACCCTCGCCAATGGAGAAGGCGCCCCAGGACCAGGTCGCGCCACCTCCACGTGGCGCACATAAGCGCGAAGGTCCGGCCCGGCCAATGGAGGGCATGCGGAGGAAGGTCACACCACGACCAATGGAGAGGTCGGGCGCCTTGATTGCAGATTGAGTCAGATAAATAGAAGGAAACCGACATTAGAAGGGTTGACAACTTATCGAATACTAAGAGCTTGTAACCGCACCGAATTATAGTGAAAGTATTGAGGAAACACTCTCCGTGGGCGTAGATCTCATTAACGATCGAACCACGTAAAAGCCTGGTGTTCTTTATTGCTTTTCATAAATCTCGCACACTCACTAAACCGGTTATCATTGGCGCCGTCGTGGAAACATTCGAACAAGAAAGCTTCGTTTCCCTCTACAACTAAATGGCAAGAACACGCACAACCGCCCCCACGCTGGCAACAACCGTCTTGAGACGACCGGTGGTCACTCGGTCATGGAAGGAGATCGCGACGCCACGCGCCCGCACTCACGAGGGCCACATGGAAAATGTCTCCATACACCTCGGGACCGCCTCCCCAACGTGGGGAAGATGTCGACCTCAACGAGGACGAGCAAACAACTCATTTGTCCCACGAGGTCCTCGGCCGGCCGTGACCGAGTTCCTCCACGCCAATCTTGGCGATTCCAAAGCTTCTCAACGAGAGAACCAGGAGCGGGCCCCGAGGCCCCCTGATGGCTACCACGGCCGCCCGGCCGCCTCCCCATCCGAAACAGCCGGCGCCACCGGCGTGATAGCGAGAACGCGCATCACGCCCGACGCGCGGGCCGCTCGCCGCGGCCGAGCCGCCGCCTCATTCGCGGAGCCGCCACCACGGGCGAGCCGCCACCACCGTCGCCCCTCGCCGTTCGCGGCCGCTCTCCACCTCGTCATGCCGACCGCAGAGCCGAGCAAAGCAGAGGGAAGAAAGGCGGTCGAACCCCTGGAGGGGCGATAGGCGTCGCTATCGATCCCCACCCTCCGAAAGAGATGGCAACGATCTCCGGGTTCGACCGATGCGGAGGATCATCTCCCTTTCTCCGGGAGATTCTAGACACGCCCCTTGCCGCCGATGCGGGCACCCAATATAGCGGCTACGATGGCCTCGGAGACCCTCCTCCGACTTCCTTTTCGCCACACCACCAACATGGCGAATCGAGGAATGGAAGATTTTCACATGTGCAAAATCTTCCCAGGTCTTGATCTCCAACGCACGGCGTTGGTTCACCCGCCCGCCGTAAGCAAAGATACACCTTCTGTGACCTCATGGATCGGTTCAAATGGAGCTTCTATCGAAGATGCCGCCCAGCCTTCCTCCGACCTGCTCACAATCCGCCAGGGCGGGGCGAGACGATGTCAAACTTCGCCTCGAGGTTCATCAAAGAGTCGCTCAAAATTGACGACAAAGAACGACCTCTACATCATCAACGCGTTCAAAACGGATCCGACCCGCTACGAACAAAGAAATCACCGGGGAGAAACCAAAGACGCGAGTAAGCTTTGAAACACGGTGGACAACTTCGTCGAGGGAGGCGAGTCGGATCGGAAGAAGCGGGAAATGGGGACGGCGGTCCGAGAGAAAAAGGCGGATGACCAAGTCGAGGCGCCGATCGCGGCGCCTTGACGTAATCAAAAGAGGGCCACTGGGTCTGTGCTCGGACCTCGGCCCAACCACAGCGGCGGCGCCTCCCCGCTCAAATCAAGGCGGAAATATTCGAGCTCACGCCGAGCTCTTCCGGCCCGCCCCATGAAAGGGGATCGAAGAGGTCCACGGCAGTATTGTGACTATCACCAAGGGTATGGTCATGATACTGTGGATTGCGAAACACAGGCTCACGGATCGACGAGCTCTTTAAAGGTGGAGCCCTCAAGAAATACCTCGGACGAGTGGTCCGAGAAAGAGAGCGCGGAAGGAATGGGCGGCAACAATCGCGGGCCGACCCGCCGCGACCCAACACGAAGACGACGAGGGCGAAGGTCCCAACGCTATGGAGCAGTGTCTATGTTGTTACGGACTGCCCCTCGGGACGACTCGTCGTCCTCAAGAACGACGCCGGAGGCCGGCCCTCAAGAGCCGAACAAGCGACTCGGGATGGTGAGAACATAACGTTCTCCAAGGAGGACCTCGTGCCCAAGATCATGCCGCACGGGCGCCATCACCATACAGGCCGCGCGGTGGGCAACAAAACGTCCACCGGGTCTATATCGACGCCGGAGCCTCCGTCGAGATCATCTTCCGTAGCTGTCGGATAAGCTTGAGGTCGGAGGCATTCGGTACTTCCCGCGCCTCCCGATTCACGGAGCTTCACTCAAGAGGCGATCCGGCCGGGGGTCATTACCCTTCCGTTACGGAGGACGAGCTCCAGTGTCGGTCACCAAGGCCATCCGATTCTTCTGGTCCGAGCTCCTCTCCGTACAACATCATCCCGGGAGAGATTGGTTGTGCGCCACCAAGGCCGTCTGTTCGGTCTACCACCACCGTCAAGATTCCCACCCCGGGAGTGCTTAGCATCCGGGGGACCAAACGGCGGCAAAGAATGCCTACGACTTTCAACCCAAGATGCGGCCTCGCCCGGGCATAGCAATTACCGAGCCCTGAGACCGATGCCGGGATGACCGACCGAGGGCCTCCAACTATCGACGACGATCCTCGAGGTCATCCAGTCGGCACCTGGGCCCGGTGACGTCCGTGGCATGTCATACAACTTCGAGAGTATAGGGACATGTTTGCACGGTCCCCACTCGATATGACCGAGTGTCACCGAGCTCATAACTCATCCTCAACATCGAACCGCTACCAAGCCATCCGAAGAAGAAAAGGATATTCGCGGCGAGCGCGCCGGTCATAAGGGACGAGGTGACTCAACTTCAAGGCCAAGATCTTGTTCGAGATCAAATACCCGACACGGATGGCTAATCGATCGTGGTCCGAAAGCCGGAGGAGGAGGGTGGCGCGTGTGCGTCGATTATACCGACCTCAACAAGCGCGCCCAAAGATTGCTACCCCTCCGATATCGACAAGAAGGTGGAGGCATTGGTGGGCCACGAGATGTTCAACTTCACGGATCTATACAAAGGTACCACCAAATCGATGAGCCGGAGGGCGCACCAAAGACCGCATTCATCACCGACTTGGCGTGCTGCGTACCAAAAGATGCCCCGGCCTCAAGAACGCGGGGCTACTTACGGAGGATGGTGGATGCAACATTCAAAGACCACATCGGGAGATCGTCGAGGTCTCGTGACGACATAGTAGTCAAAGTCGAAACGGAGAGTCTGCGCCGATGACCTCGGCACCATCCTCCAACTCCTCGTGTCGGCCAACCTCAAACTCAATCCCAAAATGTACATTTATGGTGAAGACCAAGCAAGTTCTTGGGGTCTTTGGGTTTCTCGGGAGGCTCAAGGCCAATCCACCAAGGTGAAGGCGGTGCTTCGACATGCAGGTGCAAGGACCATCCGTGAGATCCACAAACTCACCGGGTGCCTAGCCGCCCTCAGCAGATTTCTGTCTCGAGCCGCCGAGAAACAGCTCCCATTCTTCAAGATCCTGAGGAGAGCTCCGGACTTCGCCTGGCAGGAAGAACACCAGGCCGCCTTCGCACAGCTGAAGGAGTACCTTGCCGACCTACCGACCCTGTCCGCCCCGAAGCAAGGTGAATCCCTCTCTCTATATTTGGCCGCCTCGGACGAGGCCATCAGCGCGGTACTGGTACGAGATGAGGTGGGACGACAACTCCCCATCTATTTTATCAGCCGAGCTCTCAAAGGACCGGAGACAAGGTGCACCGCCTCGAAAAAGTAGCACTGCCCCAGTGAGCATGAAGCGGCGCCCGACCCTACTTCCAAGCTCACTCAGTCCCAGTGCTAATCGACTTACCTCGAGATAAGTCTTGTTGAAGCTGAGTCGTCCGGACGATATAGCTAAGTGGGCACTGGAGCTCGGCGAGCACGACATCTCGTACTCACCCAGCCGGCCATAAAGGGTAAGCTCTCCGACTTCCTAGTTGAGGCCAAATTCACCGAGGTAGGCTCGCGGCGAGGTAACTCCAGCTCCGCCCCACGGCGGAGAAAGTCGTCCTAGCACCACCGGATGGTTCTTTGGAAGATGTCGTGGGCGGAGCATCGTGCAAGACAGCAGCGGGCGGGCATCCTCCTCGGCCCGGATAAGCGAGAAGTCACCTCGCCTCCGGTTTACCTTCCCGACCACCAACAACGAGGTGGAGTCGAGGCCCTAATCTCCGGACTCCGCCGCCACGGGCCGAGGTGGACAAGATCCAAATCTTGGCGATTCCCGTGTCGTCGTGAACGGTGTTAGGCAAATACGAGGCGAGGAGGACCGAATGAAACAATACCTCGAGAAGCGAAGGAGATGTTGACCTCGTTCGGTACTTCAAATCCACGAATCCCAGGGGAAGCAGCCGGTGACATCCTCGACAAGTTAGGCTGCGTCGTCAACAAGTCCACCGGTGGAGGGTTCATTCGAAAGCATCGCGAGTCCCACGTCGGCATCATCACCGAGATAGAGCCGAATGGATGTCTCCACGAAGGCTACACGGAACACGACGCCTACCTCAAGATCGGCTCGAAGCCAAAAGATGATGGCGAAATCGAGTATCTCATGCATGAGGCGCTCTCACCGAAGTCTTACCTTCAACCCTCGGAGATGCCTCGGGCGGAAGAAGCCGACTACGTGCTCAACGAAATTCATCGGGGTCTTGTGGAAGCCACATCGGTCGCGAGCTCTTTCAAAGAAGGCCGAGGTCGGGATATTCTTGGCCACCGCAAGATCGGCCGAGCTCGTCAAAAGTGCCCAGTGCCGATTCACTCCACGGTCAGCGCCTCGGACCGATTTGAGCGACTGCAGAGTCCATGGCCTTTCATGCAATGGGGGATCGACATCGTTGGTCCGTTCGACCGAGCGGCGGTTAGCCGATACTTAGTCGTAGCCATAGACTACTTCACAAAATGGGTCGGCCGAGCCATTTTCGAGCCTCACGACCGTAAGGATTCGGACCGTGTGGAAAATATAGTCTGCCGCTTGCATACCGCACATCCCGGTCTCGGACAACGGCACCCGGTTAGTCGACAAAACTTCAAGGTGGTGCGAAGAGCTTCGGATCGATCAGCGCTTCACCTCGATCCGCACACCCGCAAGCGAATGGCGGACCGGGTGACAAACCGCACGATCGTACAAGGATTGAAGAAGAGGTGGACCGAGCTAAAGCGATCGGGCTGAAAATCTCCTCAAGTCCTCGGTCCCACAGACCACGCCCCGGACGGCGCACGGGAGACCCCTTTAGCTTGGTCTACGGTGCCGAGGCCGTCATCCGGTGAGATCGGCGCGCCAAGCCCGCGCACTCTTCACTTCGACCGGTAGGGAGCGAGGAAGACTGCGGGCCAACCTTGACGCCTCGAGGAGAAGCGCGAGCTCGCTTCATAAATGAAGCCAAGTACAAGGCCCGTGTCACGGTACCACAACAAAGGGTCAAAGCCTCCGCTCCATGTGGGCGACCTCGTCTGAAATAATGAAGCCAAGTGGGCGGCGTCTTAACAAGCTGGATCCAACATGGAAGGCCCATACCGCGTTCACGAGGACCTCGGCAAAGGGCTTACAAGTGGCTCACTTGTCGGTGCACTTATCCCGAACTTGGCACATTATGCATTTAAGGAGGTATTTTACATAGCTTCGATTTAAGGTCGGCATCATGTTAGTTCCTTAATTGTTTTGCCAAAGTACGATGTTGATTACATGTTCGATAAAACGCTGTTTTATAATGAATATTTCACTTGCCTCATACATATGTGAACATCTGTTTGGATACACCACATTTAAACCTTCACAAGGGGACGCCCTTACGAAGATGAAAATCCCACCAAGTAGGGTACGCATACAGATTACCCATTAAGTTGGACGTCTACATGCAAAGCGTACAGATTACCCATTAAGTTGGACGTCTACACGCAAAGCGTACAGATTACCCATTAAGTTGGACGTCTACACGCAAAGCATACAGATTACCCATTAAGTTGGACGTCTACATGCGAAGCATACAGATTACCCATTAAGTTGGACGTCTACATGCACGCGACATCCAGACCGATCTCGCCATCTCATACCCCTTTATTTGGGAAGATATGCACTCCGGTACAAAGTCTAAATGCATTAACGACTATAAACCAAGTACCAAGCCATATACAAATCAACCGGGCTTCCGAGCTCGTTTATACCTCTTTATTTGGGAAAATACACACTTCTGTATACAGTGTAAATGCATTTACGACCAAAACGAAGTCCTAAGCTATGTTTATACCTCTCAAGAGGGGAAATATACACTTCGAAACGAGTCTAAATACATTTATATCTACATACAAAGTTCTACACTATACATAGCCTCATTCGGGCTTCCGGGCTCCGCCTCGCCAGGACCTGCTGAAGCTGCACCAATTTTCTACAAAATCTCCAGGCCGACGATGTATGCCTGGAACGAACTCGGTGCCTTCAACCCAGTCGATAAGGCCGGAATCACCACGGCCTGCTCCCGAAGCGCTCGGCGCGGGCTCGGAGGCAGCCGAATAAGCGGCGACTCGGGTCATCTTCACCCGCTCTCAGACACTTGAGTGGCGCAGCGCCAATCTGAGCATTCCGGGGTGGGGATGCACCGAGGTCACACCCGACCCCCGACCGAACACGGGCCGGAGTACGACCTCGCCCCCTACCCGCCGCTCTCCCCTGCCGACCTGAGGTCCTCGGTCGCCGCCCGCTCCCAGAGGATCGGCCCCTGAATGATCCGCTCCCAGCCGGACCCATCAACCTGAGCACTTCGGCATGATCGGAGTAGCCGCCCTCCTCTGCGGGTTCTTCTATGATCGGGTCAGCGGAGCCCGCTGTGGCCTCGCTGCCGCGCCGGGGCATGCGACGTTTGCGGACGATATCATACATCTCCATAAACTTCACGACGGAGTTGACGCAGGCTTTGAACTTCTTGCTGTTGGGCCCCTCCTCATCCCTCAGCACCATGCCCTCCGCCAGCAAGCTCTGAACTCGGTCGTCGACTTGGATATGGTAGTCCCACCACTCGGGATCGCCCTCTCGTACTCCGCATGCTCCTCCGACACCGGCGAGCCTCTCGCGATCAATTCAGTTGCTCACACCGCATCAAACGTCCTTGGATAGCGTCGGTAGATAAGTCCGCCTCGACTCGCCTGCGTGACCTCAACTTCGTGGCCTCGTTCTCGGCCGAGGCGGGCCACTTCCGATCAGCCTCGTCCAACTTCCTCTTGGTCGTGACGGCCGGCCGACTTCCATAGTGGCCAAAACTTGGGTCAGCTCGGCACACCGGCTCCTCCAGAAAAGCACCTCTTCGTCCTTCTCAGCCAAGGCGCCTCGGACCTCTTTTAACTTGG
Source organism: Salvia rosmarinus (assembly GCA_036937905.1). Lineage (NCBI taxonomy): Eukaryota > Viridiplantae > Streptophyta > Magnoliopsida > Lamiales > Lamiaceae > Salvia > Salvia rosmarinus. Next base: position 4,013,231 of record CM072818.1, on the reverse strand, counting down.
TCAACAATTCATGATCAAGTCCGAGCCATTCAGGTGTGGAGTACTGTAAATAAACAAGACAACACAAATCTTAAAAATGTTGCGTTTATTACTCAAAAAGGGAAAATTATTACAAAGACCTGTGGTCCCATCGACCCGACGATTCGGCTATTACATCGGTCCATCGACCTCGGGCCTATGGCGGTCTCGACGACCTCCTCGATACTCCTGCGGTAGCCACCTCCACCGGGAGCTCCGACTCCGCCTCCTCCTCCTCCTCCTCCTCCCGGCCCGCCCGTACCTCGGCAAGGAGCTCCGGCTCGCGATCTTCGTCCTCCTTACACCGCGACGACCTCGGCATCGGACGGTGAGGCGGATGCGAGCCTCCAACACCGGAAGGTCGGCCCATAGATCACCCGGGCGTAGCTTTGTCCACCTCTCTTGGGTCGACCTCGATCCACCCATGTGACCTTATCAAAGTCGGGCATGGCGGCCGCCAGCTTCCCGGTGATCGACACCACCTTCTTCCAAAGACGGCGGCGAGATCGGCAATAAAAGCCGAGAAGCTCTCCGACTCGATGAGCTGTTGCCGGCAAAGGCCCTCAACAAGGGTCCCGATCGGCCACCTTGCCTCCTCGTCCGCGAGGTCCTTCTTCGCCCGGCCAGCTCCTCCTGGCTCCTCGACCTCCCCAGGCGGCCTCCGGTGCCAGTGCCTCTTCTTCGGTGGCTTGAGGCAGCCCTCACGGCCTCGAAGCCTGGCGGCCTCGGCTTCCGCCCGCGGCGGACGCGCGGTCTCGGCTTCCGCCAGCGCCTGCAAGCCCCGTTCAGCGCCTCTTGCGGGCCGAGCTCTCGGCGGCAAGCCCGGCGACGACTGCAGCTCCCTCAGCCAAGCTGCGGGGCCCCATCATCAAGCTCCCACCCCGAAAAGGAGGGCACAAGTCGATAACAGTTGCGAAGCAAACAAACCTAAATATGAAGAAACCTCGTTACCTCGGGGAGGATGCGGCCAAACTGAGGCGGTACCCGTACTCAAAGCGCCCCGAGGCCAAGACTCGATGCGGATGGACCCGCCTCGGGCCCACTCATCACCGCCCATGCTGTCCACCTTCTTCGGCCCCTACTAGGTCCACCCGACTTCTTTTTTTCACGGCTCCCCGCTCGGCGATGGTGAGCCCGCCTCGTCCCTCAACTTCACCGCATCACAAGAGAAAGACACATTAGCACAAAGAAAATCGAGCGAATAAGGACTAAGAAGATGGGATGCCTCACCCCGTCGGCACCCGGTCCCGACGCTTTCGACCAGTAAACACTCGGCCGGCCTTCTTCAGTCGTCCTCGGTGTAACTTATGGATAAGATCTCACCGCGCTGCTCAAGATCTCTCCATATAGCCCAGGGGCTTGATTTTCGGTCCGCCATCGTGTCGATACCCCACTCATACCTCGGTTGCCCTCGCACCACGTAAAGAAATACCTATTACGCGATGGGACACCTTGGAGGGACGGCTACCTTAAATTTCAGCCGGGTGACAAATAGTACACCCTCCTATGGTCTTCACGCTAAAAGCGCAAGACCTCGAAGGACAACTCCTCGGCAATGCCATAACAAGAGAGCCCGGCCCACCAACGACCTAACGAATTGGGGTCGATTGACAAATAGGGATCCGGAAATACTCTTGAAGGTCGAGATAAATGGGGACGAAAGGTACCTAAGACACGCCTCAAACTATCTACATAAACAATAACAAACCCTCCGAGGGCCATCGCCTATCATCCGAATGCGGCGACACCACCACGCCTCCTCCGGGATCCGGTATTCCCTCACAACTTCAAAAAGTTCCTGCAAGGTCAAACCCGACCTCGCCACGCCCACCCTCAACCCATCCCATACCGACGATACCGGCGGAACCCTAGAGCTCAGACCTATGGACCTACCCAAACCATTGTAGCACATGTAATCTCTTACGGGGAACTCACGGCGAACCCGGGCGGAAGGGAACTTTCGGGCGAGAAGAAGATGAAGAAAACATACTTACTTTTCAAAGTAGTATACGGCTCCTTCAAATAAGATCGGGATCAACTCAAAGAATTTCTCAGAAATTTTACTCTCTCAGGATTTTTAAGCGTCGAAGAGGAAAGTGAACAGTTTCTCTTTTGCGCTATTTATAAGACTAGGGCGCTGCAAGTTGCCGTTTCAAATTCGACACGCCAACACGTGATTGGATGTAGGGTACACGCAGCGACGCGGTTCGAGTGCCCAACTACCGCTGGTGCATATGACGACGCCAGATAAGATGGACCGCCATCGACCTAGCAATCATCATCGCACCCCGCACCCTCCGGATGGCGGCGCCTGTGTCGCACCCGTCCGTCCCACAAATACCAAGAGATCCACATCGGACCTCGGCGTCTATCAGCGGGCCGCCTTTACGGAAAGCCTACATCCAGATCGGACCTCGGCGATAGGCGCAGATTCGGTGCGGCGGTCGCACCGACATCCCCGAAGCGGGTCTCGGTCGGACATCGGCACCCACCATGAGTAACACCGCCCGATCGCACCTCGGCGTAACCAACGCAGAGCGCGATATCCGTCGGACTTCGACTTCCTTCGGTGCCACATCTTTTCGAGCGACGGACAACAGACCACCCAACTCAGTTCGGCATCAGATCGCTAAATAAACCCTCACATTAAAAAGACAAGAACTTCAACAAACAACTTCACCCAAGCCACACCTCACCGGCGGCGCGCTCTTCACTCCACCTCGGTCTCGGCGTCCCTCGGCTATTCGTGGGCTATGATGGGATATGGCCCAACCGACTAGGCCCACTAACAGCCCAAACGAGCCGGGCCTAACGTTGATAGCAGCCCACGCGGTTGAGCCCAAGCGAGCCCTAATCATTGCCCAAAACCCTAGCCTCCGAACCTCCACCCTCGGCAACGGAGAAGACGCCCGTAACCAAAGTCCGACGCTACCCTCGGCGATGGAGAAGGCGCCCGTAACCAGGTCGGGCGCCACCCTCCACGTGGCGCACATAAGGCGAAGGTTCGGCTCCGGCCAATGGAGGCATGCGGAGGAAGGGTCACACCACGACCAATGGAGGCGGGCGCGCTTGATTGCAGATTCGGAGTGTATAAATAGAAGGAAAACCGACATTAGAAGGGTTGGCAACTTATCGAATACTAAGAGCTTGTAACCGCATCAATTATAGTGAAAGTATTGAGGAAACACTCTCCGTGGACGTAGATCTCATTAACGATCGAACCACGTAAAAGCGCTGGTGTTCTTTATTGCTTTTCATAAATCTCGCACACTCACTAAACCAGATTTATCAGAACCCTAATTCACAAGCTCTCACCTCTCATCTCTCATCTAGCCGCCGCCAGATCAGACGTGGCTACCATCATTGACAGCCACTGCTCAGCATCACCACCTCCTCCATTTCTCCCTCTGATTTATCTCTCCCTCGACACACATAACCCCTCATCTCTCTCTAAATTTTTCGGCAAGGAAGCTCGCCTAACCACTACTGCCGCCAAGGCATTGCCAAAGATGACATATGCCCCGTAGCCACAACCGTCTCCAGTCCAGATTAGGGGTGAGTATTAGGTTATTCGGTAGATTTTGGAAGAAAAAATAACCGAACCGAATTAATCGAATTTTTCAAAAAATTAACTGAACCGAACCGAATTTTATTCGGTAACCGAACCGAAATAACCAAAATATATTTCGGTTATTTCGGTTAAACCGAATTTTTAGCAAAAAAAATATTTTTTTCAAATGAATAAATAAATAATATTATATATTGATATTATATATAAAAAATACATTTTATATGTTATATATACAAAATATTTTGCAAAAAAAATAATTGATAGTATTATGTAATAAATAAATAATATTATATTTACAAATATTATATATTGATATAATAGGAAGAGAGAGAAATGAATAGGATTAAGGATATTGATATATTAAAATTATAATTCTAAATAAATAAATAAATAATATTATATATATATGTATATAATTCGGTTTTCGATTATTCGGTTATTTTTTTTTTCGAACCGATCGAAAATCGAATTATCAAATTTTAATTCAGTTTTAACCGAATTAACCAAAATAACCGAATTAACCGAAATAAATTTGATTTTTTGGTTTGGTTCGGTTTGATTATTCGGTTTTCGGGTATTTTGCTCACTCCTAGTCCAGATGATCTGATGTTGCCTCCATCGACTTCTCCCCTTCCATCTCCATCATTTCTCTCAGATCCCTCGTAGTCCCCTCTCCAAAAAATCTCTCTCCCTCTCGGCGACAGCCAACGACGAAGAGCTGTCGTCGCTAACGCCCTTTCTCCACACCTGTGCAACTCAGCTCTCGACTGCTCTACCTCCACCTCTAGTTCAAAACAATACAGGAACAAAACATGGAGCAATCAGGCCGCCGCCGCTGCCATCAACCCTCCCCACGTTCTCGCTGTCCCAGCAACAATCCAATGGTGATAAATAATAATCAACACAATTTGAAACCTAAAGTAATTTTGATAAGTGTACTTTTGGAATTTTGATTTTGGATTGAAAATGATTAAATAATCATCCCAAATTTGAGGTGATTAATTACTAGCCAAATATATGATAAGAGTACGGGCCGAATTATCTATCATGGATCAAATCATGTGATTAAGATTGATTATTTTATCAATTAGGCATAATCACTCAAACCAAACACCCCTTTAATTATATCTAGGCGTCAATAATAATTACGGTCGACTTCTCTCTCTTTTTCTTTTACTGTAAGGGTCAGGTTGATCGATGCAATAAGAGATTTAAAATGTTCATATTGAAGAAAATACAGATTACAATTAACTTAGGTTGTCGATGACATGTTTATGATTAATCAATTATCACTGATGAACAAAAAAAGATTTCTTCTTCTTTTTTCTTGACCTGGCAAAGTTCAACATTTTAGTGCAAATATATCCCTCACGAGTTACGTGTCTTGAAGAACAACTTAGAAAGAACTTTCCACACAAAACAAAAATAAATCGGAACCACAAAATTTGCTCCTTTCTTTTTTGCTATTTCGACGATGAAAGATAGTGACCATGCATTTTATGAATATACTAAATCAGAAAATATATAATATTTTTTTTAAACTACCCAGGGCTAATTTTTCATATGCTTGAATAGTATTTTAGACCAAGAAAATTGTATTATCCATTAAATTAGTAGTTCCAAAAGAAAGAAATTTGCGCATAATTTTTATCTCACCTAACTTGTGAAGAACACGCGTACGTAGAGATAAGGGTCCGATATTTGAAACTTAAATTAAAGCAAAAACATATCCCTATTAAGAAAACAAATAATAACGTGAAAGCAAACTAAATATGATAATAATGTATAATATTCTTCCTTAATGAAGGCCAAGCACAAATCTAAGAATTGACATATATCCACTCCTATCCAGTCATTTCAGGGTTCAATTATCTCATTTTCTTGCTTAAAAGAAGTAAGAAGCAACAATTTATCTTACACAATAACTCATGAGGACGGATAAAAATACAATTTATTCTTAATAAAAGTATCATTTACATTAAAGAAAAATATCATTTATTTTTTATATTGTAATTTGAAAGTATCATTTATTTTAAAGAAAAGTTGTATTGAATAAAAGTATCATTGTCCATACATACAGACATCCACACAGTGCACTCGTGTATCTCTATTTGGAAAGAAAAAAGTTGTGCTAACTCTCACATCGATTGTGTAGTGTTTGTAGGTTATAACTAATTACGCGAATCTTAAACTCTCTAGTTTTTAAATTTGGCGTGATTATAACTTTTTTTATAACTTTAATAAACTAATTTATTTAAATAGATTTGGCGTCTAATTATACTCTCTTCGTTCCCCATATTCCTTCCTAGTAATCTTGGATGCGAGTTTTAATAAAAGTTGTTGAGTGTATTGTGAGTGGAATAGAGATCCCACATTAATGCAATATTAAATTAGTTAGTGGTGGGCCATAGGTGATAAAAGGTGTAAATAAATAGGTCGTTGAGGGTAGAAAAGAGAAATAGTGGTGGGCATAGATGGTAAAATGTGTAAATAAAGAATATTATTGAGGATAAAGTTGGAAAGATAGTTTCCATAAATAGATAGGAAGGAAATTGGGAACGTTCAAAAAAAAAAACTATGAAGGAATATGGGGAACAGAAGGAGTAGTAAATTTGAATAGAAGTGCAGATTGGCCGCCTAGAATGACTTAGTGAAGAAAATGATCATGTAATTAAAAGCCATGCATCTGTCCAAATTTGCCTAACAGTTTTTAAAATCAAGCTACTTAGAAAGCAACAAAATCTTTTTTAAGATCAAATTAACCAAGAATAATACTACTAGAAGTATAGCTTCCCAATAGATATTTTGACACCACCTCCATGAAATATTGAAACGAAGATGTCAACTTTTATAATCCAAGTCATTGCCACGTTTTCCACAGCTTATCAAAGACTAGATCTATTAATTCGACATCGTCAAACTAAGTTGATGCATGGAACTTGCTGCCTACGTTTCAAAACACACACACACACGCTTATATATATGTACATACATATATCCTCATTGAATCCCTACTACAACATACTCAAAATTGAAATCTTCAATCAAATATTATTTCTTCCAAGCAACATCTTTCAACTAAACAAACCTTATCTTTTCTTGAACAAAAGTCCCATGAATCCTTACGCAGGTTATCTACCTCCATATAATTTGGAGCCATCAAACAATGGTGCCTCTTCAACTTTTGTCCCGACAATGATTTTTCAAGCAGACAAGAAGATCACACGAAAACGTCCCATATGATTAGGTGGAACTCAGGCAAGAGGGTCGACCCGAGGCTTCTGGGCACGCTAGAAATGTTCGGGGAGATCTATGTTGAACGGCGTGAGTTCTTCGACAAGATCTTCCACGGAGATCACGAAGAAGTGTTCAAGAAGATCGGGCACGCGTTGAAGGCGAAGAAGCAGATGAGCCAGAGTGGCAGCCTGAAGAGGAGCATGAGCATGAGGACCATCAGACAGAGAGGGATAATTCAAGAAGAAAATGGAGCAAATGAGTTTAGAGCTGAGAGGTTTAAAATTAGAACACCAGATGTGATTGTGGCTGAAGATGATCAACAAGGGGATCAGGCTCCAAAAGGAGGTTCTAAATAATTGTATGCAATTGGCATTTTTTTTTTTCTTTTTAACCTAAGTTTGTTGTTGCAATTTAAATTACGCAGAAAGTTCATATATATAATATAACTTCTTTTTTTTGAATTGATTCATAAATTTTATGCATCCTTTTATATGCCTACAATTTAAATTAAAATAATCTGTGATCTTTTTATTGATATTTCCACCTGCAAATCTGCTATCGACAAGCTAGAGACTCTGGATCGCCTATGATCCCTTCTAAGTTCTAAAGTGTCATGACATCCACCTGTATTTTCTTTTTCTTTTTATTTTCTAGAGAGAACACTTGCCGGCTTCGTGTAGGCGAGGATCCACGCCGTGTTCTCCGCCTCCGGTTTGTTCTTCTCCAGCCACTCCGCTACCGTCTCGCAACCGATGGGGCGGTGGCACGCCTCCGCGCAGCTGAAGCAGAATTTGTGCGAGCAATAGCAGACGACGTCGTAGCTTTCGCTCTCGACAGCGTCGAACTCGATTGCTCTGTCGCATCCGGGGGCAGGGCACCACTTTTGTGTCGAATCCATTCCACGTAGGATCGCCGGAGATGTTGGTTATACTTTTTTATTTCAACTTTCGATGCGATCTCTCGACCATATGTCGGAGGCTACTGCAGCGGAGCGTCAGGCAGGCGGCGCCGTCGCGATGTAGGTTTTCCAGAAGCCTTCGCAGAAGAGATATTCGCAGGCAGGGGAGGCCATTCTTTTGGGCCGGGTTTTTTCGTAGCTGATGTTACAGAGCTCAGAGCTGTTTGATTGATCCGGCGGAGTTCGTGGTGGGGTCGGGGTTTCTCTCTCCTTACACATGTATTTTCGCATGAGATCTGGTGCGTCACGCCAATTTTTTTATGCTTAAACTTCGACTTCATGATATTATTGAAAAAAAATATTAAAATGTTGTACAAAATTTACCAAAAGCTTATAGGTAGTAACCTTACTAAAAAAGAAGTCAATCGGCAATCACTCTCTCCGTCCCATGTTGGCTCGTATTCCTTTTTGGATTGTCCATTGTTGTTGGTCTGTTTCAAAAAAAAAAATTACACTAAAAATGTTTCAAATTTCTTATCATACACTATTTTACACATTAAAAATAACTCTCATTAACCTATATGTAAAAAGAAATGAGCCAACAATACCGAGACGGATGGAGTACAATATAAGGTATTTATGGCATGTTGTTCAATTCCTAGCAATATTGAAAGAATTAATTTTAGGTGGCATAATGTTCAATTCCTAGCAATAGTTTAATATTGGAAGTTTATATGATACACTATTTCAAAAGGGAAAGTTTTACTTTCCCTCAATAAATTTCATTCATATATAAATTGTATATTTGTAATCTTAAAACACAAAAAAAGCTAGCTAGCTTTAACTGTTTGATCAAATGCTGCACCATTAAGTTTCATGTTTCCAATATTCTAAATGACTGAGTGCTCTCACCAAGAATTTCCTAAGATGTTAACATATAAAATGACTAATCAATTCCTAGATGTGGATTTTGTGATCAGTGTTATCCACCCTCTCACCAAGAATCGCCTACATAACTGCTGCAAGACTTTTCCTCAAAATCGCTAGTCAAACAGCCTTGTAGATCTTTGCAGAAATTGTCCCTTTAAAATGGGGATTAAATTCCCTTGATCTTAGGTCCACAATTCCGCCTTATCTACTTATTCAACCACGGTCTAACTCTTGAAAATATTTATCATTTCGTTCCAAAGAATCTGTAAGTATAAAAGAAGGTAAAGATTAAAATATATATACATACAATTAAATATGGAAAGAATAAAGTGAGACTTCATTCATTGTGTTGGTAACACAGAGAATGTGTTGGCAACATTCCAACCAACACAGATAGATATTTTTTTGTAACGACTGTAACACAAATTTTTGTATTTAATTTGATAAATACGAAATTGTCTAAAAAATCAGTATAATTTGGATTTGGATTTAATATATTTGTGATGAGTTCGGTCTTCTATTTATCATCTGATTCTTCTCTTCGATTTGAGTTCTTGAACGATCTTCGGATATTTTTTAAGGTTTATGATTTGATGATGTTAATCTGAAGGACATTCATCTTGTTTTTCAGATTAGATGTTGATTTGTTTGAAGTGCTAAAGAACGTCTTGAATATCTTCAAGTTTGAGCGCCAATGCGGAAGGTTTTCATCATATTTTCGAATTGAACGTCATCTTTGGAATGTTTGGACGAAGAACGCAATGATTTGCACGAAGAAGACTTGAAGAAGATTTCGAATGTCGAGAAGACTTCGTAGATGATTTTTTGAGTGTCTTGAGCTATTTCAATCTTCACTTCACTTCCCTTATGAAGACCTCCACTCCCTTATTTATAGATGTAGGCTAGTGGGCTCATGGGTCTTTTGGGCCACCAAACCATGGTTTGGGCTTAGGTGTTATTTTATGGCTTATGTGCCAATTAAGGCTTATTTGGTGCAATTTGAGTAGTTATTCATCTCCAATATATCGTTATCATATGTCGTTCTCCTATTTGCTGATAAAATTAAACATTAAACATATACCTATCTATTTTGAAATAAATTTTATTAATAAAATAGAAATATAATTAATTATTTAATTTGTAATTGTTATGTAGCGCACTTCCGCCTTGTAGATCTTTGCAGAAATTGTCCCTTTAAAATGGGGATCAACTTCCATTGATCTTTGGTCCACAATTCCGCCTTATCTACTTATTCAACTACGGTCTAACTCTTGAAAATATTTATCGTTTCGTTCCAAAGAATCTGTAAGTATAAAAGAAGGTAAAGATTATATATATATATATATATATATATATAGGCTTTGGTTCTCTTAGTACCCGGTCCCCAGATAGTATATAGTACTCAATCTAGACCACACATTTTGAACACGTGGACGCTCCAAAATTTGACACGCGACAATCCATTTTTCGTTCAGGGGCAAAATGGAAAGGCACCCAGTGGACGCTGGGTGCCCGCCGCTGGTAGGGAGTCACTTGACGTTGGGGTCTCATGGTACCGAGTTTGGGGAAAGGCACAAGAAAACACAGATAATGCATACAGAATAATATAACAATGCACCGCACACAACCGGCGTTGGGTGCGCGCTTGGCCGGGTAGGACGTGGGTGGGCTCAACTGGTAGAGGCAGGTCAGCGCTGGCGTTAGTGAGACGGGTTTGGGAAGAGCCACAACAAAACACAAAAAATACATATGAAATAACATAACACTGTATTCACTTGAACATAAAACTGCATCGCGCCAACCGGCGCTGGGTGCGAGCAAGCGAGCGCTAGGAGTATGTTTTCAGCATGCATTAAATTCGAAACTCATATGCATTTTTGTGTTGATTTAAATGCATAGTTGAGTTCGACTCTATGCATGCTTTGTTTTCGAAATCACATAACAAATCAAATTACTAACCTACCTCTTCTTGTAGCGAAATTAATGAATATAAGCTTAGAAATCCAAAAATCTCCACCATAAATTTATGAGATGAATGGATGAGATTGAGTCTACATACTACCTCGCGCTCGGTATTATTTGATCTCTCCTATATATATATATATATATATATATATATATATAGGAGAGGTTAACGTGAGAACCATTTTATTGTGAGAACGTGAGAACCAAAACCGATGAATTCAATGGTGAAAGTTGATGAATCCATTGGAAAGTTCTTGAATCCAAAAAATAGAATTTTGCCCTCATGGGATTCGAACTCGGGTGAAAAATTACGAATTTTGAATCCATCAACTTTCTCAACGAATTCATCAACTTTCATAATGATTCATTGGTTCTTAGTTTTAGGATAAGAATGGTTATTATTTATAATCAAACTATATATATATATATATATGGAAAGAATAAAGTGAGACTTCATTCATTTTGGTGGTAACACAGAGAATGTGTTGGCAACATTCCAACCAACACAGATAGGTATTTTTTTGTGACGGACTCAAACACAAATTTTCGTATTTAATTCGATAAATACGAAATTTTATATAAAATCAATATAATTTAGATTTAATACACTTAAACGATCTTCAGATATTCTTCAAGATTTATGATTTGATGATGTTAATCTAAAGGACCATCATCTTGTTTTCAGATTAGATGTTGATTTGTTTGAAGTGCTGAAGAACGCCTTGAAGATCTTCAAGTTTGAGCGCCAATGTTTATGGGTTTTCACCATATTTCTGAATTGAAAGTCATCTTTGTAATGATTTGAGCGAAGAACGCGATGATTTGCACGAAGAACGTGAAGAAAGACTTCGCAGAGTGTCTTGAGCTCTTCCAATCTTCACTTCACTTATGAAGAACTTCACTCCCTTATTTATAGATGTAGGCTAGTGGACTTATGGGTCTTTTGGACCACCAAACCATGAATTTGTGCTTGGGCTTAGGTGGTATTTTATTGTTTGTGGCAATTAAGGCTTATTTGGTGCAATTTGACTAGTTATAATTCATCTCCGAGGTGTCGTTGTCACATATCGTTTTCCTATTTGTCGATAAGATTAAATATTAATTATCTATTTATTTTGGAATAAATTTCATTAATAAAATAAAAATATAATGAATTATTCAATTTATAATTTATAATATTATTTGCTAATAATTTTTAACTGTCTACACGGACGCAGCCATGTCTTTGGGGAGATATTTGTAGACATGGAACTCAGTGTCTCTGTCTTTCTAGTGATGGAGGGCTTTACCATGTGGGGTCGTCGGCGCCGCCAGCGAAGAAGGATTTAGAGTAGATGAGGTCCGACGGGTTGAGGGCAGGGGAAGGACTTTGTGATCTCCGGCAAGTTGACATCACACGATTGATCAAAGCCTTCGATTAGCATTGCAGAAGATAGAAACATTACATTGCACTACATAATAAATGTTATACAATTGAAGACCATGGCGTGATTGGATTTGGGGAGTAGATTGGAGCAGGCATTCGACATTAGCTGGGTTTGGGGAAATGGGGGATGAAGAAACTTTTATCTTTAATCATTTTGAACAAATTTTATAATTATGTTTAGTTTTGTTTTTCAGTTTTATGTGGCTGTCACGTGGATTGAGTTTGTTTAGTCGGCAAAAGACTAATGATTCCGTAATTACTCAATAGTTTGGGATAATTTTACAATTAAGCGTATCGTTTTAGGATTTAAATTGATATCTAGTTTTTATGTGTTTGGAATTGAAGAAGGATAGGGAATTGAGATCACCTTCTTGCAAATAAAACAAACATCACTAAATTGCAAGACCTTGTTTTATGTGTTGTCGTGGATCGTAGTGATATAGTGGGTTTTTAAGACCAAAAGTTTCGAAACTGAATCCAAACAATATTTTTATAGATCTGAGTTTATTACACATGTCATGGATATATATAGATTTATCCCAATACCCATCCAAAGAGTTTTGTCACATTTGACTATGACCATGAACATAAGTCGAACCTAATTATCAATGTGAGTTTATCTAATAGTAGAGGCAGAATTTCATAAATAAAAAATAAAAAATTGTGCTTTATAATTATAATCGTATATGTATATCGATAGAATTCTAATAGTAGACAATGCATATAATTACTTACTTGAGTTTTCCACGTGTTTATAATATATTATTATAAAACTCTCGAAATCTAGTTTTAGATTTATTTACAATAGTAAAGTACTATAAGATCAGTTTTGATTCAACGAAATATATACATGTAATCAAGGATCAAAAATATTTAGAAAATATTTGGTATATATCTCAATAAAATTTGAAGTTAAATGTTCCGAATTACAAATTAAAACTAACTTTTAATAAATTATAAAATTTGTCCTGTAATTAAATTTCGTGCGTGTAACCCAAGAATAAACTTAGGAATTTACTAACAAATCAACCACAAAAGTCAAACCATTCACAAATTACAAACATACAAAAGTAATAAAACCACTAAATTTCTGACTTTACGTACACACCTAGTAAAAACAGATACACCCCAAAGACTTTTCCATGGATTCTGAAGACGAGGGTTTCTTTTGCACTGGCGGCAGCGACTACAGCAACAGCAGCGGTGATGCGACGGCGGAGGACGGCGACGATAACGAGAATAGTTACGCCGCCGTCAGCCGCCTTCAGAAACCCTACAAGATTCTAACAGACGACGACATCCGGCTGCTCCTCGACAAAGATATTTCTACAGTTTCCGACGTTCTCTCCGTCTCCAGAGGGCTGCCTGCACCCTTCTCATCCGAAACAATTGGAATCTCAGCTCCGTCTACGACCACTGGTTCGCCGCTGACCATGACAAAATCCCCAACCCGCCGCCGCGGAGCCATCGCAGCAAGAATTAGGGCAAGACGCCTGCAATATTTGCTACGACAAAATCACCTCCGAAAACACGGTCTCCGCCTCCTGCGGCCATCCATTCTGCGCCGATTGCTGGAAAACCTATGTCGCGACGGCGATCGCCGACGGCCCCGGATGCCTGACGCTGCCGTGTCCGGAGCCTGGCTGCGGCGCCGCCGCAGGCCTAGAACTGATCGAATCGCTGGCCTCAGCCGTCGACAAGGATAAGTACCATAGATATCTCCGCCGATCCTACGTGGAGTGCAGTCGGCAGAGGAAGTGGTGCCCCGCCCCGGGATGCGGCTTCGCCGTCGATTTCGACGGAGGCGGAGTCGGCTACGACGTAATATGCGGATGTTCTCACAAATTCTGCTGGAACTGCACAGCGGAGCACCACCGCCCCGTCGGCTGCGAGACGGTGGCGAGCTGGACGGAGAAGAACAATTCGGAGGCGGAGAACACGCAGTGGATTCTCGCCTACACGAAACCTTGCCCCAAATGCCAGCGCCCAATCGAGAAGAACCAAGGCTGCAATTGGATGACGTGTCGCAGCCCCTGCCTCTTCCGCTTCTGCTGGCTATGCGGCCAACCCCCGGGATCCCACAGCTGCAACAATTACCGGAATGCACACAGAGAGAGAGACGGCGCCGACGTCGAAGCCGACAGTGTGAAGAGAGAGAAGGCGAGGAAGTATTTACAGAGATACACACATTACTACGAGCGGTGGCATTCCAACGAGCAATCGAGGAAGGTTGCCATGGTCGATCTGAGGCGGTGGAGAGACGAGGACGTTGCAAAGCTAGGCGAAACGCAAGGAGAAGGTGAGCCGCAGCTGCAGTTTGTGACGAAGGCGTGGGAGCAGATTGTGGAATGCAGGCGCGTGCTCAAATGGAGCTACGCGTATGGTTACTACATGGAGGGGGAGGGTTTGGAGAAGAAGATGGAGTTGTTCGAGTACTTGCAGGGGGAGGCGGAGGCCGGGTTGGAGCGGCTGCACCATTTCGCGGAGAAGGAGATGAAGAAATACCTCCGTTGTAGGAGGGAGGATTTCAAGGAATTTAAGGTTAATCTTACTGACCTAACGGCAGTGACCAAGAATTATTTTGAGAATTTGGTGAAGGCGTTGGAGAATAATCTTGCAGAGGTTGTGAGTGGTGGCAGCAGTGGCGGAAAGGGTTTGGAGACGAAGAAGAAGGATAGCCCGAGTTCGAAGATTGATGAGAAGAGGGCGAGAAAAAGAGCAGCTTATGCTGCTATGTATTCTGGTAAGTAAGCATTACTTGTTTTATAGTTTTATTTTTTCTAGAATTGGGAATGTTTCTGTAGTCAGTTTATGTAAGAAATTCAAGACTTCATTTAAGCATGTTTAATTATATATGCAATTTCATTTGTATGTTTTGTACATTCTTGTTTTGGTTTTGGTGAAATCTGCAAAAAAATATAAATAAATAAAAATATTTTATTAAGATGTGGTTGAGCAATGAATTGCCTATCTGTTCAATAACTGTTGTATTTAATAAAGATAATAATATCACATAACCATCCTCCTGTTCTTGAACATGAAGCAGAGCTCCAGATATTCATAACTAAGCAAGGTCAAGCTTTTGTTTTCTTGAAAAAAATCGTGAGAATTGATATTCAAGTATGTTTAGAATTTATTTTGGTCGATCCTGTTTTGATCACGTAAAATTTTACTCCCTCTGTCCCCCAAATATAGTGCTAGGAATCTTCGGTGCGTGTTTTAATCAAATATTACTCCCTTTTGTTTACTCGAATAAGAAACGAGTGTGAAAAAATCAGTAAAATGAGTCGAGCAATCCTCTATCTGAAAAACGAAATAAATTATGGATAGCTAGTACTAAGGAAACTACATATCGTTCCCAAAAATAAAACGATTTTCGACTACTCGATATCAACACTGAAAATCAAATTGAGCTTCTATGCTCTTAAAATGCAGCTAAGATGGTGAAATGAGAGGAGAGAAGAGAAGCTATTGTTTTGTAAGTGTTCTCTCCCTTTGTAGTTGCGATCTTATATAGCCACTAGAGGACTCAGCCATCAAAGTTATGGTGGAACCAGCAAACGACAGGCTTCACTAGTAAAACACAACTCTATCACATTATTTCTCATTAATCAAAAATTTATTTTGAAAAGATAGATATACTACAATTATCTACACAAAATGTAGATTAATCCTACATCATTCAATTCTCGAACAATTAAATTATTAATCACCACAAAATTAGTCAAAAGTGTAACGGATACACAAAACTATTTTCCAAAAAATATACTTCCCCCTCCCGATATTATTGACTTCTTTCTTTTTACACGTAGATTAAGGAGAGTTATATTTTGTGTGTAAAGTATTGTGTGACATGAAATTCGAGGTACTTTTTAGTGTAAAATTATTTCATTTTTTGGAACTGATCAATAATAATGGGATAATTCAAAAGGGAAAATAAGTCAATAATAATGAGACATTGAGTATTATATTATATTTGTACATATTACTATGATCTAGAAGATGTTACATCAAATAGACTAATAACGGGGACAATATCGCGAGTTGAATCGTGATTCATATCGTATCTCAAAACTAAATTAACCTGCAAATATCATTCTTATCTTTTGACTTTTTGATTCACAATTTCGACACAATAGTTGTGGATCAAAGTTAACAAGTATAGTGATCGATCATTAGTGTCTCACAAATATTTTGGTAGTGCGTGTTGATCTAATAGTAGAGTCGTTAACATCTTAGGTCAAAGGTCTCATAATCGAACTCACCATGACGTGATCTTTAAAATTTACAGACAATTAACCAAAAAAAAGTAGTGCGAATTTTGCAACTCATGCTTTTGTAGAGATGGAAATTTGGTATTAGGAATTTGGATATTAGCATAATCGAACCGAATCAGCGGATATCGATTAATCAAATAACCGATTTCACTGTATTCGGTTCGATATTCTGTAGTGTAATTTTAGGAATATTGGTTATCGGTATACTTGATAACCGAACAAATATACCAAAATAATAAAATATGATTATGTATATTTTTAATTTTATAATTATTATCTTTCCAAATTACTATTGTAGCTTTGGTTTAGGCATTATACCTAAAGTTTTCATCCTCCAATGAGGTTATGTGTTCAATTCTTCTTTAGAGCAAAATTTAACCTGTTTTTTTACCGATAACCTATCATAGCTGAGTTAGTGTTATTCGGTTTCGGTACCGAACCAATTTCTACCCCTATAGTGTTCTAAGGCATGCAGTTTGTTTCATTAATTTTATCAAATGAATTTGTGAGTTTATGTTGTGATTAACGACCATTGTGAGTTTGTGACAGTAGATTATAGTGTGTGCGTGTGTTGGTCTAGTGATAGAGTGGTTAATGCTCGATACCAAAGGTCTCGGGTTCAAGTCCATCGTGATGCGACCTTTAAATTTTTGTATGTAATTGATAAAAAAAAAAGACAGTAGATTATAGTAATATTCAATAATCTAATGCAAGTTCCTTTCGTTGCTTTCTTTTTACAAATGGGTGCACTTAAATTTCTCGCAAGGGTCCATTTTGTGGTCATGATGCCATGTTTACGATAATTAATTGGATGCACAAAAAGAAAAGTTGAGAGCATGCATGTCACTATTTAGAACCATCACTCTGTTTTTTTAATTGTGTTGATTAGGCAGAATGGATTATATAATGATGGTTTTAATAGATCATGATATGATGAAAAGTGGGACAGGAACGTCAATGATTAGAGCATTAAGCAATTAAAAACAGGATAATTAACGATTTGCTAGCTAATTACGCCTTTATCTGTGATTGTGCTACATAATAAATTAATCAAAATGATTTAATTCTTTATCTATTTTTTTTTCAAGTGGTAAGCCAGCATTCATCATTTGAAAGGACTTCTGGTGAACTAATTCGTACAAGTGTGTGGTTTTGCAATGATGCATTTTTAAGAAAGTAGGGTCACTAATTATTTGTCACGTATAACGAAATTGTTATTCATACTTTTTTTTTTTTTTTTAATCATGAGGAACCCGCAGTCGCTATCTTATAGGTGTCTGTAACCCCAATGCTCAAGCGTTGGATTCAAGCCTGCTTCACTATGCCATCGTCCGGTAAGAATTTATTTTTAGTATATTTAGTTTAGTTGTTATTTTAATATTTTATGATTTCGCCTCCCACTTAATTGTACTTTTTCCTTTATTTATATAAATTCTAAAAGTTCCTTCTTTTTTAACTTTTTCAAAGTTACGGCATTTTCATTTTAAATTAGTTGTCTTCTTCCAAAAGTTCCTTCTTTTATAACTTTCCCACTTTTCTCTCCCAAAAGTCAAAATAACTTGTTTTTATTTTGAAGAATCCCACTTTCCTCCGCCCCTGACAGTAGCACAAGAAATATTTCATATTGAAGAATCCATCATCACCGTAAGTTTCACCTTTTTTCAGAAATACTCTTGCTTTATATAGTTTACTATTTTAAATTTATATTGCTTATATTTCAATTTATGTTTGTATTTTCAAATGCTATTATCCATTGTTGTCTTTGTTAGATGGAATTGAAGAATTTTTTTTAGTGATTTCATTTCTTTGATTATTTGGGTTTATATTACTGTATTTTTTAAAAATTATTTTTAATTTACTTATTGTTGTTGTAATAGGTTTCTAATGGATAAGAGAGGAATTGAATTGTACTTCTCAAAAAGTAATATCCGATCAGATCTCGGTTCTTCTAATTTTGAGCTTCCTAATAGCATTGAAGATGAAATTGCAAATAATCGAGAATTGCACATCTCATGTCCAGAATTTCCCCCACTGAAAATGTCGAAGCTTGACAAAGACTCAAACGATATTCATATAGAACGTGATCCAGGTAAACGTAAAATGATTTGGGATTATCTTGTGAACCAAAGAGATGATATACGTCGACAATATTTGATGCATGGTCCTTATCAAGTTGAGGTAACAAAATCTCAAAAACATGTTGACAAGCACGATAGGAAGTTTCTTGCTTCTTGGTATAATCAGTTTCGTGATTGGTTGGAGTATTCCCCTTTCGAAAGTGCTGCATTTTGTTTTCCTTGTTTTCTTTTCGGCAAGCCGGCTGTAAAGTTTGGAACGAATACATTTGTAGTTGATGGTTTTCGAGCTTGGAAAAGAGTAAACAACGGGAAAAAAATGTGCCTTTCTTGGCCATGAAGGGTGTAACCTGTATTCTACACATAAAGTAGTTGTGAAGAGTTGTCTTGATTTGATGAACTCATTACAACATATTGGTAGAGTTATCGATAAACAAACATTTGTGTCAGTGGAAAAGAATAGACTACGGATAAAGGTTTCAATTGATGCTGCCAAATTATGTGCTTTTTAGGGAATTGCATTCAGGGGACACGACAAGCGTCTTGACTCTTGCAATCGTGGAAATTTTTTAGAGATTCTAAAGCACACAGCTTCTTACAACGAAGAAGTGGCTTCAGTTGTATTAGAAAATGCTCCAAAAAATGCTGCTTATACCTTCATACAATTCAGAAAGAGATCTTATCACTTTATGAGATTAAAATTCAGAAATTCATTCGAGCTGAGATTGGTGATGAAAAGTTTTGCATCATAGTAGATGAATCTCGAGATGAATCCAAAAGAGAACAAATGGCTATTATTCTAAGGTTTGTTGACAAGGATGGGTTTGTTCGAGAAAGGTTTTTTGACATAGTTCATGTGGAAGACACAAAGGCATCAACTTTGAAGAACAAAATATATGAAGTTCTTTCTTATCATAACCTCAGTGTTCAAAATATTCGAGGTCAGGGATACGATGGTGCTAGTAATATGAGAGGAGAATGGAATGGTTTGAAAGCCCTATTTTCAAATGAGTGTCCATATGCATATTACATTCATTGTTTTTCTCATCGGTTACAACTAATATTGGTGGCTACATCTCAAAGTGTCATTCCTATTGAGCATTTCTTCTCACAACTTGTTCTTATTATCAATGTAGTTGATTCTTCTTCAAAACGTCATGATCAATTGCAAATTGCACAGGCTATCCAAATTGAAGAATTGATTTCAACCAATAAGCTTGACACTGGAAGGGGTCAAAATCAAATTGGAAGTTTACAACGTCTAGGTGATACACGATTGAGCTCTCATTTGAAATCTATGCACAGCTTACTTAAGATGTTTGACTCTGTTCTTGTAGTACTAGGTGAGATCATAAATGATAAAAGTGCTACTTCTAGAGCTACAGCTGATAAAGCTTATGATGTGATGATGTCCTTTGAATCTGTAACGACCCAACTTCCGGATTGACGGCTGACCCCACAGACCAACACGAGTCTTTTCAATGTGCTTTGTCCTCACTCACACACTCCCTGAGAAAACTTCCAAGGGGGTCACCCATCACACAATTGCTCCAAGCCAAGCACGCTTAACTTTAGAGTTTTTATGAGATGGACTCCCGAAAATAAGATGCATCTTGTTGGTATGAGTAGCACATATCAAATCCTTTAAGCTCTCCTCGAATATGCGCCTCATACCGCATATTCTCGAAATCTCTCATTCGGTGCGTTTGGTTCATTCATGTACCCTCCGCTTTGAAGTTTTAATCGAGCCGCCTTGTCCATGCCTCGCACCGGCGATCACTCCGTACTTACCCGGGCGCCACATGCCCACCAGCTTCGCTTGGTTCATCCTCGAACCACACCGCTTCGGGAGAGGTTCGGCTCGATACCATCTCGTAACGACCGGCTTCCGGATTGACGGTGACCCTACGCACCAACACGAGTTTTTTCGGTGTGCTTTGTCCTCACTCACACACCCTCGAGAAAACTTCTCGGGGTCACCCATCACACAATTGCTCCAAGCCAAGCACGCTTAACTTTAGAGTTTTATGAGATGGACTCCGAAAAAAGATACATCTTGTTGGTATGAGTAGCACATATCAAATCATTTAAGCTTCCTCGAATATGCAATCACATACCGCATATTCTCGAAATCCCTCTCATTTCGGTGCGTTTCGGTTCATTCATGTACCCCTCCGCTTTGAAGCCTTAATCGGAGCCGCTCCTTGTCCATGCCTCTGCACCGGCGATCACTCCGTACTTCTGCCCCGGGCGTCACATTGGAAGAGCAAATGATCTTTGTAGAATGATGCAGTGCATGTCTCAAGATATTGTTAATGCCATGGAAGCAGTGTCAAATACGAAAGAAATCATCCAAAATTTTAGGGAAAATGGTTGGGAAGAGTTATTTGTAACGGTGAAAAGTTTATGTGAGCAACGAGATATTGAAATTCCTGACATGACTGGTCCACGTCGATCAAGTAGAGGTCGTTCTCCAAGCAATCCTGTGACGAGGGAGCATCATTATCGAATCGACGTATTCAATGGAACAATAGATTGCATATTGCAAGAATTGAGAATCAGATTTAATGAAGATGCAGTTGACTTGTTGAAGCTAAGCTCATCTTTGGATCCATGACGTGACTATGAATTGTTTGATAATGGTAATATTTGTAAGTTAGTTCATAAGTTCTATCCAGCTGATTTTTCAAGTCAAGAAAAGTTGCATCTTAAGTATCAGTTGGAACTTTATGGGCTTGACATTTGGAAAAATGCACATTTTCAGAATGTTGCAACACTTTCTGAGTTATGTCAAGTATTGTCTAAGACAGGTAAGTCGTCCATTTACTCTCTTGTCGATAGGTTGATTAGACTTATTTTGACTCTTCCGGTTTCTACAGTAACATCAGAACGTGCATTCTCCGCCATGAAAATTGTGAAGTCAAGGTTGCGGAATAAAATGGAAGATGGTTTTTTGTCTAGTTCTCTGATAATGTATATCGAGAAGGAAATTGCTCAAAGCTTTGACACTGATTTAGTTATATATGAGTTTGATCTCATGAAAACACGTAGGTCACAATTTAGAATTGATAAGTGAATGTGTTGCGTAGTTTTTGATATCTAATGTTATTTTGTCTGGTTTGTATCGTTTTGAGAAACTTTTGGTATGTTTAATTATAAATAAAGTTTTCTTTGTTGTCTGTTTGACTTCAATTTAGTTCTATTCTTTAAAACATGGCCTTTGATATTTAGGAGAATTTACTTTTTTCATGATCTTATTCTTGATAGTAAAATTACAAACAAAACAAATATTTTGAAATTTGGCTCGACTCTTTACTTTTATTCGAAAGAAATCCATTAAATTTTTCGATGGAATCTCGCCTGCAGCTTTTAATCCCGGCTCGCCTCGCCCACGCCTCGCAATAGCTTATAAACCACACGCAGATGTAAACCACACTTGGAAAATCGGTGTGATGCGCTCAAACCCATAGAAACGTTTGATGGGGTTCGAACATGTGACCTCTCAACCACAAAAACACATATTAACCATTGGACCGTCCCTAGGGGACTGTTATTCATACTCTTGTTTTACTTAGACCAGGAAATGTTTTCCAAAGATCCATATTTTTGGCTTCACATTTAAAAGCACATCATTGATATGTCGCATACTATTTATGAACATTCAATATTGGTGAGGTCTAATCTATATTGGTATGTTTTTTGTTTTTTATTTTTTCTGTATACCTCGTATTATAATTAGGATCATTAAGTTTACAAATTACGTAAAAGTCAAATTCTAATTTATTGGTTGTAGGCTTTAATTTTGTATAATATGTAGATTTATTAATCATGATTATAATTTATGATGTATGAGACAGAAAAGAAAAAAAATTGTGGACCATGCGTCAACATTATTAAATAAGTGATCATAAATTGATAGTGTTCCATAGATCCTCTTCAAGAATATATTAAATTAATGGGTTATTGACGCCCAATACATGAACTTTGGATCTATTTTGATTTTTCTCACGAATTTTAAAAATTATCAATAAATACATAAACTTAACTTTATTGTGATTTTCTCCACAAATTGAATGATAATCAAAATTGAAGCTAACATGGCAGTCGACGTAGCGTCACTTCATCAAAACGATATCGTTTTATTTATATAATATATATTAATTGAAGGTCAAATACATAAACTTTGGGTCCATTTTGATTTTTGACATGAACCTTAAAAATCTGCCAATAAATACACACTTTATATTATTGTAATTTTTTTTCACAAATTGAATGACGGTCTAAATTAAAATTGACATAACTTCTTATACAATATGTATTAAAAAATCTTAAATCCATATCAATTCACACCCATACCGCACCCCACCCATTTCTCTTTCTCTAACCTCAACTTATGATAAGGTTTGGGTTTGAGAGAATTGTGAGGCGCATTTAAGATTTTTTTTTAAATTCTTATTGTATATGTAAAACGATATCGTTTTGATAAAGTGGTGTCACATCGATTTTTATGTTAGTTTTAATTTAGAACATTATTCAATTTGTGGAAGATATTACAATAATGTAAAGTTCGTGTATTTATTGATTAATTTTTAAAGTTCGTGGAAAAAAACAAAATGAACCTAAAGTTCATGTATTTAAGCGGTAATTAATATATATTGTATAAGTAAAACGACATTACTTTGATGAAGTGACGCTAAATCGACTGCCATGTCATGTCAGATTCAATTTTGAAAGGTCATTTAATTTGTAGAAAAAATCACAATGATATTAAATTCGTATATTTATTAATAATTTTTAAAATTAAAAAAAAAATCAAAATATACCTAAAGTTTATATATTTAGACGCCAATAACCTTAAATTAATTTCAATAACAAGTGAATGGTTTCAATCTCCGATCCCAACTCAAAAAAGGAAAAACTTTATAGAATTGTATTTTTACCAACTTTAGATAAACATTACGGCGTGTGAATAACATTAGCCAATTCTAAGTGGAAATTAAAATATCGTGTGGGCCTAAATATGTGGCAGCCCATTACATTGACAAGTAGGCCTCAGCAGTTGTATATGCTGGTCTAAATTTGTGATGATTAATGCACCCCAGCCCCACATCACCAACCCAGAATTCCACAATTGTAATATTCATTTTTATATTAATGCATAAGCAATATGCCATAATCAGATTAAGAGAAAATTAACCTGAATATTTATTCAGGTCGGTTCCTCTTTAAATTTTAAAAAATAAACATATTCTATTAATTACTCCTCCGTCCTATTATTGTTGGTTCGTTTTCTTTTTGGATTGTCTCATTATTATTGGCCCGTTCCAAAAAAAAAATAACTTTACACTAAAAATTATCTCAAATTTCGTGCACACATTACTTTATACACAAAATACACTCTCTTTAATCTATGTGCAAAAATAAACGTGTCAATAATATCGAAACGGATGGAGTATAATATTCAGATTATAGATATGGTCTCATGTGTGAAAATCTACATGTACAAATATTGATAATTTTATTCAATTCAAATGATATTCTTATTTAATGTAAAAGATATTTGTTAATTATAGGGTAAAAATAAATGATATATTTTTAAAGCCAAATTTTTATATAACATATATACTAAGTTTGATATTCTTATTATCTCATATATTAAGTTGCTACTCTTTCTAACAAAGTGTATAATTTTAACCTTCAAAACATAATAAAATACGCACGGATTCACATGCAAACACGCACCGACCAACCGCGCTCCCAACGGCCAACCTTTCCCTCCCCTTGTTTTTCGGCGGCCAACCTATCTTCTCCTCCTCGACGCGCCAACCCTCCTCCCCTTTCCCTACTACCAACCCCATCCCCATTTTCCGACGGTCAACCATCTCCCTATGTTTCCGGCCAACCTCTCTCTCTATTTCCGACGGCCAACCCTCCTCCCTCCGCCGACATGACCCTCCCCTCCTCTTTTCCCTGCTGCCAACCCTTCCTCCCTTTTCCGACGGCCAACCCTCCCTCTGTTTCCCGACGGCCAACCTCCCTCTCTTTTTTTGTGGCCAACCCTCCCTCTCTATTTCCAACGCCAACCCCATCCCTCTCCTTTTTTCCGGCGGCCAACCCTCCCTCCCCTTTTCCCGGCGGTAAATCCTGTTAAATCGGTCTGTTGTCGCCGACTCCGTTTTTTCAGAATGATGAATGATATTTTGTAATTTTAATGTGAATTGGGTAAGAAGTAGAGGTGAGCATTCGATCGGTTCGGTTGAAAACCGAACCGAAAATCCAAAACCGAATAAACCGAACCGTTCAAAAATTTCAACCGAACCGAACCGAATTTTAAACTTCGGTTTCGGTTCGATTTTTGGTTAACCGGACTTTTAATAATTAATTTAATATATATATATATATATATAATTTAATTTAATAGGGTTTAAGTTTATATATATATATATATATATATATAAACTTCAGTTCGGTTCGGTCCGAACCGAAATTTCGGATTACTAAACCGAACCGAAAAAAGTTCGGTTTTCATTTTTTGCATCCAAACCGAACCAAAGTTTTTAAAAACCGATCCAAACCGATCAAATTGCTACGGTTCGGTTCGGTTATTCGGTTTGGATTCGGTTTTGCTCACCCCTAGTAAGAAGAGTAGTATGTTAATATATGGGTTAAATTAAGTATGTATGTTAATATTTGGGGCAATTCACCCCATTAACACTTTTTTAATGTAAATGATATTTTTCTTAAAATCAAATGATACTTTTATTCGTCTGCATCGTACGAACGGATATACATGAGTTTTTTTTTCCCGATTATATGGGATATTCGTGAACAAGATAAGAAGGATTTGATTATAAAATGATTTAAATGTGTATATCATGATGATTATGGAAAGGAACAATGTCCAATTAGAGCATAAACATTTGGAAATTAAGAAGTGTCATCAAGCATGTGTAATAAAGATAATTTATGGGTGAGTAAGTCCACTTTTAGCAAAAGTCGGTCTGATATATTTCATAGTGGTGAGCCCCACCCTAAAAGTTAAAAACAATTATATGTAATCATGTCCAAAATATTAGACAATAATCCAAGGTGTACAACTTGGTGAGCACTAATCAAGGTTTGATCTGGACAAGTGTGTAAACATATATCAATGTATACGTGTCAGATAGTGATCGTTTGTTTTAATTATTCACCCAAAAAGGTTTATTACATATTCTTTTCCATGACACCAAAAATCATGATCGATAAAATTTATGAATATTACAAAAATATTGCAGATAATACTATCCTATACACACAAAAATATTGCAGATAGCTGGAGACGTAAAATTGCATCATAGTCTGAAAATTACAAAAAATTATCTCTTAAAATTATTTGAGTGCTGATTATAGAGTATGTAAATGATTGGAGAAATTATAAATTTATCACCTACATTCAAACTGCTCTTCAATTCACCTACATATAGTATTGTATTGGAGAAATTATCAATTTATCATTCAAATTTTGACTCTTTGATATCATGAATTATGACTAGTTATATAATGATACACTAACTTTTAATAAAATGCTTCTTTCGTACATTCTTGAAAAATATTTATTTAATTTTATTTTGGGTTGTTCATACATAATATTCATTTTTCTTTTATAGACATGACATCCATATGAACTCTATAATTTTCATGCACAATCAATCCATTTATTTATATATTAAAAAAACCACTAATAGTCCACTTTTTCGAGTCACATAATACATAGTACTCCCTCCGTCGTCAAAAGATGCATCTTTGGTTTGGACACGGGTTTTAATAAATGATTTGAATGTTTTGAGTGGAATAAAGATCTCACTTATTATATAGTTTTAAATTATTTTTGGTGAGCCAAATAATGGCAAATGAGTAAATATAAGGTTTGATTGAGGGTTGACTTAAAGTAAAATGGATGAGTCATACTGCTAAAAATAGATTTTTGACGGACGGCGATAAGAAAATATATGCATCTTTTTCACGTGCTAATGGAGTATTAAAATATGGATCTCATTCTCTATTTATTTCACACTTATTACAATTATTAAAACTTGTGTCGTGAAAATTCAAGAATAAATTTTGCGGACTAAAAAGAGTGTTTACTTTTCATGATTAACATTTTGAATGATGGATTAAATGTGTGATAATATAACTTTTATCTATCAATCCTTTGTTTACTACAAAGGATTAGTGAATAATTAAAATTGGGATAAATAATTTTCTCTTTATTTGGAAGATTATTTCAATCCTACCTATATTGGTTGGATTAAAATTAATAAAGAACAATTCAAATGATTAAAATAATCTCGGATTTTGGGATATCCTCAAATATTAATCCTTAAAAGTAAACACTTGATTATGTTGGATTAATTTTATCTATCCAACCTAATCATGCAAAGTGAACACCACCTAAGAGAGTAGTATTTATGTCCTGTAATTTAAATTCGACATCTAAGAAGATTCGGCGTACAGAAATTTGAGCTGCAATTTCCATTCAAAATATTAAAAATGATGACAGTAAAAATTATGTCAATTTTTATTATATATTCTTGTTCTTAATACAAATTCTTCAATGGTTCATAATGGTCAAGGATTAGAAAGATAAATGTGACTCCTTTTGTACATGCAGTTTGCACAATTTTTTATCCCATACGTAACCAGACCCCTTTCAATTTGGTCAATGTTTTTTTTTTTTTTTACATGGATCCCATGAGACGGGCCTTGGAAAGTTTTAACATAAGCAACAAGAATTCACAGATCTTCCAGACGTAGAGCACGTAGGCTTTGAATCCAAATACATTTCCTATCTTCATTAGTAGATTCTTTTTAGTGATATAGCTGTTTTTAATGTCTGAAAATTGAAGATTGGGATATTATCCAGAACAGTACGACAATTGCTTGTATTAATCTCATTACCTTGATTAAAGGGCTTCTTTTTGTCTCCCCTTTTAACATCATGACCTAAACAAATTGATGCTAAATTATGATTTAGTTATTATTAATGGTAAAAGTACAACTTGGATCCCATCATCATAATATAGATATTTTTGCAGGCCAAGAACAGCATCATTGCTTGCTCCAATCAAATACAACTTCGAGCACTTTTTCAAGATATTTAAATGGAGTGGATATATTCAAAAGGCAACTTGCATGCCCATAATTAGAACACTGGATAGAAACTTCATATCATCATATGGTTACATATGCTGTAATCTAATTTAATTTATATAAAAATGTCGGATGACTGGTTTTTGTGATGAGTTCAAATTCATTTCCGAACCCAATAAACCAAACTATTTCAACAGGATTTGGTGTGTGCATTAGTGCATTTGCAACTT